>CM019156.1:25127612-25441640 GCA_009733165.1 Naja naja | reverse complement strand
TTATTATTATTATTTATTTAGACTTGTATGCCACCCTTCTCCCTAAGGACTCAGGGCGGTGAACATATAAAAAATATATTTACAATAAAAAGATATTAAATACATACAAGTCTATAAGTTACTAAAACATTAAAACAATTAAAATTACGATAATAAACAATACAATTAAAACAACCCACCCCGGGTCAATCCAGCCAGCCTGCTGAAACAGCCAAGTCTTCAGGTCTCGACGAAAAGAGGCGGAGATCAGGGGCCAAAGCGAAGATCCACGGGGAGCTGATTCCATAGGCGGGCTCCCACGAAAAGGCCTAGCCCTGGGAACGCCAGCGACAATGCCTGACTGGCGGTATTCCCAGGAGGCCCCTCCTGTGGGGAGCACATGAGGCGTCGAATGTGATGCTGGCAGGCGTTCCCATAAGTACCCTGGACCCAAGCCATTTAGGGCTTTATAAGTTGTTACTAACACCTTGAAGGAAACCCGGAAGGCAACCGGCAACCAATGCAAGTCGCGCAGGAGGGGTGTAACATGGGAGTGTCGGGATACCCCCATCACAGCCAGCGCGGCATTCTGCACCAGCTGCAACCTCCGAGTAATCCGCAAGGGTAGCCCCATGTAGAGAGCGTTGCAGTAGTCGATTCTGGAAGTGACGGCGCATGAGTGACCGTTCGAAAGGCATCTCGGTTCAGGTAAGGGCGGAGCTGGCGAACCAGCCAACCTGGGCAAAAGCCCCCTGGCCACAGCTCCCACTTGCTCCTCCAGATTGAGCTGTGCATCCAGGAGGACACCCAGATTCCTGCCCTATCCACAGGGTAACACCTCCCCATGACCAAAGATGGCACATCCACTGAACACCGAGATGCCGGTAAGAACAGCCACTCAGTCTTGGCGGGTTGAGCGAGTCTGTTACTCCCCATCCAGGCCTGCACAGCCTCCGCACGGGACATCACCGAGCATCACTCATGATCTGGTCTGGGGTGGAGATGTACAACTGGGTATCATCTGCATATTGATGATACCTCACCCCAAACCATGGATGATCTCTGCCCAGCGGTTTCATGTAGATATTAAACAGGAGAGGGAGAGAAGCGACCCCTGGGGCACCCCAGGTGAGGGGCCTCGGGGCGACCTCTGCTCTCCTGCCAACACCGACTGCGGCGGTCCAAGGTAAGGAGAACCACCGTAAATGGTGCCCCCACTCCCAAGCCCGGAGCCGCCAGAGGATACCATGCGATGGTATCGAAAGCAGCTGAGAGATCTAAAGGACCAGGACAGAGGAAAAACCCTGTCGAGCCCTCCAGAGATCATCCACCAGTGCGACCAATGCTGTCTCGGTGCTGTGTCGGGCCTGAAACCCGATGGTACAGGTGAGATAATCGGTTTCCTCCAGGAACAGCGGAAGCTGCTGAACCACCACGCTCTCAACAACCTTGGCTAAAAGCGGAGGTTGGAGACTGGATGATAGTTGTTCAAAAGCGGTTGGGTCCAGAGCAGGCTTCTTGAGGAGGGTCTCACCACCGCCTCTTTCAAGGCGGCGAGAAAAAACCCCTCACTCAAAGAGGCATTGACAACTGCCTGGAGCCAACCGCGTGCTCCCTGGAGGCATAAACCAACCAGGAAGGACACGGGTCCAATAAACATGGTGGAAGACAGCCTCCGCATGATCCTGTCCACTTCATCCAGGGAGACAGGGTCAAACTCAACAGATAGGATCCACAAGACTCATGCCACTCCATCATCTAAACCCTGCCAGTCAGAGTCCAAGCCAGCCCGAATCTGATCTTATCCGCCAGATGTAAACTAAATTCCTCTGCTCTGCCCGCAAAGGGTCCCCTCTCCTCCAAATGTAGGAGGAGGCGGCGACCCTGAACAGGGCCTGAGGCGATCATCTGCGGATCATGATCAGAAGCTGATAAGCACATCTCACTGCTCTAATTGCTTCCAGGTAAGTCCTAATATAGGCTCTTAGCTGGACATGGTCAGACTTCGAAGCGACTAGTCCTCCACCTGCTCTCCAGGCATCTCCTCCGCCTTCATCCCCAGCTCCTCCGAAAACCAAGGAGCCAAGCGAGGTCTGCGGCGAGGAAGAGGCCACAAGGGGACAACCGGTCGAGTGCTGCGAGCCGCCTGTTGCCAGAAGCGACGCCAAAGGTCTCGGCCGGGCTGTGGTCGAGGGAGGTGGGCAGAACCCAGGGCCGTCTGAAACCTCTCCGGTCCATCAGGCCTGGGAACCATCGTATCGGTTCCTCATCCCAGCAGCGAGGGCAGCGATTGGAAGACCAGCCTCAGGAGATAGTGATCTGTCCATGATAGGGGTAGAATAACTGGAGATCCACCCCAGATCACTACACCACTGCCCGAGACAAAAACAGGTCGAGCATGTTCCCCCTCGTGGGTGGGTCCCTGAATCACCTGGGTCAGGTCCATGGCTACCATGGATGCCAAGAACTCCCGAGCCAAACCCGCCGCACTCCCAGAGAGGGCAGTTGAAGTCCCCAGGACAATAAGCCTGGGAAACTCCACTGCCACCCGAGGGCATCTAGCAGCTTCGGGAAGGGCCGTTGCAATGCAGCTGGGGACAGGTACATCAGCAACAGGCCCAACCGACCACCCAGGCCCAACCTCAGGAGGAGGGACTCACACCTGCCTATCTGGGGACAGTGGCCTCCCTTGGAAACAAGGTCTCCCTAATAGGCTCTGCCCCTTCCCTGAGCTCGTGACCCGGTGCAACACCCAGAAACCTGGGGACATAAATCACACAGAGGGACACCCCCTCTGGTCCCAACCAGGTCTCCGTAATACATGCCAGATCTGCAGCCTCCTCCTCAATAAGTTCACGGAGGAGGGGGCCTTATTAGCCATGGATCTGGCGTTTATACACCAGCCTGAGCCCAGGGACCACACCTCCCAAGATCCCAGGGGAGCGGGCAGAGACCTGAGTCGGGCTCCACTGCTTCGTGAGCAGGGGCGTGCTCCCAACACATAATTTGGCCCTCTGTCTCATCCACTCTGCTGCAACCCGATCGCCTGGGGATTATTAATCCCTCCCTGCTCAATGTGGACCCTGGCCCACTTCACCCTCCCCTCACTCTGAGACCCCTCTCCGCCTGGATAAACCAGACTCTACCAACAAGGGCAGAACCCCTCCCTCCTCCCTATCCCATTAAAACACCAATTAAAAATTTAAAAGTCGTCCCTTAAAACCAGATTTAAAATTTAACCCCTTGCCATGCCACCTCTCGGGATCCCAGGATCCGTCATTAAGGTAAGCTGTCGATAACCCAGTGGGCCAATTCAAGGACAAGGGCGCAGTCCTGAGGGCCCATAACTCCATAGCAGTAACGCCCATAAACAATAGGTCACAGTCCATGGAGGGTGGAGATGGAATAAAAAGCATCATCTGGCAGAGGTGATAGATGTTACATGGATGTAAAGTGTCTAGGTGGAGAAATGGTCCAGGTAAACAAACAGTTCCTCTCACACACCTGTTGGGGCCAGAGTCAAAATGGGCGACCAACCGCTCTCTCATGGTGGTCAGAAACAGATCCCATTGCCCTCACACCACAATGGGGTCCAACCTGAAACCGCATCCTGAAGAGGGAAAGGTCAGGATGGATAAGGACCATGACGACTGATTGGTAGATGACACTGCACCCACGAGTGCAAACAAGAGAGTCGGGCAACCAAAAAGGCAGCAAGAGGCAGACAGTAGATAGGCCAGGAATAACACATAAAGTAGGCAGGAAGTCCAGATAGAGAGTCCAGAGATGGCGTAGCTGTTAATATCACCATCAGCGGCCAAGGTCCAGAGCCATAAGACACCGGCCAACCGTGGGGTCTCCTTCCGATGTTAGTGTCAAATTCTGACCCCCACCAGGCCAGTACCAGCTCAGCTGACCCGACCCACACCCGACGGAGCCAACGTTCATGGCTGGAGTCAGTCCAGCCAGCCATTGTTTCCATACCCGGCCAATAGCCAACACTCCAGGCTTGGGGCACTCCAGCCGTCCATCACCACCAGCTCCTCCACATCTACCCGGGCTCCCACCAAGGCTGACAAGGCCATCAGGGCAGCCAGGCTGATGGGACCACCCAGGGCACTGGGCCACCAAAAATGCCCCCAGAGTAACCAGGAGCATCGTCAGCTAGCCCAGGAGTCAACAGCAGCAGCAAGGCGCTGCCACGGCAACATAGCCCGCTGCTGTAGCCACCGCAGCCGCCAAGGCCGCCGAAGCTACTGGAGTCACCACCGCGGCCAGAGCCTCTATTAGAGCAGCCGCCATCTCCACCCCCGCCACAGCCTCCGCCGCCGCAGCCTCCCCAGCTGGCAAAGTGTCGCCTGGGCTGGAGCTTCCTGGCTTCTGTCATCACTGCCTCTGCTGCCCCAGCCGCCGCAGCTGCCAAAAAGACTGCCAAAGCCGTCACTGTCACTGCCCCAGCCGCCGTAGCCTCGTGGCCGCCCGAGGGCCACCAAAGCCATCGATGCCACCAGGGCCTCTGCTGGAGCAGCCGCCATTTCCCCACCGCCGGGACCAGCGCCAAGATCGAAAACCCGGCCGCAAGCTCACCGGTGGTCCAGCGGGGCTGAAAACAGCTTGGTTTCATGCCTGGGCTCTCTCATGGAAGAATCCCAGAGAGCTCAACAGCGTCAAGAAGGTCTCCACCACACACACCGCCAGACAAACAGCCACCCCCAGGGTTACTCAGCAAGCAACCACCATCTTGGGCATGCATGACCAAAAGAGATGGATAGATAGATGAGATAGATAGATGAGATAGACAGTTGGGTAATGAAAAGTCTGCAAGAAAAAAACCAAACTCAGAGAACACCAAGAACTCCACAGTTTCACCCTCAGCTACAAATATTTTCTTCTATTGATAGATATTATGTGAATTGAACCAAAGCGAGTTATGACCAAGAAGAAATTTAAGTGCTTGAGGCAATGCTAACTGAACAGATCAACACACGGGCCAGGTTATCATTGCTTGGAACACTTCTTCATCCCAAATACAGAGGTATTTTTCCTAGCCAGATGGGGGAGGACAGAGTCCCTGGAGGAGGGCAGTGATAGATGTGGTAGTGCCCAGCAGTGTTTGGGTGCACCTTCATCCAAAGAACAATTGAAGTTCTACTGAGTTCTTTTAGTTGAGAACAGGACTGGTGAAGTGAGCTACTGTATTCACAAACAATCTGTCATCCAGCTACAATGAAAGCCCTTGGCATTTGAGGGCTGGATGGAATTAGTTGTGGTTGTTGCAATTTGAGCCTTGCCATCATGACTAATTGAAGTTATCCAAAGGGGTTGTAATGGTAATCTCCATCTCTTGGAAAGAGAAAAGAGTGTTTGAAAACAAATGCAACATCTGGTGAGTCCTACCTTATCTGATAAATGCGGTTACCAAGGGAATAAAGAAAGCTTCACTCTTGCAAACTCACAAATAAATGGGATTTTCAAAGGGAAAATACAGATGGACCTCAACTTACTGCCATGGTGGCAAGCCGATTTTGTTGTTAACCAGCGTAATTGTTGAGTAAGCAATGCCCAAGTTTACAACCTTTTGGTCACGACTGTTAAGTGAATCACTGCCGTTGTGATTGTGTAATCATTAATCAAATAATCTTTGCTTATTGGAAGCCAGGTGACAAGATTGCAAATCGTGATCACATGATTTGTGATATTGCTACCTTCATAAATTCATGCCAGTTGACAAGTGCCCTAATTATGATCACACGATCTTATGGATACTGTGTAATTGCAAGGACCAGTTGTAAGGAATCCCAAAGGTGCTTTTCCAAGAGGCAACTGCCCATTCTGGTTTTTTCTTTAAAGACATTTTGCTTCTCATCCAAGAAGCTTCTTCAGCTCTGACTGGATGGTGGGGAATAGAAGGATTTATGCTCCTTACAGCTGGTCATCTGCATTCTTTTATAGAGTTGTTGAGGCCATTTGGAGGTTTATCTGTGTCATCAGGGTCAGCTGAGTAGTGCAAATGGGTGTGGAGCCTTCTTGGAACTGCTGAAAGGACTGTGTTGCAGACTGGAGAGAGATAATGTCATATCTCTTCCCTTCTCTTGAGACAGAGCTGTTCAATTTGGACATAGATGGCCTCTTTGACCACCTCTTTCAAACCAGTGGTCCTCTCTGCCCAAAATGTGGACTTTGCTGTCTTTAAAAGAGCAGACTTTGTCTTTTAAATGCAGAATCTATTAATCTAGTCCTGATGGATTTGTTCTCCTATGTTATGCCATGTGTTTATGAAGAATGCAAATGACCAGCTGTCTGCAAGGACTATAAACCCTCCCATTCTCCATCATCCAGTCAGAACTAAATAAGTTTCTTGGATGAGAAGTGAAATATCTTCAAAGAAAGAAAACCAGAAAGTCCAGTTGCCTCTTGAAAAAAGCACCTTTTAGTTGGGACAACCATGACCTCAATGACTGAGACCCTCTATAGACATTCAGTTGTAAGTAATTTTTTTGCAGTGCCACTGTAATTTTGGGTTCTAAAAGAATGGACTACAACTATTTGCAGTTGACCAGCTGTATACAGTATAATATCATGTCACCTTTGCCTGTTTATTAAAGTGGCAAAAGAAACTTTTGCAAGAATCTTGTTGTTTAGACCTAATGGGTGAGGACACTTACCCTATTATACTTCAATAAGAAGATTCTTGCAAAAGTGTTACGCAGGATTGACTGCACAAAGGCTAGAAAAATCATTGCACTTTCTCTTAGGAAGGGAATGATAGCTTGTTTTTAGTGACTTGTTTCTTAACACCTTCTGTGATGACCTGGGGTGTGACACAAAAATAACAAAGCCATCAAAGTAGAATACATTCCCTTTAATGCCTCCAACTTGGCCCCAATGTCCAATTATCCTTGGCTGGATAACAAACTCTTCCAAAAACAATCTACAAAGGGCAGAAATGCAGTCCAAACCCAAAGTAAAGATAATTAGAAATAAAAAAACAACAACAACACAAACCATGCTGAAGTAATTAATACGGCAGGCTAGGATAATAATTTGCAGACTTTCAAAGGATAACGCAGTACCCACAGTAGTTGAGAGGACACCAAAACCCAGATAAGGCTCAACCAAGATAATGCATGCTTTGCTTCCAGCAAGAAGCCATGTGCAAACACCCCACTTATATCCTGTTCTCCAAGCTGCAACTAATGAAAAGGATCAGGGACTTCTCCTCTCTCGTAAGCCACGTTGCTCCCTTCTCTGTTCCTCCCTGCATGCCCTAGGATGAAGAGGCGATGGCCCTGAGTCTTCCTCTGAATGCCCAGATGGACTGTGCCCTTCCCCCATTTCTTCCACAGCCACCGGAACCACACTCCCACTCCCTGTCAGCTGCTCAATCTCCCCCTCAGAATCAGACTCCAACAAAGGCATGACACCTTCACTGTATGAGATGATTGGACTGGGCCCAAGGGAGGGATCAAATGCATCATCAGCCTTGAGTCCCTTCATGCCCACAAGAGATCTAAGTCCAGTCCACCTTGAATTCCATTGACTCTTATGTACCGCCAATTTGTTTTGACAGTTAGTAGTTCAGATTCTTTGTAGAGAGCTTTAGCGAAAGAAGGACATCTTCATCAGAGACACCTGAGCTACATTTTCAGGAGACTACAGCAATCTATTTCATCTAGCTTCGTTTTTCTGAAGTCCCTCTAATACATCGTCTTTTAAAAACTCTGTTGACCATGCACATGATTTTTAGCCCTAGCTCTGAAATATGGCTAGAAGATGACCAGGAGATGACCAGGATGAGCCCAAAGGAATGGTCAAACATGCCATCAGTCTTGAGTCCCTTCATGCTCACAAGGGATCTAAGTCCAGCTGATCTTGAATTCCATTGATCCTTATCTACCGCCAATTTGTTTTAACTGTTAGTAGTTCAGATTCTTGTGGAGAGCTTTAGCATACAATAAACCTATATATTCATTTGCACTGCCTGGACTCCTGATTTCCTGCACTTGACATTCATGTTTTAACAATTGCTGTAATACATTGAGTATGGTGCTAATCCTGAAGGCAAACCAGAAGTTTAGAGACCACTGCCCATTGGTTATTGGATGTCATTCAGGTTATGGACTTCCCACTTCTCATGGACTGTGCTCATTATTTATACAATTTTGTGCAGAATTAATGCTATTGCTGCTGATTTGTAACATACCAATCTGAGTCTAGGAGATCATAGGGCTCTCTGTGTGTGTGTGTGTGTGTGTTTGTGTGTCTGTATCCGTGTGTATTGTGTCTTTTCATGAACTGGCTAGTGGGCAATAAGGCTAAGGAGAGCAGATATAAACAGGGGTCTTTTTTGGGTTGGCACCTTCCTAATGGAACTTTGAGGGTGAAGTTTTGCACAGTTCGTTATTATTCAAGGTAGACATCTTCACATTTTTTCGCTCTTTTTGCAATGGGAAGAGAAAGTCTTTGAATCCTCTCCCTCTGAATGATTCATGACAGTTGACTAGTGATAAAAATAGAGAGCCCCAATCGCAGCTTGTTTAGTGTTTATATTTTACTTTTTTATTTTTATCTGTAAGATATTCTGCGATTCATCATAAAGAACAGAATATCACGTTACCAAACAACTCAGTGTGTCAAGGCAGGGTAGAACACAATAACAAAGTTGGAAGGGACCTTGGAGGTCTTCTAGTCCAACCCCCTGCTTAGGCAGGAAACCCTACACCACTTCAGTCAAATGGTTGTCCAAACTCTTCTTAAAAACTTCCACTGTTGGAGAACTTACAACTTCTGGAGGCAACTCGTTCCACTGATTAATTGTTCTATCTGTCAGGAATTCCTCCTTAGTTCTTCTTAGCTTCTCTCCTTGATGAGTTTCCATCCATTGCTTCTTGTCCTGCCTTCAGGTGCTTTGGAGAATAGCTTGACTCCCTCTTCTTTGGGGCAGCCCCTGAGATATTGGAACACTGCAATCATGTCACCCCTGGTCCTTCTTTTCATTAAACTAGGATGTTCTTTGTGGCAGCACTTCTCAGCCAGGGTGACTTGAAGATGTATGGGCTAGAACTCCCAGAATTCCCCAGCCAGCAATGCCTTCATCTGAAATTACAGGTAGCCCTCCACTTACAACAGTTCATTTAGTGACCATGCAAAGTTACAACAGCACTGAAAAAAAAGTGACTTGCGACAGTTTTTCAATTGCAACCTTTGCACCATGATCGTGTGACCAAAATTCAGATGCTTAGCAAATGGTTCACACTTATGACCATTGCAGCATCCTGGAGTCATGTGATCCCCTTTTCGCAACCTTCTGACAAGCCAAGTTAAGGGGGAAGCCAGATTCACTCAACAACCAGGTTACCAACTTATCAACTGCAGTGATTCACCTAACAATTGTGGCAGGAAATGTCATAAAATGGAGGCAAAATTCACTTAAAAGTCTTCACTCGAGAACATAAATTTTGTGCTCGTAAGTTGAACTCTCCCTGCGCTTGTTCTATTCACTGCCATTGTTTTGCAGATAATAGAATAGAATAGAACAGAATAGAATAGAATATATGGAATAGAGTAGAGTGGAGCAGAGTAGAATAGAATAGAATTAGGAAAGAATAGAATAGAATAGAATTAGAATGAATAGAGTAGAATAGAATAGAATATCTAAACCACTCAAAAAGAAAACAAAATGGCAATTAGGAAAAGAATGAGGGAATATGTAAATATTTAAATATATTATAGAGAAGATTGATGTGTAAGGATAAAAGATATTGATTTATAGCAAGAGTAAGATGTAATGGTAAAGGAATAAGTAAATATATGTACTGAAGAATGCAAAGAGATATAAAAGATGTCTTGAAGTTGATTATAATGTATAAAGTTTTTATTTTATGTTTTTAAAATTTCAAAACTTAATAAAATTTATTTTAAAAAATAGAATAGAATAGAATGGAATGGAATGGAATGGAATGGAATGGAATAGAATAGAATAGAATAGAATAGAATAGAATAGAATAGAATAAAATAGAATAGAATTCTTTATTGGCCAAGTGTGATTGGACACACAAGGAATTTGTCTCCGGTGTATATGCTCTCAGTGTACATAAGAAAAAATACAGATACAGATACAGATTAATAAAAAGATACAGAAACAGATGAACAGAGTTGGAAGGGACCTTGCAGGTGATCTAGTCAACCCCCTCTGCTCAACAAACCCTACACCATTTCTGACCGATGGCAGTCCAGTCTCTTCTTGAAAGCCTCCAGTGATGAAGCTCCCACAACTTCTGAAGGCAACTTCTGTTCCATGGGTTGATTGCTCTCCCCGTCAGAAAATGTCTCCTTATTTCCAGGTTGAATCTCTCCTTGTTCCGTTTCCATCCATTATTCCTTGTCCGGCCTTTGGTACTTTGGGAAATAGCTTGACCCCTTCCACCTCTCTGTGGCAGCCCCATAAATATTGGAACATTTGATATCGTGTCTCCCCTGGCCCTTCTCTTCGCTAGACTAGCCAGGCCCAGTTCCTGCAACCGTTCATCGTATGTTTTACGATTGCCTTTTTCTGTTCACCGTTTTCCTGCCCCCTTCGGGCACCCGGCAGCCGAGCGAGCTGCCAGGAGATCGGATCCGAAGACAACGGGCTAATTCGCTCATCCAATTAGGCCTCCGAGTGACACTTTGCAAAGAAGTGGCAGATAATTTTCTTGATGCCTGGCTCTTCCATACCACTGCATTAGTCATCATTAGCTCCACGGCCTCCTGTCCTCTGCGCCCACTCCTTGCCGACTCCCGGGAAGCATGGACAGCACCAAGGGGAGCAGAGTTCGATAGGACTGGCATTGTCACGGGCAGCTCATTAATGCCTACTGATTTGAATGAGGGACCTGACCCTCCTTTTGTGAATTGTGGCCGACAAATGATGTCACCTCAAAGATGCTCGCCAGTCCACCAAAGGACGCCTCCTGATTAGATTTCCAAATGTCAGTCCGGGAACGGGAGCTCATTAAAAAAGTGTGTGTGTGTGTGTGTGTGTGTGTGTTTGAGTGTGTGTGTGTGTGTAAAAGAAAGCAAACCCAGGAGGGAGGAGATAACAAAACCTCTCACTTTTTTTTTCTGTAATGCCACATATAGCAAAGCGATTCGGGAACAGCTTTGATTAATTAAGCGTGGAGAATTTTGGAACGTCGTTCATTAACAGACAAGGCAGCTTGTCTGCAGCACAGGATCAGAAAGTCCCGTTTTCTGCTCCTCAGATGTACATAAATTTGCATTGATGATGATGATGATGATGATGATGATGATGATGATGATGATGATGGTTTTGGATTGGCAAGTAGGAGGCAGGAGGAGAACGGGGACTCTGGCCATTTCAGTTCCATTTTGTGCCAGCAACCTGTCAAGGTTCCCTGCATTCAGCTGTCCGCATTTCATTTATACCTCCTTCACTGGGCTGGAAATTGCAAACCGGAAAGGCTTCGGACAGGAATATGTTTGACATGCAGATTTATACACGGTGCCCGTCAACTGTTCGCAGAAGAGAAAGCATGTATATTTTTTTTCCTGCATGGAATGGACCAATCAGCTCAACACACTGCCTTGCAAATAATGGTGCTTTGCGTCATCCTGCGTTGTTCTTCTGGGCTACTGCCCCAAATCTTCTCCAGTAGACATTGGACCTGCTGGTTTTGCGTTTGAAGTGGTGGTGGTGGGGAGGGGGCAGAGATAAAGTCAAATGGCCATGAGAGAAGGGGTAATGATGCAAAATGGATGGTGCCAAATCATACACACATATCTCCTTCCTTCCTCCCTCCCTCCTCCCTTCCTTCTTTCCTTCCACTCATTCACATTTCCTTTCTTCATTCCTCTCATTTTTCCTTCCTTCCTTCCTTCCTTCCTTCCTTCCTTCCTTCCTCCCTCCTCCTCCTCCTCCTTCATCTCATTCATTTCTCCCTTCCCTCATTCTCCTTCCTTCCTTTCCTTCCTCCCTTTCTTCCTCTCATTCACATTTCCTTCCTTCCTTCCTTCCTTCCTTCCTTCCTTCCTTCCTTCCTTCCTTCCTTCCTTTCTTCCTTCCTCCCTTCCTTCCTCTCATTCTCCCTTCCTTCCTTCTTTCCTTCCACTCATTTTTCCTCCCTTTCTTCCTCTCATTCACATTTCCTTCCTTCCTCTCTCCCTCCCTCCCTCCCTCCATCCATCCCTCCCTTCATCTCATTCACATTTCCTTCCTCCCTCCTTCTCTTTCCTCATTTTCCATCCTTCCTTCCTTCCTTCCTTCCTTTTCCTCTCATCCCCAAGGTGCTTTTTCAGTAGGCAACTGGACTTCCTTCTTTTTTCTTTGAAGACATTTCACTTCTCATCCAAGAAGCATCTTAAGCTCTGACTGCATAGCTCCTTGGATGAGAAGCGAAATATCTTCAAAAGAAAAAAAAAAACAAAAAAGTCCAGTTGCCTACTGAAAAAGCACCTTTGGGGCAACCGTGACCTGGATGACTGAGAATCTCTACAGACTTCTTTCCTCTCATTCCCATGGCAGGATGGAGAATTCTGGGAGCTGAAGTCTACCCATCTTAAAGTGGCCAAGGTTGAGAAACACTGTCCTAATGCATTCTTATAGGCAAGATAGATGGCCAACCCAGGGGTGGGATTCTACCAGTTTGCACCTATTCACTAGAACCGGTTGTTAACATTCTAAGCAGTTCGGAGAACCGGTTGTTAGAAGAAATTACTGGCCTAATCCTGTAAGGAAGGCAGGAAGGAAACATTCTGGTGTTGCTTACAGAAACTGCCTCTCCGTTAACCCTTATTACATTCTTGGCAGGACTAGACTTCCTGTCTCAGGAACTTCTCTGGAGTTTTTTCCCCTCCTTTGCTGGTGCTTTGCTTGTGTGGAGTGACCATTGAAAAAGTGACTTATGACCATTTTTCACACTTACGACTGTTGGAGCATCCCCACAGTCACGAGAGGCTGCGTGAGGAGATGCGTGCCTCGATGTGAGTAATGTTGAGTTGGCCATGCCCAGCCAATAACATGACCACCAAGACATGCCCATCAACTAAGCCACACCCATAGAACCGGTTGTTAAAAAATTTGAATCCCACCCCTGGGCCAACCCCTTGGAATGTGAGTCTCTCTCTCTCCTCCTCCTGTTTTTCCTTCAGTCACATGACCAGGAAGGAAGGGTGAACATATTCAGCCCTGCCTGTATTTCCCAGCACATGTGATGAACAAACACACATGCACAACCCACAGACTCAACACTGAGATGCCACACATTATTCATAAAAATATTGCACATATCTCCTTTTATACATACCACGTTAGAATTTCCAGATGCAACTTCTTTGTGTTTTCGGCATCTTTCTAAATTTGTTTGGTGGTGGTGGTACAGAGGTGGTATTCAGCAGGTTCTGACCAGTTCTGGAGAACCAGTAGTGGAAATTTTGAGTAGTTCAGAGAACTAGCAAATACCATCTCTGACTGGCCCTGCCCCCATCTATTCCTGGCCTCCCATTGAGTCCCAGCTGATTGGCTGGGTCATCTTTGGTTGCCCTGAACAGGAGAACGGAGCTGGAAAGCAGGTCAGTGGGATGGGGAGGGAATGGGGATTTTGCAGTATCCTTCCCCTGCCACACCCACCAAGCCACGCCCATCAAGCCACACCATGCCCACCAAACCATGCCCACAGAACCAGTAGTAAAGTTTTTTTAAACCCACCACTGTGTGATGGTGACGGTGGGAAGATTTCTTGTGATAGGGTTGTGAGGTTCTACTATAAAATGCAGTCAAGGATCACTCTTCAGTTTTGTGTACGTATGCATGTGATCAGCAATCAGAAGCCAATCAACCCTTCTTAGTTTGGTGGGCTCAATATTCCGTACTGAAGATGTGATTATGAAAATAGATGTTGAGTTTTTAACTAAAGCAGCCAGGGTGCCGGGCTTGAGTAAATTAATTTGTATTGATATTTTCTCTTCTTGATTTGTCTTTGTGCACTGTTTAAATTCTTCTTGTCACAACAGGAAAACAAAGGAGGAGAATTCAAGACTGGCTTCAGGGAAAAAGAAGAGATCTTTCCACATTTCTTAAAAATAATATCCAAATATATTAAATTGAATGAATTAATATTAAGAATGTGTGTGCGTGTATATATAAAAACACACATACACATCCTTAATGTTATTTTATATATGCATATATCTACACACATATATATTCTTAAAATGTCAAGCACCCCTTAATGAGAGAGAAGGGATTTGATTGAGCCCAAATCATTTTTTTCCCATATGTCATGAAATTACAGACAGCCAAGATTCCTTTTGGTGATCTATTTCATCAGGGTGGATTTAATACAAGTCCCCCGGTCTTCCTACCAGTTGTTCAATATTTGATGACCGTTAAATCCATCCACTTAATTTGGCATCCTCTTAATTTGGCAAAACAGGAAGATTATCCAATTATTTTTCACTTTCCAGAAAAGAACTTTTTATTCTAGCTCTATTCCAACACACTTTTACAAAGCAGCAGCTAAATAATGCAATTGTCAAAATATTAAATGTTGAATAATAGCCAAAATGGGATGAAAATGGATAGCGGAGAGAAATTGGTTTGAAATAAATCAGTAACATGTATAAAAGAACCTTTGTTTGTTTCTTTGTTTGTTCTAATAGATTGTTGTAATTTAGAAGACAATAGGCTAAAAATAGAGCCGCGAGGAATATTTATGTACCTATATGCATTTGTATAATGAGTTAGCTTAATTCCGTTTTATGGCACTTTTGCCTGTATTCGCTTATCTGGTTTCTGCATTTAGGAATAGAATAGAGCTGGAAGGGACCTGGCTTGGAGGACTTCTAGTCCAGTGGTCACCAACCAGTGGGCTCGGGACCACTGGTGGTCTGCAAGAAAATTTTGGTGGTCTGCAGAGAAATGTCACCCTCAAAGCAATTAATCGAGGCTGAGTGGGAACACAAGGCTGCATTGCCCACATGGCCCGTGGGAACACAAGTCTTGCATCATTTGCATTGTGAACAACATGAGGTAGTGAGGGGAGGGTGGAAATGGCAGAGGGGGGAACTTGCCCCACTTACTGCACACGCCTGGCCTGGCCACCGGGCTGCTTCTTTCCGCTTCTTTCTTCTTCTGCTTTTGGCTGCATGGAAGGAAAGCAGCAAAAGTCTTTCCTTCCCTCCCCCAAACTCTGCCAGAAATGAGTCTTTGGGACCCTGCAAGGCATCTTATTCCAAGAGGCTGTGCCATTCTGGCAGATTTTGGGGGAGAGAAAGAAAGACTTCTGCTGCTTCTGCTGCTTTCCTTGCATGCAGCCAAAGGTCTCTCTCTCTCTCTGTCTCTCTCCCCCAACCTGAGAACGGAGCTGGAGACAGTATCCCATGATCCCAAATAAAGAATGATCAATCGGTAGGAAAACAGGCTGGGGCATTTTCTTGTAGACTTTTGGGGATTTTCCCAGGGTCTCTGGTCCACGGGATTTAAAATTATGAGTTTGGTGGTGTGCTGTCCAGCCAGTTTAGAGTTAATGGGATTTGGGATAGGTAGTTAGGAATTGAGAGCTATCCCCTTAAGGGAATGCATCATGGTAAATGTGTAAGGTATCCTGGGAAATGTAGTCCATGTCATGTGGTCACATCTGTAATCCTGATTGGTCACTAAATTGACCCTTGTTGGGTTGGGGGAGGCTCCCTCACTCTAGCCTGAATCTTATACCATGCAGTCGCTACAATCATCATCACAATCATCATCATAGGGATGAGAGTTTAATATCTTTCTACACCACCATTCAGAAATGCAAAGGATTGGACATTAAGAAGAACCTCATCATAACTGTGAGTTGACAGGATGCCTGATGAATCAATAAAAAAGACTTTGTATAGATGCTTTGTGGAGTTGCTCCATCTGCTTTATACCCATCCAGAGCGTAATAAGCAGAACAGGTGGTCCCTGAGGTCCAAAAGGTTGGCGACCCCTGTTCTAGTCCAGCAGGAGAACCTATAATATCTCAGACAAGTGACTGTCCAGTCTCTTCTTAAAAACCTCCAGTGATGGAACACCCATGATTTCTGAAGGCCAGCTGTTCCACTGATTAATTTTCCTCACTGTTAGGAAGTTTCTCCTTAATTCCAGGTTGCTTCTCTCTTTGGTTAATCTCCAGCCATTGTTTCTTATCCTGCCCTCTGGTGCTTTTTGCAGAATAATTTTGGTTTTGATGCTTTACCAGAGTGTTACAACCAAGTGTAACTCTTCTGAAGCCTACAAACAGGCTTAAAGTCTGCTAGCTTCCCGGGCCAAGCTTGTCATGCTAGTTTTTTCTGCTTTCAGCATTATGCCAACAATACCATCCACAATGTTGTATTACTCAGTTGCTATGATTTGTTTGGGAACATATGCTTCAGTTAACTGCTATCCAAAACTGGCAATTGACTTTATCATTGTCATATTATTTATTTCCACGGCATTTTTTTCCCTCCAATGCTGAGCCATTCTTTACAGTTCCTCTGTCATTTATCCTTCCAGTGACAACGGCGTTGGGTTGAAAGATAATTATTTCCTTTAGGCTACCGATAAGTTTTGGGCTGATTGAGAATTTTGTTCACCAGGACAGGCAAGCATCACCAGATCTACCACTCCAGCAAACTACACTTCGCCCATGACCTTGTAGTGTGGCCATAAATAATAATAGTCTTCTCTTTTTACTGCCTACTTAAGAATGCAAAGGAAGAAGAGATGCTATTGTACGGCATATGGCAGGCTACCAGACATGAGTGATAGATGATGCTTCACTCAACAGATCAAAAGTTGAGCCAGATTTTCCCCGAAGGAAAACAAAAAAGATATTTTTTAGGGACACTATATTCTACTACATATATCTAATTAAAAATTATGGGATGATGGGCGATAAAGAGGAAGAAAATTTATCATCGGATAGCTTTTTTCCCCCCGTTGGTTTTAGTCCATGCTAAAAAAAGTAACCAGCATTTGCTTTGATGGCTACACAATAATTTGTACATGAATGTTACAAGTTACTTCTACAGGTAGTCCTCAAATTACCACCACAATGGAATCCAAAGGATCTGTTGCTAAGCAAGGCTGTTGTTAAATGAATATTGCCCCCTTTTAATGACCTTTCTTGCCACAGTTGTTGAATGAATCCTTGCAGTTGTTAAGGTTGTAATATGGTTGTTAAGTGAATCTGGCTTCCCCCTTGGCTTTGCTTGACAGAAGGTTGCAAACGAGGATCAGGTGACTTTGGACACTGCAACCATCATAAATAGGAGTCCGTTATACTGAGAGTTTTGCAGTGATAATTCAGCGCCAGAAAAATAAAAACAGATGGCCGATGCTTCATTTAACATCTTTATAAACATAAGTAGATTTTATAAACCAGCTGTAGATTTCTCCAGCATGGAGCAAACTCAAACAGAAACATGTTGCAAGTTCAGAGCAGAGCTCCAGTCTTCAGCAAGCAAGCAAGTTAGTTTCATCTTCAATAAACAGACTCAGAGTTTAACATAGCTTCAGAGCTGCAGAGCTTAACATAGAACCACGCCTAAGCTACTTTTAATTTCAGTTTCCAAACTGTCCTCATTACCTGATTTAGTTGCTACGCCTATTGATTGGCTGACCTTGTTGCCAAGCTCTATTCCAGTTTATGAATATACTGACAAGTTACCAAGCAACCAAATTTTGATCACGCGACCCCAGGGATGCTGTAACGGTTGTGTCAAAAATGGTCACAAGTCACTTTTTTTCAGTGGCGTTGTAACTTTGAACAGTCACTAAGGGAATGATCGTATGTTGATGACTCCCTGTATTGAAAAAATATTGGATGGAAAAAGACTCAGAGACCTAAAAAGTGCTGCTAGACTGATTCCATACCTTTTTGTAAATTTATTTATTTATTTATAATTGGACTTGTATGCCGCCCCCTCTCCAAGGACTCGGGGCGGCTCACAATTAAAATACAGCAATAAATATTTAAAAAGAATTAAACTAACAAGCCCAATCACTAAAATTACTTTAAAATTAATTAAACCCCCCGCCCCAAGAGGTCAGTCCAGCCCGGCCTGTTCAAATAACCAGGTCTTCAAATCGCGGCGGAAAGAGCAGAGATCAGGAGCCAAACGGAGCTCCAAAGGTAGTTGGTTGCACAAGGCGGGGGCTGCAACAGAGTAGGCCCTTCCCCGAGGCACCGCCAGACGGCACTGTCTTGCAGACAGCACCCCAAGGAGTCCCCGTCTGTGCACACGCACAGGGTGATCGGTATTCGATATTGGCAGGAGACTCTCCCGCAAGTACCCCGAACCCAAGTCGTGAAGGACTTTGAATGTTAATACACCTTGAATCTCACCCAGAGGGCAACCGGCAACCAATGTAGCTCGCTCAGGAGGGGTGTAACATGGGAGTACTGGGAAACTCCCATCACAACCCGTGCAGCCGCATTCCATAAATCCTAGGCTTCTTTTGCAAAGCACCACACACTTCTTCGTTCTATCTATCATTAGACAGTTGTGGGTCAAAACTCCTTACTGAGCAACACAAGGCACTCGTTGATATCCAGATGAGAACTGACTCCCTGCATTTTGGGTTTTCCAACCAGGATGTCTGTAAAGAATCCTGGCAATTATTATTTGGAGAAGTGTCAAGATGATGAGTTGCAGATTTCAGATTCCTTTGGGTACCTTTCCCTTTTCAACAATGCCTTCCTATGTTTCCTGGAAAGGGGTTTACTTATTATGTTAGATTAAATCTGCAACCTATGGAAAATATACTCCGAGCTGAGTTGTTGCAGGGCTGATCAATTGCTGAGCCTTCAGTATTTTAAGATCCGTATCTGGAAGGTGCTTTGAAAGATACTTCCTTTTTAACTCTTCAGGAGAGGAAGTCCCAAGACATTCTCCCCCAGCCCAGAAGGCACCCAATAAAATGTAAACAAGCTTATAGATTTCATCCGATTCACTTTAGTCTCTTCATCTTCTTCCATTAATAAACTTCACTGACAAGGGAGGAAGGGAAGTCCGTATCTCTCTCTTTTTAAAAAAAAATATAACAACTTGCTCCGATTGTGTCTTTTTTGTTAGGATCAAATGCTTTCTTACTGGTAGACCAAGTCATTAAAATGCCAGGATGACGGTTTAGCAGATCCTTTGTCTCCATGCTGTAAGAGACCTGTCTATTGGCAGCCTTTTCTTGCAAACTTTAACTCCCCTTATAGATTTTCAGTGTCAACTTGGAGAATAGGATAGGATAGGATGGGATAGGATGGGATGGGATGGGATGGGATGGGATGGAATGGAATGGAATGGAATGGAATGGAATAGAATAGAATAGAATAGAATAGAACAGAATAGAATGAGATTAGGAAAGAATAGAATAGAATAGAATAGAATAGAATAGAATAGAATAGAATAGAACAGAACAGAACAGAACAGAATAGAATAGAATGAGATTAGGAAAGAATAGAATAGGATAGAATAGAATAGAATAGAATAGAATAGAATAGAATAGAATAGAATAGAATTCTTTATTGGCCAAGTGTGATTGGACACACAAGGAATTTGTCTTGGTCTAAATGCTCTCAGTGTATATAAAAGAAAAGATATATTCATCAAGAGTCAAGAATCTTAAGGTACAACACTTAATGATAGTCATAGGGCACAATAAGCAATCAAATCATACTAGGGAACAGTCAATATAGAATAGAATAGAATAGAATAGAATAGAATAGAATAGAATAGAATAGAATTCTTTATTGGCCAAGTGTGATTGGACACACAAGGAATTTGTCTTCGGTGCATAAGCCCTCAATGTACATAAAATACATTCATCAAGAATCTTAAGATTAGCACAAAATTGGAATAATAAAATACCACCAGACGAAGTTCTAATTCCAAAAATAATGGACTGTGCTGAACTAGATAAATTCACTATGGAACTACAAGGCAAAGATGATTGAGAACACTATGTGATATGGGAGAGGTGGTATGAATGGGTGAAGAATAAAGATAAAAATGATGCATAATCATAAAAGGAGAAACATGTATATAGAATGAGACAATAATTGTTAATGGAAATGAGATTTTTGTATTTTTGGTTTTAAAGAATAAAAACTTTAAAAAAAAGAATCTTAAGATATGACAATGATAGTCATAGGATACTAAATAAGCAATCAAATCATACTAGGAAACTAAATAAAATATAAATTGTAATACAGTCTTAACAATAGTTTGACAGTGTTATGGGAATTAGTTGTTTAGCAGAGTGATGACATGCAGGAAGAAAACAGTCCTTGTGTCTAGTTGTTCTGGTGTGCAATGCTCTATAACAGGGGTCCAAACTTGACAGTTTTAGACTTGTGGACTTCAACTCCCAGAATTCCTCCTGCAGTCATATTAGCTCAGGAATCCTGGGAGCTGAAGTCCACCACAAGTCTTAAACTTGCCAAGTTTGAAGATCTTTGCTCTATAACATCGTTTTGAGGATAGAAGTTGAAACAATTTTAAAATTAATAGAAAACTATGACCTGTCAGGAGCAAGAAACCAGGATAGAATTTTAAAAAAATTACTACGAGTTTATTTCATGCTAGCTATACACAAACATCTGATCTGCTAATGGTCAAGGCAAATTGACACTAGTTAAGAGTCAATGGAATTTACATGGGGCTGAACTTAGGTTTCTTGTGGGAGCGTAGTGATTCCAAACTTATGACATGTTTGACCTCTCCCTCTGGCCCAACCTGGCCATCTCCTACATGAACAAACTATTGGTTCTCTTGGAATGCTTTCAAAAATGTGGACAGTGAGAGCATTCTGTTTGATCAGGCATGAATCTAGGCTAGGTTGGAAGTTAATCCTGTTAATATTATTCTACTTGTTTAACAACAGTTACACTTTTTGGAAGTACAAAGAATGGAAGTGTTTATTCTGCCTGACACAAATTTGAATACCAAATTGGGTGACCGACAAATCAAATCAAAAGGGCAAATACAATCTGCAAATCTTTCTGCTACTTTTAGAATCTACCATCCAGAATAAAAGAAGAAACAGTCAAGAAATACAGCACAGAATAGCTCTTGGTGAAGCAACCATGAAGCTTGGAAAAGGTATTCAAATGCCATAATGTTTGTCTACCAGTGGTGGTATTCATTTTTTTTACCACCGGTTCTGTGGGCATGGCTTGGTGGGGCAGGCAGGGGAAGGATACTGCAAAATCCCCATTTCCTCATCACTCCTGGGGGAAGGTTACTGCAAAATCCCCATTCCCTCCCCACCCCACTAACCTGCTTTCCAGCTCTGTTCTCCTGTGCAGGGCAACCAAAGAAGACCCAGAAAATCAGCTGGGACTTGGGAGGCAGAGAATAGATGAGGGCAGGGCCAGTCAGAGGTGGTATTTGCCAGTTCTCCAAACTACTCAAAATTTCCACTACCAGTTCTTCAGAACTGGTCAGAACCTGCTGAATGCCACCTCTGGTGTCTACCTATAAAGATCAAAATCATGCAAGTCATTTTATTCCCTTTGACAGTCTATTAGAAGAATGAACTTTGAACTTGGGCATTGGAGAAGACTCCTGAGAAGACCATGGACAGCCAAGAAAACAAGCCAATGAATCATCAGACAAATTAACCCAGAGTTTTCTTTAGGGGCACAAATGATCAGGCTTAAATTACCCTACTTTGCACAAGTTATATGAAGACCCACATATGGGAAATGGTCTAATGCTGGGAATGGTGGAAGGCAAGAACAGAAGAGAACAATCAACAGCAAGAAAGACAGATTCAATTACAATATTGATGAGGACATGATTGGTAGACTTGAAAAAAATAGGTTCAGGCTACATCATGATGCAAAAAAAATCTATGTGGCCGCTAGGAGTCGAAAATGACTTGATGGCGCATAATCAATCCATCCATCCATTCATCAATTATGTTACTTGAGTTAAAAATAATTAGAACATTGAAAACCTATCTGAGGATGAGTTGGCTCCAAGAAATGCAGATTTCTTGCAAATGCTGATGCCTTGAAAATAGCTCCACCATTTTCACCCCAGTGTTAAACTGAGGATATCTTATTGATATAATATGGTTCCTCTTAATCCACAGCTGTTTTATGAAGGCTAATTTTATGCCTAGCTTTGGTCATTGTTCTTTACACTTGCCACATTTTCAACATGCCATACTTCCTAAATCATTCACCCAATGCTACTGTAATTCCCTTTCCAATAATCCTCATTTGTATCTTTTATGCATTTCTTCATCTTCTTCAATCTTCAAACCTTTATTGGAAAGGATGGCTGAATTGCAAAAAATAGTTGGAATTGTTGGTTCCACAATAACCTTGGATTGATGGTTCTATGTTGGCAACATGGCCTTGGGGTGCAGGCTGTTAATAGCCTAGCACTTAGTTCCAGCTGCCTGTAATTATTGCAGGCTCGAATCCCACCAGGCTCAAGGTTGACTCAGCCTTCCATCCTCTCGGGGTAGGTAAATTGAGGACCCAAGATTGTTGGGGCAATAAGCTGACTTTGTAAAAATGCCTTAGTAATAAGCAGGCATATACAATGGAAGGAAGGCTATTGCTGAGCATTGGGTTGTATCCCAAAATTGTAAGCCGCCTGAGTCTCGGAGAAGGGCGGGATATAAATATGAATTAAAAAAAAAAAAAAAATTGAAGCCCCAAAATGGCCTCGGTGAGCTTTCCTTAGGAAACACCCTGAAGTCCAAGCTCATATTTATAACAACCATTATAGAGACAGGATAAATATTCACTTGTATCAGTATTTTTCTAGTCATTAAGATCTTTATTTGAGGTCTTTCTCACTATCTATAATAGCACTGGTAGAAATAGAATTTGGAACTTCATAATAAAATACCCTAATATGAGAATGCCCACCTTGGGAAATTCACTGGAACTTATATTAATCTAATTTCTTGGCCTGATGAGCATGTTCTTGTTTTTAATTCTGTCAGACATTCCCAGTCCCTTAAGTTACGGTGTATGTTTCATTTGCTGCTATTGTCTTATTTTTATGAATTGTTTTTAATTTTCTGGGTGATTTTTTTTTAAAAAAAGAACTTTGATGCTTGCCTCAAAAGCAGCCTGAAGGGGAAAAAAATGGGAGAGCAATATAATAAATCTGTGAAATAACATATTCATGATTTTCTAGAATTAAGATCTGAGGTAAAGGCATTAAAGGCATCTAAAGGCAGTGCATCAGATGAGGGATCCTCCCTTCTGATGCGGGCAGAGATGTGAAATGTATGTATGTATGTATGTATGTATGTATGTATGTATGTATGTATGTCTTGGTGTATTCAGGTCTTGTCCCGTGTAAGATTGAGAATACCTTGGCGACGTTTCGACGAGATCCCACTCGCCATCTTCAGGCTGGTGTCTTCGGCTTTGTCCTTGTGCCAGCAAAGTGTGATCTGAGCTGCCTTCTCTCTAAAATACTGGAGGGGAGGTGTGGTGTGCTGGCTCTGCTGTAGCGGGTTGGTTGGCTGTGTTGTTGGCTGTGTTGTCGCTTTTGGTTGATGGAATTGGTGTTTGCTGATTGGCTGGCTGTGTTGTTGGCTGGGTTGTTGCTTCTTGATTGGTTGATGGAGTTGATGTTTGCTGATTGGGCTGAGTTCTGTGATGTAGCCTGAGGTGGGGCTGTGCGTCCTTCAGCCTTTTGTGTTGTAGCTATTCCTTTTTATTCCTTGATAAACCCTCTTATTGGTTGGAAGAGAATTCAAGTCCAGTGCATTGAAATCTGTTGATGCTTCACTTGGTGAGGAGGAGAAGAAAAAGGAGAAGGAGAACACAGAGAAGGAGAAGAGTAGAAAAGGAGAAGGAGAAAAAAGAGAAGGAGGAGGAGAAGGAGGAGGAGAAAGAGAAGAAGGGGAAAATAGACAAGGAGGAGGAGATGATAGAGAAGGAGGAGGCAAAAAAGGAAGAAGAGGAGGAGATAGACAATGACAAGGAGGAGAGGAGGAGAAGGAAAAGGAGGAGGAGATGAAAGAAGGTGTGCATAAGTGCCCCAACGGGTCTACTGTCCCTGCCCTAATGTTCCCTTTATTCATATCCATTTCATTGATTAATAATCATGTTTATAACTTATACCTGTTATCTAATACATGCTCGGCAAAATAAATAGATAAATAAATAAAAATAAAATAAAAAGGAGAAGGAGAAGGAGGAGGAGGAGGCAACCAGCCTTTTCGCCTCCTGAAGTAGCCTCTCCTTGACAAGAGAGCAATGCTCAGATTAGACCTTACACGTTGCTGCCCTGGAGGGAGAAACACGACAGGCCCCATCATTTTCTTCATTTGGGGATTATGTATGGATTCGGGGAGGGGCTCCTAGGCAATGGATAATGGGCAGGATTTATGGTACATTATTCGGAGATTAGCTATTTCATGATTCTTTGTGTGACAAATGGCTCGGAGGCATTGGACAGATTCCACAGGGGAATATTCATTCATGGAGATTTTGTGTGCTTGTGTGGGTGTGTGGGTGTGTATCTGTCTGTCTGTCTGTCTGTCTGTCTGTCTGTCTGTCTGTCTATCTATCTATCTATCTATCTATCTATCTATCTATCTATCTAATCTCTATCTAATCTCTCTATCTCTCTCTATCTCTATCTATCTCTCTATCTCTCTATCTATCATCTGTCTAATCTATCTAATAATCTATCTATCTACCTATCTATCTATCTATCTATCTATCTATCTATCTATCTATCTATCCTGTCTGTCTGTCTGTCTGTCTGTCTGTCTGTGTATCTTATCTATCTATCATTATCTATCTATCTATCTATTATCCTGTCTGTCTGTCTGTATGTCATCTTATCTATCTATTATTATCATCTATCTATCTATCTATCTAACTAATCTCTATCTAATCTCTCTATCTCTCTATCTCTCTATATCTATCTATCTATCTATCTATCTACTATATTATCATCTGTATAATCTATCTATTATCTATATCTATCTATTCTATCTAATCTATGATCGATCTTTTCCTGTCTGTCTGTCTGTCTGTCTTATCTATCTATCTATCTATCTATCTATCTATCTATCTATCTATCTGTCTGTCTAACTAATCTCTATCTATCTCTCTATCTCGCTATCTATATCTATCTTATCATCTATCTTTATCTATCTATCTATCTATTTATCTATCTATTTATCTATCTATCTATCATCTGTCTAATCTATTTAATTATTATCTATCTATCTATCTATCTATCTATTATCTATCTATGATCGATATATCTATCACTAATCCTGTCTGTCTGTCTGTCCTGTCTGTCTGTCTGTCTGTCTGTCTATCTATTTCTATCTATCTATCTATCTATTATCTATCTATCTATCTATCTATCTATCTATCCTGTCTGTCTGTCTGTCTGTCTATTTTATCTATCTATCTATCTATCTATCTATCTATCTATCTATCTATCTATCTATCCTGTCTGTCTGTCTGTCTGTCTATCTTATCTATCTATCTATCTATCTATCTATCTATCTATCTATCTATCTATCTATACATACATACATACATACACATGCACATATTGAACTGAATGAGTGCTGAATAATATCCTCCAGCATAGTCAGTGGAGGATGGGGAAACAAAAGACAATCTTTAGCGGCAACAACAACAAACTCCAGTTACTGTGAGTAATAAGCTACAGTTGACTGAATAATGATAACTTTACGGCAAGTACAGCAATATGTAGTTTTGTCAGCTCCTGCTGTTCTGCTTATGACTGGGAAATATTAATTGGCAGCTGCAGTTTATTTCAAAAGCTACTGATAATAAAACTCAACAGCAAATAAAAGGAAGGAAAGCAAAATCAGGAACAACAGTGGGTTCAGACGCTCCTTGCAATGTTGCCTCTGAGGACTGAATTCTCTACGGATAGTCCTCGACTTACAACAGTTTGTTTGCTGGACAACTGGTTCACATTTATGATGGTTGCAGTGTCCCAGGGTTATGTGATCCCCTTTTGTGACCTTCTGACAAGCAAAATCAACGGGGAAAGCCAGATTCACTTAACAACAGGGTTACTCGTTTAACAACTGCAGTGGTTCACTTAACAAATGTGGCAAGAGAAGTCGAGAGATGGGGTGATATTCGCTTTAAAACATTCTCACTTAGCAACATAAATTTTGGGCTCAGTTGGGGCCCTAAGTCAAGCTGTAGTTATTTTTCAGGAGCTGGGTAGGACTTCTCTCAAAAAAAGAAAAGAGAGAGGAGATAATGGGAAGCAAGTAAAAATGCTTTTTTGTTGATGTTTCAATATCTTCTCTGGAGTCAGAAAATGTTCAGCTTAATTTCTCTTCATCCTTCCTCGAGGTAGGGTCTGGTGGAATTTTAGCACAGAATTATATAGCAGTAAGCTTAACTGAAAAAGGGACTCGGTGGCTCAGTGGCTAAGGACACTGAGCTTGTCAATCAGAAAGGTCGGCAGTTTGGCGGTTCGAATCCCTAGCGCCGCGTAATGGAGTGAGCTCCCGTTCCTTGTCCCAGCTTCTGCCAACCTAGCAGTTCGAAAGCACGTAAAAAGAAATGCGAGTAGAAAAATAGGGGCCACTTTGGTGGGAAAGGAAGAGCGTTCCATTCCCCTTCGGTGTTTAGTCCTGATGGCCACATGACCATGGAGACGTCTTTGTACAGCACCGGCTTTCTCGGTTTTGTAACGGAGATGAGCACCACCCTGTAGAGCCGGAAACGACTAGCACGTATGTGCGAGGGGAACCTTTAGCTTTACCTTTTAAGCTTAACTGAACACAGTGAGATTTGCTTGTGATGCATAGGGCTGCAGGATCAAAGTCAACTCTCATCCCAAGCCTGAGTGAAACCAGGCTGATCAAAGGAAAGACCTGTTCTGCTAGATCGTAGACAAGGCAGTGATTTTTTCTAAAAATGTACTTTTAAAAAGTAAATGAAGAAGACAAGACCTTATACCAATAAAAGAGAATATTTGGAAATGAGGTTGAATGGTGGGGTCCTTGGTGCTCTCTGAGCTGAGTTTTTTCCCCTTTCTTGCAGACATTTTGTTCCCCAGCCAAGTAACAACATCAGTGCTAGTGATGTTACTGATTACTGTACCCTAACTGCAGTGGTAGGATTCAATTTTTTTTTACTACTGGTTCTGTGGGCATGGCTTGGTGGGCGTGGCCGGGGAAGGATATTGCAAAATCTCCAGTCAGAGGTGGTATTGCTGGTTCTCTGAACTACTCAAAATTTCCACTACCGGTTCTCCAGAACTGGTCAGAACCTGCTGAATGCCACCTCTTCCTTACTGCCAGCATTGATGATGGTGCCTAGTTGGGTAAGGAAATGTCTGCAAGAAAACAGCCCAACCCAGAGGGCACAAGGACCCTGAAAATTTCTAGGTTCTACTATATCACATGACCTAAAGAGCCTTGGTGGTGCAGGCTGTTAAACGCCTAGCACTTAGTTCCAGCTGCCTGCAATTAGTGCAGGCTCGAATCCCACCAGGCTCAAGGTTGACTCAGCCTTCCATCCTCTCAGGGTAGGTAAATTGAGGACCCAAGATTGTTGGGGGCAATAAGCTGACTTTGTAAAAATGCCGCTTAGTAATAAGCAGGCATATACAATGGAATGAAGGCTATTGCTGAGCACATTGGGTTGTATCCCAAAAATTGTAAGCCACCCTGAGTCTCCGGAGAAGGGCGGCATATAAATATGATTTTTTTAAAAAAATGTACACCTAACATCAAAAACATCATCAAAAAAGCACCAAAAAGAATGTTCTTTCTGCGCCAACTCAGAAAGCTCAAACTGCCCAAGGAGCTGCTGATCCAGTTCTACAGAGGAATGATGGAGTCTATCATCTGAACCTCTATAACTGTCTGGTTTGGTTCTGCAACCCAAAAGGACAGACACAGACTTCAGAGGATAATTAGGACTGCAGGAAAAAAAAAACAGTTACTACCAACCTGCCTTCCATGGAGGACCTGTATCCTGCATGAGCCAAAAAGAGGGCTGTGAAAATATTTACAGACCCCTCACATCCCAGACATAAACTGTTTCAACTCCTTCCCTCAAAATGACGCTATAGAGCACTGCACACCAGAACAACTAGACACAAGGAGCGTTTTTCCCTGAACGCCATCACTCTGCTAAACAAATATTTCCCTCAACACTGTTCAACTATTACAAAGTCTGCACTACTATTACTGTTAATCTTCTCATCACTCCTTATCACCCATCCCCTCCCACTTGTGACTGCATGAATGTAACTTTGTCGCTTGTATCCTTACAAT
Organism: Naja naja; assembly: GCA_009733165.1. NCBI lineage: Eukaryota > Metazoa > Chordata > Lepidosauria > Squamata > Elapidae > Naja > Naja naja. The sequence goes on along the minus strand of CM019156.1, from coordinate 25,413,379 downwards.
TTATATTGACTGTTTCCTAGTATGATTTGATTGCTTATTGTACCCTATGACTATCATTAAGTGTTGTACCTTATGATTCTTGATGAATGTATCTTTTCTTTTATGTATACTGGGAGTATTTGCACCAAGACAAATTCCTTGTGTGTCCAACCACACTTGGCCAATAAAGAATTCTATTCTATTCTATTCTATTCTATTCTATTCTATTCTATTCTACAAAGAAGTGGTTGTTTTAAAGTCTTACTTTGCATTCCTTGCTGTGAACACTAGAAGTATTCCAATATTTGATGGCCTGCCACAGAGAAGAGGAGATCAAGCTATTTTCCAGAACACCAGAAGGCAGAACAAGAAGTGATGGATGGAAACTAATCAAGGAGAGAACAAAATTAGAATTAAGAAGAAATTTCCTGAGAGTGAAAACATTTAACAAGTGAAATGGTTACCTTCAGAAGTTGTGGGTGCTCCATCATTGGAGGCTATTAAAAACAGACTGGACAGTCATTTGTCTGAAGTGGTTTAGAGTCTCCTGCTTGAGCAGGGGGTTGCACTAGAAGACCTCCAAGGTCCCCTCCAATTCTGTTATTCTGTTAATTCTGAATGTTGATTCACAACATATAACAACATAACATAACACAACTTAACGTAACACAAACAACACAGGAATTTTCCCACCTATATCTGGAGAAGCAAGGTATCTTGATCTAGTCAGTTTTGGATATACAGCATGACTAAACTATTTGGGAATGCTAAGCCAATCTGAATGTCTTTAAAGAAAATTAGATTTCCATGAGCTCGGGAGTAGAGATGATTGAAGAGTTAGGATTTTATGGGTTTCAGTGAAAGAGTTATGATATGAAACTTGTAGAAGACTCGTGAAGATAGGATTGTCTGACTCTGATTTTTGTACTATATTTCCGAAAGGGTTAGATCACCATGGAGATAAGTTAATCTATGTGTTTAGTATGAGTTTTAAAAAGGCTTGCTGGCTAATGCCTTTTCTTTTCAAAGAACGCAAATTAATATTAACATCCAATAAATTCATCTGATATTAAATTATTATTCAGTTAAAAAGACAAGAAGGGTATTTGTGAAACTGATATGCAAGAAAAATATAGTCACGGACTTTCCTACCCAGAAGTTCTTCCTTTCGCCAATCCCACCATGATTTCAAGGTCCAATTGAACTTCCTTTTAATCCAGTGAGGAAAGCTATTATACACAGAGAGTTAAAGTTTAGCTTTCATCTCAATTCCATTTCCAGAGATGAATTAATTAAATGCAGGGGAATCTGCTTCTTTGAAACTAGGTGAAATGGATTTCATTCCAAAATGTTGAGTTTGGGATAACAGAGTTGTATATTCTTTCATGACATTGCAGATTTAAATTCAGAATAGCCAATCCTTTATATATGGGGGTGTCCAACTTTGTCAACTTTAAGACTTGTGGACTTCAACTCCCAGAATTCTCTAGCCAGCATGGGGAATTTGGGGAGTTGAAGTCCATAAGTCTTAAAGTTGCCAAGGTTGGGCATCCCTGCTCTATACTCTAGGACTGTTTATAAATTGGACTATACATTATGTGAAATCTGGGTAATTTTCTATTCTTTTCTCTCTCCAGCAATCTCAGGACATTACTGAGTTTATTAATACCATTCTTGGCATGTAAGTGACAAAAAATACGGCATTCATGCTTTGACATTAGAAATAAAAAAATGCTTATACTGTAATGGAGAAAGTTTATGCAGATCACTATGCATGATGCAACTTGGATCCTACTTTCTGTCTTCTTGCCATCTGACAGTTTCAGGAAACAGATGCTTCAGAGGAAGGTACAATTTAAAAAAGACATACTACACTCAAGCTGGCAATGCTATACTATATCTTAGCACAATTAATCACTACATATGATAGCGCAGTATATAGTCTGGAATGAAAAGAAATAAAAGGGTCAAGGGAGAAAGCCACCTGGATGACTTTGAGTCAATCACTAGGAGATGGTGAATTTTAGTCCTGTCTTAGTCATGAAAGCTGGTTGGATGACTTTGAGTCAATCACCAGGAGATGGTGAATTCTAGTCCTGTCTTAGTCATGAAAGCCAGGTGGATGACTTTGGGCCAATCACCAGGAGAAGATGAGTTCTATTCCTGCCTTAGGCATGAAAGCTGGCTGGATGACCTTGGGCCAATCCTCTCTCTCAGCCCAAACTGCTTCACGGGGTTGTTGTGTAGAAAATAGAAGGAGAAAGGAATATCACATATATTCACCACCTTGAAAGTAATAAAAGTGGGATTTAAAAAAAAAACCTCTAATAAAGTGTCTAATAAAATAATCATTTAAGAAAGCCAACAAAATTACCAAATTATTCTTTCTCCATGCAAATTTAGGCGGTGCAGAGCATATTAATTTAAATTGAATTCACGAATACTTAATTTCTTAAGAAGTACTATCTTCCTTTAAAATTTGGTACCCAAAGTGCTGATGAGCGCGTCAGGCGCAGATATGCTGCTTTATAAATTACAAAGAAATTGAGGAAATAGTTCATGTTGTTCCCGACTATTCTTCTCTTTTCACTCTGAAAATATTATCGTCAAAGATTTAGTGTAGCCTTAATGTATTTACATATCCAGAGTTATTCTTACTGCAGCACAATGACTTCCTAACGATCTGTTACCTATTTAAGACAGATTGCCTTTCATGGTTCACTGGTCTTGATGCAGGCGTTCATTTTAATCAATACGGCAGTCAATGGAGAAAATAGATTTACTTGTCTCTGAGATTCTGTTTGTTTTTCTGTACCTTTAATTGAAAAAATTCAAGTGATTACCATCATATATACATCGTATGGATTCCAGTTTTTTTTAAAAAAAAACAGCAATTATGGTTAAGTGGGGGAAAAAAGAACAATACCATAAAGAATTTTAATAACCGAAGTAAAGATTAAGAGAAAAACAGACCTTCATATGCATTGGCTAAGTCAATAGTTAGCGAACAACTTTGTAATGTGATATATGGCTTTCCTCATGCCTGGCTTGTAATAACTCTCTTCAGAATTAATAGGCGGACAAACAAGGCAAAAAAAAACAAAACAATACAGACATCAGTCTATAATTAACATTGTTAGATTTTATTATCTACAGCAGAAGACCCCATCCATTTTGATAACTCGCTGCCACTTTGACATTAAACCTTGAAGACTCACTTACATGTCCCTCCTGATCTTGCTGGATCCCTTCTGCCCAGAAAACATCTTGGGTCAGTGATCACCAATTGAGATGGATGTTCTAATGATCCTCTGAAGCATGTTGAGAACTAGGTGGAAGTGTGGGTCACTGACTTCGACCGGTATAAGAAGATGCGCTGAACACAATCTATTCCAGAGAAGAGGAGGGGGCCATCTCAGTTTAATCTAAATGCACAGGTTTAATCAATGGGTCTAACCAGGAAAAATCTGGCCATTGTCTGTAGGAACACATCTCTTTTGCTGCAGAGGTCATCTAGATTCAATACCTCACAATCATTTGCTTCTGTTTTTAATCCTTATAAACATGCAATGATTTACTCTGTTTTCATGGACTTCAGGAAGTCGATTTCAACTCTCTTTATTTGCATTCAAAAATGAAGAATGTGACTTTAACCAAGGTAGACATATGTCAGCTTTGGAAGCCATATTAGCACCAGATGCTTCCACACTGTCACATTCTTGAGCCTGAGAAAATGGGAGGGGGGAATTTCTTGGAGTGTATGTGGTTAGACATAATAGCATTCTTCTTCTAAGTCAAGGTCATGTTCTTTCTGCACCTGGTTGAGGAGACATCTCAAGATGGGATGGATGGTGATTGAAGCATGTGATGCAATGAGGGGTCCAGGGGGTGGATTTGTAGTTTTTTACTTACTGAAGAGAAACTTTCAGATTCGTGATTTCCCTGATGTGCCACTTTACTACTAAAAGGAACCTTTGAGAAGATGTCTGTCTCAGAGTTATTGGCTGGAGTTGTGGTTTTCTGGAACATGTTATTTTCTCTTGAAAATACATACCACGGCCCTCATAATTGTGGTTCAAATGTCTGGAAGTCACCAGTTTTGTATTTTCATCCCAGAGATCCAGAACTGTTTATTTGTAGATAGACCTTTTTTTTCCAGATTCTCCATCTTCTGCACCAGAGTTTCTCAACTTGGGGCACTAGAAGAAGTGTGGCCTTCAATGCCCAGAAATCCTTAGCCATCATAGTTGGCTGGGGAATTCTAGGAGTTGAAATGCACACATCTTCACAACTTGAGAAAGACAAGTCTACATCTTCCCTGGAACTTACCCCTTACAAAACCTGAGGTTTTATTCTCCTAACCAAAAAACATCACTGCAAAAGCTTCCAACAGATCGTTAGAAAAATAAATACTTTGCTTCACTTGGAGGTTGTAATATCACAAATCTATAAATCCAGGGGTTGTTTTCCCAAGTGATTTGTCAGGAATGTTGAATGCCAACACATGGAATATTTATTTTCTATTTCTTTAATTTCCCCCTTTCACAGCAACCTCTAATGAAGACAGACATTCAAATGAAGCAGTTGTGTCCCTGTTCATGACTTTAATAAATCTGGGAGTCTCTAAATCTTCTTATTTTGGATGAAAAGCTTGAAGTCAAACAAATGCACTGAACAGAGGGGAAAAGGCTTTTAAAAATAGTCAGTGAGAGTCCTGTGCTTGCAGCAAAATGAATGTGGATTTCTTTTAAAGCTGTTTCTAATAATGGGAATTATGGAAGATTGGTGCGTACCATTTATTAGACAGAACTGCAGTCTGGCTGGTGCTCACAATAATAGCATTCAGGCAGATATTCTGGCAATAATCTTTATAATGTGCTGGTCTTTGAACACATTAATCTGGCACTTGACATATACAAGTAGTCCTCAAGTTACAACAGTTTGTTTAATGACTGTTCAAAGTTACAACGTCACTGATGAAAATGACTTCTGACCATTTTTTCCACACTTATGACCATTGCAGTGTCCCTATGGCCATGCGATCCAAATTCAGATGCTTGGCAACTCTCATATTTGTGACCATTGCATTGTTCTGGGAACAGGATCACCTTCTGCACACTTCTGACAAGCAAAAGCTAAAGAAAAGAAGAATTAGGGGTGACATGAAAGCAGTATTCCAGTATTTGAGGGGCTGCCACAAAGAAGAGGGAGGGGGTCAAATTATTCTCCAAAGTGCCAGAGGGTAGGACAAGAAGCAATGGTTGGAAACTGATCAAAGAGGGAAGCAATCTGGAATCAAGGAGAAACTTCCTGACAGTGAGAACAATGAACCAGTGGAACAGCTTGCTTTCAGAAATTGTGGGGGCTTCATCACTGGAAGCTTTTAAGAAGAGACTGGACAGTCACTTATCTGAAATAGTATAGGCTCTCTCCTGCTTAAGCAGTGGGGCTGGACTAGAAGACCTCCAAGGTCCCTTCCAGCTTCTATTCTATTCTATTCTATTCTATTCTATTCTATTCTATTCTATTCTATTCTATTCTATTCTATTCTACTCTACTATACTCTACTCCATTCCATACATTCTATTCTATTCTGTTCTGTTCTGTTCTGTTCTGTTCATTCTTCCATTCGTTCCGTTCTATTCCATTCCATTCCTTACTTCCATTCCATTCCCTCCACCACTCCACTCCATATATTCTATTCTATTCTATTCTATTCTATTCTATTCTATTCTATTCTATTCCATACATTCTATTCTGTTCTGTTCTGTTCTGTTCCATTCCATTCTACTCCACTCCTCCTCCTCCCTTTCTCATTCCATATATTCTATTCTATTCTATTCTATTCTATTCTATTCTCATTCTGTTCTGTTCTGTTCGTTCTTCTTGTTCTGTTCGTTCTGTTTCCATTTCCGTTTCTGTTCCCCACCTTCACTCCATTCATTCCACATCTGCTCTGTTTCTGTATGTTCCATTCTGTTCTATTCCTTCTATATTCATTCTGTTCTGTTCTGTTCTGTTCATTCCATTCATTTCCATGATATTCCTGTTCTGTTCAGTTTCTTGTTCTGTTTGTTCTGTTCAGTTGTTCGTTCTGATTCTGTTCCATCGCTCATTCACTCCATCACTCCACCTGTTATTCTATTCCATTCTGTTCTGTTCTGTTCTGTTCTGTTCTGTTCTATTCTATTCTGTTCTGTTCTGTTCTGTTCTATTCATTTCTTCCATTCATTCCATTCCGTTTATTTCATTCCATTCATTTCTATTTCTGTTCTGTTCTGTTTATTTTCCTTCATTCTATTCCACTCCTCCATACTCCACTCTCATTCCTTCATTCTCTGCTCTACTTCCTGCTCTGCTCTATTACCACTCCATTCCATAGTATTCTGTTCGTTCTGTTCATTCTGTTCTATTCTCCATTGATTCTGTTCTGTTCCGTTCATTCGGTTCATTCTTCCATACATTCTCTTCTGTTCTGTTCTGTTCATTCGTTCATTCTCCATCCACTCCATCCTCACTCCTCCTCCACTCCATATACTCTACTCTCTCCTCTCTCTCTACTCCATTCCATCTATTCTATTCTATTCTATTCTATTCTATTCTATTCTATTCCATTCCATTCATTCCTTCTACTCTTCTCCTATATGTTCTAACATTCTATTTTCTACTCTGTTCTTCTCTATTCTATTCTAGTCAATGGGGAAGCCAGATTCACTTAACACCTGTGTTACTAAGTTAAGAATTGCAGTGATTCACTTCACAGCTGTGGCAAGAAAGGTGGTAAAATGGGGCAAAATTCACTTAACAAATGTTTCACTTAGCAACAGCCATTTTGGGCTCAATTGTGGTCGTAAGTCGAGGACTACCTGTACTTTCATTCATGCAGACAAAGGAATTTGCGTAGGCATATATTTATTGTGTTCCGTTCCTCTGATGCCAAGTTTCCTTGAAGCAAATGCGGCAACTCCAGAGTGAGGCTGCTCTACCAATCCAGATTCAATGGATGGATGCAAGATGATGATAAATTATTGCCTTGCCATGTGTCTGAGAAATTTATAGGGGAAGTCAGGTTTGATTTGCATGACACTCTTTAGCTATTAAATTCGGTTGCTCAATGCCATCAGTTTAGCTTTTCCAGTGCACGGCTCTTTAACCGAGTTTCATGCTTTACCACGCCATCCCAACCCCAAACAACTATTTTGGACAAGCAAAAAGTGGGACTACAGGAAATTTAGGAAAATGGGGAGGAGTTTGTACAAACCCCAAATGACAGCTGTTGAGGGAATTGATTGACCTGATAACTTTCCTTTCCTTTCCTTTCCTTTCCTTTCCTTTCTTCCTTTCCTTTCCTTTTCCTTTCCTTTCCTTTCCTTTTCCTTTCCTTTCCTTTTCCTTTTCCTTTTCCCTTCCCTTCCCTTCCTTTCCTTTCCTTTCCTTTCATTTTGTTTCATTTCATTTTTCCTTTCCTTTCCTTTCCTCTCCTCTTCTCTCCTTTTCCTCCCTCCCTCCCTTCGTTATTTTTACAAAGGACTCAAGCTGGTGAACATATCCAACACACTTTCATTCTCCTCACAACACCCCTGTGAGGCGAGTTCGGTTATTTATTTATTTATTTATTTATTTATTTATTTATTTATTTATTTATTCGACTTATATGCCGCCTCTCCCGAAGGACTCAAGGCTTACAAATTAAAACAATATAACAATAAATTATCTAAAAACTATATTAAACAAATTAAGCCAAATTAACATTAAAATCCCAAAGTTAAAACTCTTAAGACCACACCACCCAGGGGTCACAGTCCGGATTGGTTGAATAACCAGGTCTTCAGATCGTGACGGAAGGTGCGGAGATCAGGGGCCAGGCGGAGCCCCAAGGGAAGTTGGTTCCAGAGGTCAGGGACCGCGGTAGAGTAGGCGCGTCGTCGGGGGACCGCCAGCCGGCATTGCCCGGCCGAGGGGACCCCAAGGAGCCCCTGTCTATGAGTTCGCACAGGGCGGTTGGTTATGAAAGAGTGACTGACCCAACCGGCTTTCTTGGCTAGGGCACGCTTTTACAAAGTTCATTTCAAATTTCTTCCATGAATCTGCAAGCATCTAAGTGGTAGTCATGCTGAGAGTGAGGTGGGCTACCTGTGCCTTCACACCCCCCCGCTTCTCCAGATAAATTACTCTTGTCCCCAATCCAACACTTGCAGAGGATTAATCTCCCACTAGACTTCAGTAATGTCCATCTGTAAATTTGCACAATTCATGGGCCAGACTGAACAAAAGCCATTGTAATTTACTTGCTGTTAATATATATGGTCACACCACTGGGAAATTGCCAGGTTAATAACCCAGAGCCGTTGGCCAACAAGAGATAATTTTTTCGAGAGGGAGCTGGGGAGCTCTTAGTTGGAATTAGTTATCCATCAGAGCTTGGAGGGGTGATGATCCTCCAGCTGTGGAGAGGCAGACAAGGAAATGTTCATCGTGGATGCTTTGTGAGTTGAAGTGTCTCACGGCCATTCTCCGCTCTCTCCTCCTTTCCTGAAAACAAGGTGGAGAGTTTGCAGAAAGTCTACTGCAGTAATATTCACTGCCTTTGATTTAGAATAGAAGAACAGTGTTGGAAGGGACCTTGGAGGTCTTCTAGTCCAACCCCCTGCTTAGGTAGGAAACCCTACACCACTTGAGACAAACAGTTGTCCAATCTCTTCTTAAAAACTTCCAGTCTTGGAGCATTCACAACTTCTGTTGTTCCACTGATTAACTGTTCTCACTATCAGGAAATTCCTCCGTAGTTCTAGGTGGCTTCTCTCCTTGATTAGTTTCCACCCATTGCTTCCTGTCCTGCCTTCAGGTGCTTTGGAGAATAGTTTGACTCCCTCTTTGTGGGATATTGAGATATTGGAACGCTGAGATATTGGAATACTGCTATCATGTCACCCTGAGTCCTTCTTTTCATCAGATTAGACATACCCAGCTCCAGCAGCCCAGTTCTTTATAAGTTGTAGCCTCCAGTCCCCTAATCCACCTATTAGGGGCGTAGCACGCACACACACAAAACCTTGGAATGAAATTTAGTGTTGTCGATTTGTAGGATAGGAAACAGGCCCAGCTGCCTATTAGGTGGTTATCATTATTGTTACATTTGCATGAAGAGGCAGACGGAGGGCTTCAGCTCTTAAGTTTATTAGTGACTTCAGCTCAGAACGGACCCGACTGGCTTTGCTGCGGCTGCTGTTTATAGCCGGCAGCCGCAGCTGACAGCCAATCAGAGTGCAGGGTTTTCCCGCACTTTCTAAACCAATCATCTCCAACACTTTACAAGAACAATTCAAACTAAACCAATGACTTCAAACACTGCATACATAACAATTATCATCATCCCTTTCAGTAAGAAGAATAAGGAGGCGCTCTCGTTGTAGGTAGGTAAGCAGGTTGCTTTCGTTGCTAGTTGTGAACTTTAGAGCTGAAGATCTGCTAGGAAATGTCTCTGGCTAGAGAATGGGGCTTTGTGCTGAGTTGAAGTACAGATAACTTCTTGGCGGACCATCTGTTTGGGGAAGGGATTAGCTGCTTGGTGGAAATGTTTGTGATTGTCCTCTTGTTTTGTTTTGCTCAAATACCTGTAAAGGAAGCAAGCATTGCAGGGAAAATAAAACAGGCATATACTTCCAATAACGTCTCCCCTGAACGAATCCAAATCTGAGAAATGTTGGATTGCCTTCCAGCATGAAATAATGTCCCAGAGGGAGGGTCTCCTGCCCTGTTGTCTCCTTCATTGCTATGGGTAATGAGAAGTGACAGGTCCCAGCATGGAGGCAGCTGCAGAATCACCCTACCTACCCCTATATTATCCTGACTTATTACATAGTAATAAATTGAACCATTCCACTTCATTATTTCATATTTGAGGAGATTTATAGATTGTCTTGATGGCTGAAGAGTAGGTGATTAAAGGAGAAGCATACTAATAAGCGAGCTTGCACACAAAGCCGTTCAATTAATGTGCAGCCCAAGGGCTGTAGACTGCTCACTGGTAGCAAACTTTGCCCATTCAGGATGTGAACTTACAACTTCTTAAGCAAAGAGAGCTTGGGCAGAGATCTAGGTTAGGCATCCAAGTGGCAATTAGGGCTAACAAATCCATTCCTTTCCCTTTCCCTCCTTCTCTCTGAGATTCTAGCAAGTGTAGTTTTTTTTCTGCCCCCTCTCCTGTGGCATAATATTCTATGTGGGTTTTTTAAAAAGTTGACTATATGTCGGAAAAGCTGGTATTTCTGCACCGTGCTAGCTAGCTTTCTGGAGGGAGCTAGGAAACCACAATAAGAAGCAGGAAACCAGATCAGAAAGCATTGGTCCAGTCTCACAAAAACCCAAATTTGGGAGTATCTAACTCAATTCAGTCTCTAACTCAATTCAGGAATCCAGATTCAACTACCCTAATAGAGAAGTCCAGCCTTTGCTTGGAACATACCCTGTGAAGCCCATCACCCTGGTAGCCTTGAGAGTTATTTGTAAAAATGATAAAGGCAGGATGCTCAAATATATCTCAGGACTTAAAATGGACACCTAACATCAAAACGGTCATAAAAAAAGCATAAGAAAGAATGTTCTTTCTGCACCAACTCAGAAAGCTCAAACTGCCCAAGGAGCTGCTGATACAGTTCTACAGAGGAATTATTGAGTTTGTCATCTACACCTCTATAACTGTCTGGTTTGGTTCTACAACCAATCAAGGCAAACACAGACTTCAGAGGATAACTAGGACTGCAGAAAAAACAATTGCTACCAATTTGCCTTCCATGGAGGACCTGTATACTGCACGAGTCAAAAAGAGGGTTGTGAAAATATCTACAGACTTCTCACATCCTGGACATAAATTGTTTCAACTTCTACCCTCAAAACGACACTATAGGCCACTGCACACCAGAACAACTAGACACAGGGACAGTTCCACCCCCCCATGCCATCACTCTGCTAAACCACTATTTCCCACAACACAGTCAAACTATTTAGTAAGACTATATTTTACTATATCTTTTCCATACCTATCTCCTTTTCTGTTTATGACTATAACTTTGTATCTTTATGATTTATATTGCTTTATTTAGTTTCCTAGTACGATTTCTGTTGATTGCTTATTTAGTATCCAAGGACTATCACTGTGTTGATCTTATGATTTATGATGAATGTATTTTTATGATGACTATGATTGTGATTTATCACTTATAGCTGTTATGTTATTATGCTTGTGCCAATAAAGAATTCTATTCTATTCTATTCTATTCTATTCTATTCTATTCTATTCTATTCTACTTTCTTAATTCTATTCTGTTCTGTTCTGTTCTGTTCTGTTCTGTTCTTTTCTTTTCTTTTCTGTTCCTTTCTGTTCTGTTCCACTCCACTCCACTCCATATATTCTATTCTATTCTGTTCTGTTCTGTTCTGTTCTGTTCTATTCCATTCCATTCCACTCAACTCCATTCCATATATTCTATTCTATTCTATTCTATTCTATTCTATTCTATTCTATTCTATTCTACTCTACTCTATTCTATTCTATTCTATCATATACAAATGAACACATACATATCTATAATATTTATTTCTTTATACATGGGAATAGCAAGCTTGCAACCACAACATAAGGAGGAAAACTGAAGCCTTCTTATGGCCTGCAGATTTCATGACTGTTGACTGATGAATGAGGTAGTTGCGACTTTGTGACCTGTTGAGGAGGCAAAGTCTAAGTACAAGAATTGGGAGTAAATCAATCAGCTCTCCTGCTTCTGTGGGCAGATGGCTTCATCAGTTAGCCACTTTCCCTCAACAGGCTATAAATTATCTATGGCTGAAGGACAGCATGTCAGCTGAGCGCTGCCCCAACTTCTCCAGAAAGATCGATGTGGCACCATAAATGGAAGCAACTCGGCTTGAGTGAAGCCACTCAACTCATCATCACCAGGTTTTATGCTTCACTAAATGTTTGGTGAAAACACTAATTTTTCAGGAAGCAAAGTGTGTAAACCCATTCAGTGGTCTAGAACACTGGATTCTCTGTCCAGTTCTGGTTAAGAAATGAGAAATGTTATCATTCAATCAACGACTTGCCCCAGAGTATTTCAATTCATTACGAAAAAAGTAAAATAAAATCATATTCTCAGCTGAATCCCAACTTCATTGGATCATCCAAGTTAGATGTAGGTAGAACTGAGATCAGTAGGAAAAATAAATGTTGCCCAAATTAAATTCCATGAATTAGTCCTTGACTTACCGCACTTCGTTTACTGATTGTTCACAGTTACAACGGTACTGAAAAGATGACTTATGACTGTTTTTCATCCTTACATCCATTGCAGAGTCCCCACAGTCACATGATCATTCAGCTGCTTGGACACTGACTCATACTTAGGATGGTTGCAGTGCCCCAGAGTTATGTGATCCTCTTTTGTGAACTTCTGACAAGCGAAGTCAATGGGGAAGCCAGATTCACTTAACATCCGGGTTACTAACTTAACAACTGTCATAATTTGGTTAACAACTGTGGAAGAAAGGTTGTAAAATGGGGCAAAACTCACTTAAATGTCTCGCTTAGCAACAGAAATTTTGGGTTCAGTTGTGGCCATAAGTAATGGACTTTGTGATGACCCAAAGGGGCGTGGCACAAAAGCAACAAAGGCACAAAAATAGGTAAAGTCCCTTTAATACCTCCAACTTGGCCCCCAGTGTCCAGTTATCCTCGGCAGGAGATCAAACTCTTCCAAAAACAGTCTACAAAGGGAAGAAATGCAGTCCGAACCCAAAGTACAGATAAATTAGAAATAAAAAACCCAACACAAACCAAACTGAAATAATTAACATGACAGGCCAGGGATAATAAATTGGAGACTTCCAAAAGATAACAAAGCACCCACAGTTGGGGAGACATCAAAACCCAGATAAGCCTCGACAAAGATAATGCACGCTTTGCTCCCAGCTGCAACTAATGAAAGGGATCAGGGCCTTTTCCTCTCCCATAAGCCATGTTGCTCCCTTCTCCATTCCTCCCTGTGTGACCTAGGATGAAGAGGGGGTGGCCCTGGGTCTTCCTCTGAATGCCCAGCCGGACTATGTCCTTCCCCAGTTTCTTCCACAGCCACCAGAGCCACACTCCCACTCCCTGTCAGCTGCTCAATCTCCCCCTCAGAATCAGACTCCAACAAGCGCATGACAGACTTCCTGTATTGTACTTCAAGCTTGACTGACTTTAGCTTCAACATAATATTTCTGAGATAATTAGTATAGGATTAACACACATATACACATACATACACACAGACACACACACAGAGACACACACTTTGTTTCTTTCTTGTTCCATGAATTCACTCCGACTTCCACAGGAATCTAGATTTTTCAAGTTAATTAGGGGAATGCCAAAATTAATGTTGGGATGAATTAAAGAAACTTACCCTACGCTTTAGTCCTGAATTAAGAGAAGCTTAAGCAATGGTTCAACAGTTTAATTTTGCTCAAGCAAATGATTGCATCAACACGCTTTTGTGTGTCTGTTTGTATGTGCATGGATGCTTTTACCAACGTCCCCATGTGCTATGGATAGAAAGAATCACACAAAAGGAATCTTAATGCTCTCACACAATTATTGTTCAGCGTTGGACAGACGAACAAATGAACTATTCTGTGATCAGCAGAATTGGGGAATAGAAATTAGCTGCTGTATGGGTGATGGTAATGAATTATGACTTCTGTTTATTGAAATGTTTATTGTGTGTCTGTGGTTATTTTTGTTTCTTTTTTGCCTTCTTTTATAAATTTGTCTATTCTTCTTTGGGTTTTTTTGTATTTAGTTAATAAGTTTAACTTTAATTTAATAAAAAAGTGAGGTAGATAGTCCCTAATTTATAATAGTTTTTTTCCCCAATTTAGACTAAGGAGGGAAATAGAACTTTACCCCCAAGTGAGTGGATTGTCCCTGAATTTTGACACTGTTTTCTTAGTATAGCGAGGTCTTCACTTTCCAAAACTGTCAATCAAATATCTTTATAGGAGAAGTGAGAAGTAACAACACGAACCTAGGTTAAAGGCCTGACAACTGCAGTCCAAAGTTGTGACAGGAAACCTTGAATATGGAAAGAACCTAAAGTATTATTGTTTTAGAATAGAATAATTCACAGAAAATCTCTCCCATCTCCAGTCTTGCTAATACATCAACAGAGAGAGACAGGCAAGTAAGCATGTTAATACAAAATATAACTTAGCCATCGACTTTTGTCAATTTTCCCAATTCTGCTCATTGTCCTTGAGAAAGGGATTGACAGAATGCAAATCCTCCCTTAAAGCGGGGAATAAATATTGGCTGGTCAAATGAGAAGCTTATAAGAGTTTTCTTAGGCAGGGCTATTACTGTGAATCAAACCAATGATCATTGATCAAAGCCTGTTTTTTTTTCAGATTTGTTTATCCTTTATATAAACCTGATTTTTTAATAAGCAACTGAAAGTGGGAAACGTATGAAATGAACCTTCCTCTTCCTATTTTATCCAAGACAATCACCCTCTGAGGGAGGTTGGGCTGAAAGTGGATGAGTCACCCAGCTAGCAATCATGCCAAAGGTGGGACTAGAACTCACTGTCTCCTGGCAATTGGTCCAAAGTCACCTAGTCAGCTTTCATGCCTAAGGCAGGACTAGAACTCTCAGTCTCCTGGTGATTGGCCCAAAATCACCCAGCCAGCTTTCATCCCTAAGGTGGGACTAGAACTCATCATCTCCTGGTGATTGACCCAAAGTCACCCAGCCAGCTTTCATCCCTAAGACGGGACTAGAACTCACCATCTCTTGGTGATTGCCCCAAAGTCTCTAAGCCAGCTTTCATGCCTTAGATGGGACTAGAACTCACCATCTCCTGGCAATTGGTCCAAAGCCACCTAGTCAGCTTTCATGCCTAAGGCAGGACTAGAACTCTCAGTCTCCTGGTGATTGGCCCAAAATCACCCAGCCAGCTTTCATCCCTAAGGTGGGACTAGAACTCATCATCTCCTGGTGATTGACCCAAAGTCACCCAGCCAGCTTTCATCCTAAGAACTAGAACTCACCATCTCTGGTGATTGTCCCAAAGTAAGCCAGCTTTCATGCCTTAGACTAGAACTCACCATCTCCTGGCAATTGACCCAAAGTCTCCCAGCCAACTTTCATGCCTAAGGCGAGACTAGAATTCTCAGTCTTCTGGCAATTGGCCCAAAGTCACCTAATCAGCTTTCATTTCTAAGGCAGGACTAGAACTCACTGTCTCCTGGCAAAAGTTTTCCTAGGAAACCTGTTAAACAGCCCATTGTCATGCTTTAGAGCATCGTTCTTGTTCTCCCTTTCATTCTTCTGACTTTGGGCATGTTAACTTCAGAAAGCTTCAACATTCAAAGTTCAGTGATCAATCTATCCCTGCTCTGAAGGCTGTAGGATCACAACCAACGGTTTTTATAGAAATCTTGATCCACTTCCTCAGGCGTGAGCCAGCTCTTTGTTAATCTGCCAAGTGCTACCCTGTTCCCGGCAACGAATAACTTGCTAATGTTTGTGGCATTCTTGGCAAGCCCAGGGTCCTAATTGGCATTATCCATAGCTACCCTGAAACAGTTCTGTTAGATTTGCATGAAGAGTCAGACATGGAGTGCTTCAGTGAAGAGTTTATTAGTGACTACAGCTCATAACAGACCCGATTTGGCTGGACTGCGCTGCTACTTATAGCCAGCAGCCGCAGTTGCCAGCCAATCAGAGTGCAGGGTTTTCCCGCACTATTTAAACCAATCATTTCTGACATTTTACAAGAACAGTTCAAACTAAACCAATCACATTCAAACCTGCATACATAACAAGTTCGAAAGTGCTCAGGAGGTTAAACGGGTTCACATGGAAACTGGCTGGCTTGGCAAGCCGCCATCCTTTATTTATTCATTTGCTTACAACTGTATTGATTTTTAAAATGAAAAACATAAGCAAAAGACATAACCACCACTGTATTACTTTAGAAAGGTCCATTAATAATAGGCGTATTGACAAAACTGACAAGGGGAATTAAAAAAAGAACAGTTGGGCCATTCAATTGTTCTCATAGAGAGTTTGCAAAACTGAAAATTAGGCATGCTCCTGGACACCCCTTAGATTTAAAGATTACCTGTATCATCCCAGAGGCTCATCACTTAAATAAAAGTGATATTAGACCTTCAAAGAATATCTTTTTCAGATCTCAAGAAGCTGGTCTAATGACTAGCCCAGATCTGTCTTTCAAGGATCTGGAAAGTGGCTATTAATTTAGTTTTTATGGTTTCCTTCACCAGGCTAGATTAACTGTATTCTCCCTACATCTTACTGGCACTACTGGGAGAGAATTGAACAACACCAGTTGGTACAATTTTTCTGCTGGTTGGAGAACATATTCAGAAACATGTGGCTTTGAATCCTCTAAACCCCAAAAATCTTCTTCAAAGACTGGAGAGCAGCCAGGCTGGCAGAAAATTTTATTGCTTGCAATCAGGAGATTTGCAAGGGGAAATATCTTTCCCAGCTGCATTCTTCTGTCTCTGATTGAAGAAAGGAAGCCTTGCGTCTTGGATGCTCCTCGGAGAATCTCAGGATTATATCCGTAGAGCAGAACTCATAAATCAAGTGAGACTTTTTTTAGTTTCCAGCTTTTCTCAAAACTTTTACTTGGTAACTTGGCGATGATTTGAAAACAAGAAAACACAGAAGTCTCACATCTTGTGATAGAAAATGAGGAATCATGGCAGCAGAAGCAACCATTATTTTTAATTGAAAAAAAATCCCCCAAGGCAAAAATTCAAAAAATTCCTTTAAAGAGACACTAGCAAAAAAAGTATGACTCCCACCCTCCTGGCTACCATAGCTGGATGCAAAAATCAAGAACAAGAATAAGTCTTTATCTACATGCTATTAAAACTCTCACTGACATGACTTTTATCTGAGCGAAATGGTGCATCATAGGACAACAATTTTCCAACCAAGGTATCTCCCAAGGGACATGACTCCCAAGGGCATGAAATTTGGGAAAGTTGTGGCTGCTTTAGTGATACTGGTTGCTGCTGCACTGCTGGGTTGCTGTTGTGGTCATGTGGTCTTCATTTTTAAAGTTCTGTAACAGTTTCCCAGGCAGTCTCGCAATCCCTTGCTTTTTGCCCTACCCAGCAGCAGCAATTACCAGGAAGGAAAGAAGAAAGGAAGATTTCTGAGGCTCCCTACCACTTCCCATAAGGAAATTCAATGGGGAAGCTGGCAGGAAGTTGGAAGTCACTTCGGTGGGGAAGCTGGCAGGAAATCAGAAGATACTCCAACTCCCTTTTTTTTTTGTTTAATTCACATTTATATTCCGCCTTTCTCCGGAGACTCAGGACAGCTTACAATCTTTGGAGCACAACCCAATGTGCTCAGCAATAGCCTTCATTCTATTGTATATGCCTGCTTATTACTAGGGCTTTTGGCTCCCCCCAAGCGGCATTTTTACAAAATCAGCTTATTGCCCCCAACAATCTTGGGTCCTCAATTTACCTACCCCGGGAGGATGGAAGGCTGAGTCAACCTTGAGCCTGGTGGGATTCGAGCCTGCACTAATTGCAGGCAGCTGGAACTAAGTGCTAGGCTATTAAAAGCCTGCACCACCAAGGCAATTTCATTTTTGCCCACCCATGGTCATTCTGTTTCTCTGTCTAGATAAGCAAATATCTCTAAAATGATGACCCAATGGGACGTGGGTTATCCAGTTGTAATAAAAAAATAAGCCAACCCCAGAAGAAAACAAGTAAAATGAATACAGTAGATTCAGTCTACAAAATTACTTTTTTGGTCTGTAAACATCCAAATAACCATTATGGGGCAACAATTTCTTCAGTCAAACTGTGCATGTTGTGGGTGCTAGTTCACTCCCCACCCCATTGATGAATTTCCTTTTAGCTCAATGAAAAGTACCAGTTGCAATTTTTTTCTCTACCAGACTAAACGTCATTTGCCCTGACTATCTACTGTTCTTTTCCCTGTTCCATATTTAGCAACATTGATTTGTCAGCAAGATAATATT
Source organism: Naja naja (assembly GCA_009733165.1). NCBI lineage: Eukaryota > Metazoa > Chordata > Lepidosauria > Squamata > Elapidae > Naja > Naja naja. Next base: position 25,395,326 of record CM019156.1, on the reverse strand, counting down.
AAGAGGACAACAAGACTATTTCTGTTTATAACAACATCCTCTATGTCTCTGATTAACTAAATGGAACACTTCTCTTCAATTTGTTTTGTTGAATCTGAACCAAGTGTAGTACATCAGCCAAGGCAATTAATAATGTTTCTTTTCTCCCTCCCTCCTCTTCCTCCTCCTCCTCCTCCTCCTCATTGTTAACATTAATTCTTGAAATATATTTAGCCTTGTAAAATAAATGACTGAAAACAAGAAATGTTTTTTTAAGGGAAAGAAGAATTCAATGTCGTTCTTCAACATCACATCTGGAAATAGGTTTGAATCTCCAGCTTCCCTAGGCTTTCTCAACAGTATTTTGATAGTAAATTAAGACATCAGTGTTCCTTTCTCCCTAAAATAACACCACTCTCCTCCACAAGTCTTTGAAGTTTTTATAGGTAAAACAAGAAACAAAACTGGGGTCTAACAAATTACAGTTTCTCTTTAGACTTGGAAAACATTATTGACCAGGTGGTCATTCTCTGTTCTCTCTTCTTTTATAGACATAGAATAACTGATTTAACAAAATAACAGAATAATGGAAGAGTTGGAAGGCACCTCAGAGGTCTTCTAGTCCAACTCCTGCTCATGCAGGAGATCCTATATCATTTTAGTCCTGTGTTGGCAAACCTATGCCACGCCTGCCGGAAGTGGCATGCAGAGCCATTTCCCCCGGCACGCGAGAGGTTGCCTGGAAGAGCCCCACTGCGCCGCTGCCCAACAGCTGATTGTCAGGTATCTGGTGCGCATGCGCAGGGGGCGGAGGGGTGTGTGCAGGAGATGTGCGTGCATGCGCAGGGATGCGCTGCGTGTGAGGGGATCATGTGCGCATGCACAGACAAACCACAAACCTGTTGTCCCTAGATACTAATGTCATGGAGATTCATAATTCTCTGCTTGTTTTCTTAGAAAGCTATGTTGATTCATAATATTTGTTTCTAATACAAGGTGAGCATTACAACTTCACACCTCCAATATGCATCTATTATAACACACTATTTCTTCCTTAGATTGTTTCATCAATGGCATTTAGATACAAGTAGATCTGCTCCCTTACCTGATTATAGTTGTGGGAGATAACCAATTTTCTCTTTCAGACTCCTTTGTTCCTTGTTTTGTGAGCCATTACCGCATTATAAGGGCCCCAGTAAATATAATTTCTCAAGGACATTCAAGTTCTATCGAATCCCTAGAGAAAAAAATGCCATTCTCCGGATTCCTAACACTGGAGAATTTAAAAAGTAGGAACTCATATGAAAAGGAAGATAAGAAAGATACAAGTGGTCCTTGACTCATGACTACAATTGAGGCCCAAAATTTCTGTTGTTAAGTGAGACATCTGTTAAGTGAATTTTGCCCCATTTTACAACATGACAGTGGTTACGTTAGAAACATGGTTGTTAAGTGTTCTCTGAGGTTGGTTTTTTTTTCCTTGCAACATTTCATTACCCAGTTAGGTAAAATCATCAGAACTAGAAGGGAGTGGGATTTGCTCTCTGGTTATATACAAGTGGTTTGCTTTGTCAGTTTTGGTGGGAATAATCTTGGTAGTTCAACAATACCCCAATCACCCAGCTGAGAAAAACAAGCTAATATTAAACTACAGCCCAATCAAAGAATCACAAAGAACACTCTCACCAGCACTGACAGGGCAAACCACTAGTATACAAGCAGAGAACACCCATCCTCCCTTCTGTCACTGATAATGTCACCTAGTTGGGAAATGAAATATCTACAAGAAAACCACCCAGCACAGAGGGCAGCAAGGATCCCACAGTTCAACCCCGAGCTACAAATATTGTCTTCTATCATTGAATCATAACTGTTTGGTGGACTATATCCAAACTAATCTCTTCTCTTCTCTAACCATTTTCCATTTTAGTTTTTCTTCCTCTTCTTCACTGTCCTGTTTCAACTCCCTCTCCCAGGCTGATCCTTAAAACTTTCAATTGTTATCTACTTAACCCTTCTCCTTTCCTAGCCTGCAATTGACTTTCTACACATGGGTGATGTTTTCTGGATTTGAGTCTTCTAGCTACTATACTTTCCTTCTTCCATTTCCACTTCTTGGGGTAGCCTCCATGTTGACATTTCCCCTTTCTGGGTTATGATTTCATCTAGGCCCTTCAAGGAGCAATAGACACCATGCCAGGAGGAAGATGACCTTATCAGTGAAAAACAAAATTCCAGAAGTGGTTCACTGTTTCGTGGCTAGGTAATTCTCCAGCAATGAAGTAGTCCTGTCATTTTAAAAAGAGAAAAAAAACCACTGGGAAACCTGGGAAACCCAGTATCCAATCTTTTTATGGATTAAGAGGGATGAGAACATATTTAAGTATCTCAATTCCATCTGTTTCCAGTTTGTTTCTCAGCCCAGTTCTCATGCAGATTTTAGTGGTGTGCAGAAGAAAGAGAGAGAGAAAGAGACATCTTCCTGCATTCTGTTAACTGCTTAACAAAGCAAAGTTGCTTCTGAAATTTTATCTAAGGATGTTAGGGGATCAAATCAGGGGTGGGGTGCTACCAGTCTGCCCTGGTTTGGGTGAACCCATAGCTAAATTTATCCCACCCCTACCTGGCCACACCCAACCCTCCACCCCACCTTTCCCAGGAGTCCCCACACAGCCCGTTTTGGATGCAGGTAAGTGCAGGGCATGTGCGGAGGCTCAGGGAGGTGAAAAATGGGCCTCCTGGAGGCTCTGGAAGTCTGGAAATGGACCCATCATGGCCACGCCTACCCAGCAACCAGGCAGAGAACTGGCTGCTAAAATTTTGAAGCCCACCCCTGGAAAAATGCACATCAATCTTTGTAAAATATGGGGCTCTTAAATCCATTCTGTTACTGTTTTAAGGCAGCCGAGGGGTGGATCTGAGTGAGACCGACGCAAGAGAGATGCACAAAGCATGTCACAGAGATGGGTGCAGTTAGTTCATTGTAGGAGGGAGACAATTCACTCTGCCTCATTGTGGCACTTCACGTCACTCCACAGCAGATAATAGAAGCCTCTTCAAGGTATTGGAGTTGCTGGATGAGGTCTTGGAGTGACACGAAGAGAAACAATGCAATCCCCCTCCCTTCCGACGGGTGGAGAGGATGTGAAGAGCTCTCAAGCACCATCAACTCAAAACACACTTTTAATGCTTTGCAAAGTCTTAATTGCATATCTTTGTCTTTCTGTTTTGTCAGCCATTCAGGCTTCCATGAGATGTCACGATGTATTTATTTATTTGCATCCCACCTTTATTGTTTTTACAAATAACTCAAAATGGCAAACATATCCAACACATTCCTCCTCTTCCTGTTTTCTCCAGAACAACAACTTGATGAAGTGAGTTGAGCTGAGACAGACAGAATGATCCAAAGTCACTAGCTGGCTTTCATGCCTAAGCATGAACCAGAATTCACAGTCTCCTGGTGAGTGGCCCAAAGTCACCCAGCCAGCTTTCATGCCTAAGGCAGGACTAGAACTTACCATCTCCTGGTGATTGGCCAAGTTACCCAGCTGGCTTTCATGCCTAAGGATGGACTAAAACTCCCAGTCTCCTGGTGATTGGCCCAAAGTCACCCAGCTGGCTGTCATACCTCAGGCAGGACTAGAACTCACCATCTCCTGGTGATTGATCCAAAATAATCCAATCAGCTTTTGTATTTAAAGCAGGATTACAATTCAGTCTCCCACTTTCTAGCCTGGTGCCTTAACCGCTGGACCAAACTGGCTGAAAGGAATTGAGTGGTTTAAATAAAGGTGCTTTAAGGATGGGAAAATGCACAGCTATACTACCCTTGGTAGATGGTAATGGCAGATGTGCTGCCATTGCTGTCATATATACCAGTGATACCTATGTAGATATGCTACCATTTAAAGATATCCGATTTAGAGGCTCTTGAAGGATATTCATTTTTGTTAGTGATGATTTTTTTCTGCAAGAAACTAGCAGTTGCTACATTGATTAATTGCTCTGGTTTTACCCAGATCAGTTACTCTCTTTCTGATTTGTGTGTGTGTGTGTGTGCATTTGTGACTGGCGGCAGGGTGGGGGAGAGAGAGAGGCAGAGAAAGAGAGAGACAGAGAAAGAGAGAGACAGAGACAGGGAGATAGAGACACAGAGAGAGAGAGAGAGAAGAGAAAAGAGAGAGAAGAGAACAGAGAGAAGAGAACAGAGAGAGACAGTGTGTGAACATGTATCAATATAGCCAGATGTTAGTCCAAGCATAGATTGTATGCATCCAAGAGGTATTTCTAAGAACAGAAAATTAGAATTGAATTGAATAGAAGAATAGAATAGAATAGAATAGAATAGAATAGAATAGAATAGAACAGAATAGAACATTTGGCCAAGTGTGATTAGACACACAAGGAATTTAGTCGTGAATATTATTTAAAATCACTTTAAGTTTCATTAAGCATTCTAACCTTTCTTCACAAGCCAGGTAATATCTGTTTCATGTAACTATCTTGGGGATTAACAAGAGTTTGGTGTTTGGAATGAACAAACAGATTCATTTCCAATCTGTACTATTGCATATTCACTTGTAAATCAACAGTATTCTGTTTCTGCTGGAATCTGTAGGTGGATTGATGATTATAATATCTATAAACAGACACCCCCATACACATATTCATATTTTCTCTCTCTCTCTCACAGAGAGAGAGAGAGAGAGAGAGAGAGAGAGAGAGAGAGAGAGCGAGAGCAATAGTACGTGGCATTTCCTGGGGAAGCTATTCATGCCCATTTTGCTTTGTAGCAGAACTAGATCTGGAAGCTAGACAAGGAAAAAAGAACAACTTAAGTAACACTCATCTTTTTTTTTTCTTTTTTTTAAAAGACAGCTTGTGTTATGAGGGTTACAACTATCCATGTTGCATTGATTGGCATTGGGAAAAAGAAGCATGAAATATATTCAGCTGAGCTGATTTGCAATAAAATTATTAGAGTGGAATGGGCGGAGTTGACCACCAGCTTTTTTTTTAAAGTGTCAAATTAAAATCACAGCAGCTAACAAGCATCTCGCCCATCACAGCTCTGAATAATCATCCTTTTTGGCTTCTGAATCTTGCAAAGTTATTTTGCAAGTAATAAAAACATAAGTGCGAAATGACACATGAGTCAGCAGCATGACTCTGCTTTTTGGTCAAATGATAACTGAGAAATTGTATCCAATCAGGCTTCCCCGGTGTAGAGTCTTGTGATGAGAACAAAGCTACGTGTCGTTTGCACTTCATTTGCACCAAAAAATAATGCCTGGAACTGAGGATGGATGGGAAAGCAAAGTGGAGTAATCAGAAGGATGGGGACAACCCCGAATTTTGATTGGTGGAGATGACAACGAGTCAAATGATAACTGAGAAATTGTATCCAATCAGGCTTCCCGGTGTAGAGTCTTGTGATGAGAACAAAGCTACGTGTCGTTTGCACTTCATTTGCACCAAAAAATAATGCCTGGAACTGAGGATGGATGGGAAAGCAAAGTGGAGTAATCAGAAGGATGGGGACAACCCCGAATTTTGATTGGTGGAGATGACAACGAGAGAAAACAATGAGGTTGATGCAAGGGATTGACGCAGCTTGTTTCCACCCTTCTTGGTTGTTGTTTTTTTTCTTCTTCCCACAAGGTTCCTAATAGGTTCCTGTTCTTGTGATTCTCACTCTGACACCCAAATTAGATGAGAAAGGGAAAGTCACAAATCACTCTTTGGTGTGCTGTTCACATGAAATGGAGGGGAGGAGTGAGGAAAGTCCTTGGCTGCTTGTCTTTGGTTTGCAGAACATCAGAATTCCGCTTGCAAAACTCACTGTGGAAATAGAGCCAGTTTGGTCTAGCAGTTAATTTATCAGGATAGAAATCAGGACACAGGGAGTTCTAGTCCTGTCTTAAGTAGGAAAGCTGGCTGGATGACTTTGGGCCAATCACCAGGTACTTTGAGTTCTATTCCTGCCTGAGGCATGAAAGCTGGCATGACTTTGGGTCAATCACCAGGAGACAGTGAGTTCTAGTCCTGCCTTGGACATGAAAGCCGACTGGGTGACTTTGGGCCAATCACCAGGAGACAGTGAGTTCTAGTCCCACCTTAGGCATGAAAACCGACTGGATGACTTCAGTTCAATCACCAGGAGACAGGGAGTTCTAGTCCCACCTTAGGCATGAAAGCTGACTGGGTGACTTTGGGCCAATCACTAGGTATTTTGAGTTCTAGTCCTGCCTTGGGCATGAAAGCCAACGGGTGACTTTGGGCCAGGGGTGGGATTCAAATTTTTAACAACCTGTTCTGTGGGCGTGGCTTAGGTAGTGGGAATGGCTTGGTGGTCATGTGACTGGGTGGACATGGCTTGGTGGTCATGTTATTGGCTGGGTGTGGCCAACTCAATATCACTCACATCAAGGCACACATCTCTTCGCCTGGCCTCTCATGACTGTGGGGATGCAACAGTCATAAGTGTGAACAACATGGCTTGGTGGTCATGTTATTGGCTGGGTGTGGCCAACTCAATATCACTCATATCAAGGCACACATCTCCTCGCCTGGCCTCTCATGACTGTGGGGATGCTGCAACAGTCATAAGTGTGAACAATGGTCATAAGTCCACTTTTCAGTGCCAACTTTGAATGGTCACTCCACTCAAGCAAAGTACCAGCAGCAAGGAGGGAAAAACTCCAGAGACGTTCCTGAGACAGGAAGTCTAGTCCTGCCAAGAATGTAAATAAGGGTTAACGGAGAGGCAGTTTCTGTAAGCAACACCAGAATGTTTCCTTCCTGCCTTCCTTACAGGATTAGGCCAGTAATTTCTCCTAACAACCGGTTCTCCAAACTGCTTAGAATGTTAACAACTGGTTCTAACGAATAGGTGCGAACTGGTAGCATCCCACCCCTGCTGTGGGCCAATCATCTGGAGATAGTGAGTTCTAGTTCTGCCTTGGGCATGAAAGCCGACTGGGTGACTTTGGGCCAATCACCAGGAGACAGTGAGTTCTAGTCCCTCCTTAGGCATGAAAACTTCAGTCACCAGGAGCCATGAAATCTGCCTGAGCCATGAAAGCTGGCTGGGTGCCTTTGGGCCAGTCATTTTCTCTCAGCCCAAACTATTGCACATGGTTGTCGTGTGAAAAAAATAGGACTAGAAAGGAATATTAAGTACAGTATGTTCACTGCCTTGAGTTATTTATGAAAATAATAAAGCAGAATATAAATAAAGTAAAAAAAGAAAAGATCTCCAGAGATTTTCCAAACTATAGACTGGACAAAATAAGCAAGAGTGCAACAGTCGATGAAAGAAAAGATGGTATATATCAGGTGGTACATATACCAAATGAAGGTATGTATCAGGTGGAGAATTACCTGGCAGATGATTTTCACATTCAGGGGGAAAAAATAATGCTTTCCAGGTGCAGTGACACATGACACATAGAGGTTGGCATGCTAGAATGCTTCCTATATATTAAAAAGAAAATAATGGAATCTGCTGGAAAAGAAGGCTTGGGGGAAGTGGTTAACTTTAACCTCTTAAAAGGAAGCCTAAATATAAAAAAATTAAGAACAGAAAAACATCCTCAGTAATCCTGTTTCTCTCCTTCCCAATCTAGGATGGCTAACCGAGCTGAAGCCAATGCTGAGCATTCCGCTCACCCCGCAATAAAAGTGTGCAGATGACACTTTTATATATATGAGTATGCAGATTATCCATATATACAAGAAGATGTATTTCAAGAGGGGGAAGAAAGAGGATAGAAGTGCCAGGGTAGAAGGGGAAAAAAAAGGAAATCAAGAAAGAAGAAATTATATTTATTGAATGAATAACTACTAATTAAAATTAATTGCCTGTAAAATAAGTACCCCATTTATAACATTAACTGATCCCTCATCTACATATTCCGACCATTCTCTCTTGCTCAGAAACCACTTTTTTGAATTACTTCCTCTCTCTCTCTCTCTCTCTCTCTCTCCCTCTCTCTCTCTCTCCCCCTCTCTCTCTCACACACACTGAGAAGCAAAGGAAGGAGAAATAGAGGAGAGCTAGTCAGTAGTTGATTTGTACTTCTTAATGAAGGTGAATATATGTGTCCCAGGATAATGTTGCAGGATCCAATCTGGGTTAGTCACCGAACCAGAGGTTTATAGCCTTCTGAGTTTTTGGACTCATGCTGGAACTGGACCCGAGCTCACTGGTAGCCTCACACTGCAACGAACAAGGACACACATTCAATTTCGCAGCTACTAAGATTGTTGGATGAGCAGGCACAAAAACAGCCAGGGAAGTGATTGAAGAAACAGGCCTCTCGTCAATCAATAGGAGTACGTATCAAATACTTAGAAGCAGGGATGGGCTTTAAAATTTTTAGCAAAGGGTTCTCTGCCTGGTTGCTGGATGGATGTGGCCATGAAAATGGGCTCCCCGGACTCTGGAGGTGCCCATTTCCGGCCACCCCGATCTTCTGGGAGGCCTTTTTTTCACCGTCTCCAAGCCTCTGCATGCGCCCTGCACTTACCTGAATCCAAAATGTGCCACATGGGGACTCTTGGGAGGGGCGGGGCAAGGTTGGCAGGGCCAGCCAGGAGTGACATTTGAGGGTTCTCCAAACTGCGCAGAATCTTAGTTAGGGGCTCTCCTGAACCCCTGCGAACCCCCAGTAGCCCATCCCTGCTTAGAAGACAAGGGCTGGGTAGCGCAAGAAAACGATGGCTAATGAATTTAAAAGCCATCAACTCACCCCAATCAATATCTAAAAAGCCACATACAACAGGCACAATAAATACCACAGAGAGCAGCACACATTCTGCTAGAGAGAAGTTCCTTGAAGATGGGTTAGAGCAGTGGTTCTTTAACCTTTTTGAAAGAATTGCCCCCTTGAGCCATTGAGGAAGTTGTCATTGCCCCCCTCCCCCAACATAACCACCCCCCTGCCACCTCTTAGCATCCCAAGGGGGCCAGCAGAGGGGTGCTAAGAGGTGGCAGGGGGGCGGCGTGTTGAACACAGCTGCGGCAGCACGTAACGTGCCACATTACCACATTGGAGGTGCCGGCTCCGGAGCAGTGCTAGTCAATGGGTGAACCTGCAGGGCCGGCCGGCACCTCAAATGCCCCCTTGTCACCTCTTAGCACCCTTCTGCCGACCCCCTTGGGAACACTAATAGGTGGCAGGGGGGCGTTCGAGGTGCTGGCCCTGCAGACTCACCCCATTGAGTGTTGTACCGCACCTGAACCAGCGCCTGTCCATCCATCCATCCAAAAGTCTGTCTGTTTGCCTGCCTGCCTTCCTGCCTATCTACCTACCTGTCTGTCTTTTTGTCTACCTATCTACCAATATAGATCTCTCTCTCCCTCTCCCAATAGATCTTGCTCCATCGCCCGCATATCGCCCCCCTTCTGTTCCTTCGACCCCACATCGCCCCTTTTCGTTCTATCGCCCCCCTGAAAAACAAAATCGCTCCTTGGGGGGCAATATCGCCCAGGTTAAGAACCACTGGGTTAGAGCACGAGTCCAAAAGCTCAGTAAAACAAAACCTCTGGTCCCGGTGATCAACCCAGATTGGATCCTGTACTTCTTATACTTTACAGTATAAGTCAATTGATCCTAATTGATCAAAATATTTTGATCGTGTGAGCATGGAAATGCTTTGACAGCTGCAAGCTGTGAAGACTGTTCATCACTCACTATTTTCAGTGCTGTTGTAACTTGGAATGGTTGTTAAATGTTAAATGACATGATAGCAGTGTTCCAATATCTCAGGGGCTTCCCCAAAGAAGAGGGGGTCAAACTATTCTCCAAAGCACCTGAGGGCAGGACAAGAAGCAACAGATGGAAACTAATCAAGGAGAGAAGCAACTTGGAACTAAGGAGAGATTTCCTGCAAATGAGAACAATCGATCAGTGGAATGACTTGCCTCCAGAAGTTGTGAACACTCCAACACTGGAAGTTTTTAAAAAGATGTTGGACAACCATTTGTCTGAAGTGGTGTAGGGTTTCCTGCCTAGGCAGAGGGTTGGACTAGAAGACCTCCAAGGACCCTTCCAACTCTGTTATTCTATTCTATTCTAAATGAATGTTTGTAAATTGAAGACTATCTGTATAGCGATTTTATCTCTCAAGTCTAGATCAGATACAGTACAGGTATCAAACTCAAGGCCTTGGGTGCTTAGATCTGGCTTGCAGGGCTGCCTTGGAAACAGCAAAAGGCCCACGGTGCCTCTGCCAGTTAAAACGGAGCTCGGGTGATCCTCTGTTTTCATTGGTAGAGGGTTGCAGGAGGCCGTTGCAGTTGAAAACGGAGCTTGGGAGCCCATTTTCTCTGGCAGAGTGCTTGGGCAAACACAGGCACCCCAGACCCGAGTGACGAGCTGAACATGCCCATCCCAGCCCCCCAAGATCAAACACAACCCTGATGAGGCCCTTCATGAAGTCAAGTTTGACCCCACCCCACCCTGAGATACAGGATCGGTGTTAAACCTAAATCCAACCCAAACCAGGGAAGGTAGGTAAGCAAGATAGATTCCGTTTTAATCCCTCACTTTTATTTTCATTGAGAGTTACTAACTGGTTTGAATTGCAGCCTTTGTCTTGTACCCTACAGCTCATGGTTGGTGAAAGAGACATGATATGTAACAGAGCAGCAGGGATGCTTAAGGAGCTAAATTTATTTCATTTTTCAAGCTGCAGCTGCATGAGGAAAGAAAAAATAAAGGACCATTAGGCTGTCAGTCACCAGAGATCTTTATAGGAACATCAGCAGCTCATGTTTTTAAGGGGAAAAAAAGACATTAGGCATGTCAGGTACAGTGTTGAATGTGTAGATCAGATAGGGGGCTTGGAATAAGGAGGAAAATGAGAAAGAAAAACATTTCAGGGTTTCGTGTAAAAATGCATGGTGCTTCAGTCCCCCCGTTGCCACTGTCTTCTTGACTTTTTTGACCTTCTTTGAGGATATTTTTGGAGTGGATTGTACCTTATTAGCCTATAAAATGTGGGATGCAGGCTTGCAAATTCTTCTCTTCATGTTTTAAAGCTCTCTGCCGGTGTCTCTGGAGGACTCACGATTGAAACACAAAGCTATACAGCCTGTTTTGCAATCTCAGGCCATAATCGCTTGTTTATTGTGTAAAAGCACACACACACACCATACACTGGCTGTATTCACATCACCCAATTAATTCAGTCACTGGCTGTTGTTTTTATGAATTAGCACAATGCGGTGAACCATAAAAATCACCTCTATGCTACACCCAGACATAAATATACCAAAAAAATCTAAGCAAGATTAAAGGACCCAATCTTGAGGACCCGAGATTGTTGGGGGCAATAAGCTGACTTTGTAAAAATGCCACTTAGTAATAAGCAGGCATATACAATGGAAGGAAGGCTATTGCTGAGCACATTGGGTTGTATCCCCCCAAAATTGTAAGCCCCTGAGTCTTCGGAGAAGGGCGGGATATAAATGTAATTTAAAAAATGGTGCCAATGTAGCTGTTCTCTGAGCTTGGTTGTTTGCTTGCAGGCATTTCATTACCCAACTAGGTAATATGATCAGTGTGAGGGAATGCAGGGTTTGCTCCTTGTTTATAAACAGTAGTTTGTCCTGCTTGTTTTGATGATGGGTGTTCCCCCCCACATGGTAATTCCTCAGTTAGGATATTGTTTTCTGCTTGATTGTTTGTCTCGTGTTAATTCCTGCTTATCTCAGTCTTGGGTGCTCCCCAACTGAAATAAAATCCAAAGTTTATTTCCAGGCAGAACTTTTGAGAAGTTTCTGAAGGCAAGTGAAAAAAAAATCCATTGAGCTAGCAATATGCTCAAGGATTTCCATAAATCCCTAAGAAGCAGAAGAGAAGGTTGGATGGAAATGGACTTTTGATCTCCCTTCAAGAAACATGGCCTACAAGATTGCTTTTTGATGGAAAAGTCAAGGGGTGAAGGCAGGAAAGTTAGGAAGAAGGGAGGGAAAAGAACAGAAAAAAACTAATTGAGGAAGATTATCATTTCACGATCAGATTGGGACTCCATTTTATATTAGAGTCTGCATGAGGAATCATTCTTCAAAAGCCTCTGTTCAAGAGCATTTTGACAAGATCTGAGTGAGTCTCACAAGTGATAATTACACATTCTATTTCAAGACTTAGCTTCCCCTGAGTTCCAGTTCTCTTAGGAAATTCCTTTTTCTGGAGCTTGAACTCCAAGGAGTCTCTTTCTAAAACAGAACATGAGATTGCTGTCTCTGAAGCAAACATACGCCAGGCATGACCTATGGCATTCCCCAGGGACTGGACTGGTGGCTCTGTAACTTCATGCTTTGCCATTCAATTCAAGGACTTCTTGGAAGGAAGCCTCTGTGAACCCATGTGTAATAAGAAGTCATACTTCAAGGAGCAAGCTTGGTTCAAAACCCAGTGTCAGCATTCCAAGTAAGGCACCCATAGAAGGCAAAACTTGGAGGCAGGCAAGTCCCTCAAAGAATGGTTTATTGGATACATCATATTGGCACAATTGGTGAAAGCCAACTCTGAAATTTCCTGCGGCTTTCACCTGATTAAAAGTAAAAGTTTCCCCTTTTCTCCCAAGTCACTGGTCACATTGTCCAATCCAAGTGCTGACCAGTTGCTTGGTTACTGGATCCTCCTCTGGCCAGCTACCTGTGTAAATGTCCTTGGTTCCCACAGAAAAGCTTTATTGTTCTGGCTACAAAACTTCATCTAACTATTTCCCCTCTCCCACCATTGTGTGGCAACCCTGGACCCTACAAGATGGCTTCATCCAGGCTCAATTCAGGGTTGACACCTGGATGAACGCATGTTTATGGCACAGAAAACATAACACAGAAAACTTAACATTCACTTTTTCCAGTTTCCATGACCATCTGATTCTCATAAATGTCATAAAACATTGTGGGTGGTCCATCATTGGAGATTTTAAAGAAGAGATTAACAACCATTTGTCTGAAATGGCATAGAGTCTCCTGCTCAGCAGAAGGTTGGACTAGAAGACCTCCAAGGTCCCTTCCAACTTTGTGATTCTGTTATTCTCTCTGTGGTCAACTAAATGTTGGTCAGAGCTGTGAAAGTCTTGCTTGTTGGCATCAACCCTTTAACTTTTAGGATGGCCTCTTGGATGGTCTTGGTAAAAAGCTACAGGAAAGATTAGATCCAAAGAATTCAAAAGAGAAAGGGGTTGCATCATTCAATTAGCTTCTCTTCTCCTCTTCTTCCCCTTATCACAATGTAAACCCTGCTTTGGCCATAACACTTCTGATGGCTGGACATTGCTACTTTGCTTTGGATCTTCTTAAAAGTAATTTAAAAAGTTAACAAACATTATTTTCCTTGGCTGCTGCAGACTTTTATTTTCTCTCTCTCTCTCCACAGCTTCTCCCCATCCCTCCATCCTCAAAATGTCTTGTGCATTCCCCAGGAGTCTCCTCTCTCATTTCAAGGATGTACATAAAAGTGTCTTATTATATATTCTCCTTGGCTGCCCTGTTTATTAAGGGAGCTAATTCCCTCGCCTTGTCGGAAGAAAATATCTTTCTTTTCTGTCATACTTCAGTCAATCTTTGTCCTTTTTGTTTAGGATGAAGAGACACCGCAGGCTTAGCGCTGCTTTTGATATTCTCAAAGTCAATGTCCCATACCAGTAAGAACAAGATCTAATCTTGGTGTCTGCAGAGGAGGCATTAAGTTATCTGAATATAAAAGAGACTTGCATCTCTCGTAGGGAACAAGAGAAAGATTGGGTAAGCCAAATTTTCCCCTTATCGCTCACACGTGAAATGTTTGTCCTAACTTCTCAACGCAGAAATAACACAAGGGCTGGTCTCTGGCACATTTCCATGCTCTGTTGAGATCTGACCATGTATTCATCATGCCACAATCACATAGTGGCCCCAGGAAGAAAAGAATTCTTAAAAGAAAATAATTTAAAAGAAAAGGCTTGAAATTTTGTCCTAGAAAACTTAGAACTACACTGCCTATGGTCTGACCTAAGCTTAGTACACAAAATTGTCTGCTACAACATCCTACCTGTCAATTACTACTTCAGCTTCAACCACAGACAAACAATAGATGCAAACTCAAAGTAAACTACTCCAAACTTGATTGCAGAAAATACGACTTCAGCAAGAGCTGGAACACTTTACCCGACTCTGTTGTTACATCTTCAAACCTCCAAAACTTTAACATTAAACTGTCTACCGTGGACCTCAACCCATTCCTAAGGGGTCTGTAAGGGGGCGTGCATAAGCGCACCAGCGTGCCTACCATCCCTGTCCTACTGTTCCCATTTATTTGTATTCATTTATTATGTATATACTTATACCTGTTTATACTTATAGGTTTATATGTTATGTTCATACTGATACTTGTTTTTCTCACACATGATTGACAAACTAAACTAAATAAAATAAAATAAAGTCCACTTCTTGAGAATAGGAGTAGTGGAATTACGATTCAAGGTGCTGGTTATCACCTTGAAAGTCCTACGTGGCCTGAGGCCAGAATACTTGAAGGACCACCTCTCCTCCATTATATCCACCTGGCCTATCAGGATGGGAAGGTATGACCCCATCAACTAGGGTGATATATCTGGTGGGAGCATGAAACAGAACCTTCTCGGTGGTGGCTCCTTCTTTATGGAATATCACCCCCCCTCAAAGTACGGTTGGCCCCCACCCCTTCTGAAAGCTGTGTGTCAGCTATGGAAGCCATATTAACACTAGACACTTCCATTCTGCCACGTTCTTGAGCCTGGGAAAATGGGAGGGGAGGAATTTCTTGGAGCGTATGTGGTTAGACATAATAGCATTCTTCTTCTAACTCAAGGTCATGTTATTTCTGCACCTGGTTGAGGGGACATCTCAAGATGGGATGGATGGTGATTGGGGCATGTGATGCAATGAGGGGTCCAGGGGGTGGATTTATAATATTTTACTTACTGAAGGGAAACCTGGAACCTTCAGATTCGGGATTTCCCAGCTGTGCCAGTTTACTACTCTAAGAAAAGGGAACTTTGAGAATATGTCTGGTTCGGAGTTGTTGGTTGGAGCTGAGTTCTGGAACTCTAACACTGTGTTTTTGTCAGTGAGCCTGAGGACCATGAATGGAGACGGAACTGATCAAAGTGGCTGATTTGATTATGTGGTTTCTGCCATGGAGGATGGAGTGGATTTTGACCTGGGTTTTTACCATGTGGTAGATTTTTAAAACATTGTAAGCCTCCTGGAATCTCCTATGTGTGGGGTGGATGGCTATATGATCATTTATCATCATAATAAATGATTCAAGGTTGGCCTCTGTTACAAAACGTTTTATGGCAATCTGCATTGGATGGCAAAATCCCCAAGGACCTGAGCATTGAAGGTGGCTAGTAAGCCACTGAGAAAGTCTGTAGTGTTATGTATGTAGGTTTAAATGTTATTGGTTTTAGACTGTTCTTGTAAAATGTCAATGGGATTGGTTTAAATAGTAAAAACCCTGCCCATCCCATAAGGCTGATGTCAGCAGGCCTAGCTATAGGCTATAGACCTCTTGCAGCCTTTGCAAGTAACGAGGAAGTCATTTCGACTTTTGATTTTTTTTAAAAGGGTAGTCAGCCCCATTTCTCAGGGGGGTTCCACAGATGCCTATCACACACTACAGAAATGAAAAGGAGCTAAGTAGCAAAACCCATGTAGAAATAACTAGAGACAGAGAGAAATTCAGTTTCCTGATGAATAGAAATCTGGAATCTCTAGAGGCTGGGTTTTTTTTTCTTTCTTTCTTTTGTCTTCTGACTTGGAAGATTCCACATCACAGCACAAGCAAATGTGTTCTCAGGGGTTCCACAGATGCCTATCACACACTACAGAAATGAAAAGGCTAAGTAGCAACCCATGTAGAAATAACTAGAGACAGAGAGAAATTCAGTTTCCTGATGAATAGAAATCTGGAATCTCTAGAAACTTGGAAGATTCCACATCACAGCACAAGCAAATGTGTTCACGAGTTACAGACATCTGAAGTCAGAAATTGCAGGTGTGCGGGGGAGATCTCATTTAGAAGAAATGATGTTCTGAGCACCGGGGGGCAGGTGGGAAATAAAGCTTACCGTTTGAATTTTATTATCCAAACAAGCTGCCAGTTTTACACGGACAATCCCGTTCAAAGGACCCTCTCACCCGTATTTTTTCATTTAGCTAAGCAGGTTTATTAACCCTAATATCAGCAGCAGAAATATTACCTTGCCTGCTAATGATTCAATAATGGGTTGCAACGGGATAATATAACAGTGGAAAAGTCCATAACTTACTATTGCCTTCTTTTCTATCCCTGAAGGATTATGATTTTGCTACCTCATTAGTGTGGAATAATACATTAGCTTTCTGCTGTTACATCACTTATCCAATCCACTTTAAAAAAAGGTTAGAGGCAGTTCATCTCTAGAGGCACACGTAGCGGCATGTGAGCTCCCATTACTTGTCCCAGCTTCTGCCAACCTAGCAGTTCGAAAGCATGTAAAAAATGCAAGTGGAAAAACAGGGACCACTTTGGTGGGAAGGTAACAGCGTTCCATGCCCCTTCAAAGGCATTTAGTCAGGGTGGAAATCTACCAGTTTGTACCTATTCTCTAGAACTGGTTGTTAACATTCTAAGCAGTTCGGAGAACCGGTTGTTAGAAGAAATTACTGGCCTAATCCTGTAAGGAAGACAGGAAGGAAACATTCTGGTGTTGCTTACAGAAACTGCCTCTGTTAACCCTTATGACATTCTTGGCAGGAATAGACTTCCTGTCTCAGGAACGTCTCTGGAGTTTTTTACCCCCTCCTTTGCTGTTACTTTGCTTGTGTGGAGTGACCATTCAAAGTTACAATGGCACTGAAAAAAGTGACTTATAACCCTTTTTCACACTTATGACTGTTGCAGCATCCCCACAGTCATGAGAGGCCAGGCGAGGAGATGCGTGCCTCGATGTGAGTGATATTGAGTTGGCCACACCCAGCCAATAACATGACCACCAAGCCATGCCCAGCACCTAAGCTGTGCCCACAGAACCGGTTGTTAAAAATTTTGAATCCCACCCCAAGTTTAGTCATGCCAGCCACATGACCTGACAGCTGGCACTATGTAATGGAGATGAGCACCACCCCCTAGAGCTGGAAATGAGTAGCACGGATGTGCAAGGGGAACTTTTACCATTACCTTTAAGGCATACTTTGAAATTGCATTGCTTCATAAGACTTGGCATTCAGTCCTTCTCACTGACCCATACTGTGCACTATAATGCTACAATGGGTAGAGGTAGTCCTTGATTTATGACTGTAATTGAGCCCAACATTTCTGTTGCTAAGTGAGACATTTGCTAAGCGAGCTTGGCTCCCTTTTATGAACTGTCTTGCCACATTTGTTAAGTGAATCCTGGCAGTTGTTCAGTTAGGAACATGCTTGTCAAAGTGAATTTGACTTCTTCATTGACTCTGCTTGTCAAAAGGTCACAAAAGGGGAATACATGACCTCAGGACAATGCGACCATCACAAATAAGAACCTCTTGACAAGTATCCAAATTTTTTCACATACCCATCGGGATGCTGCAAGTGTGAAAAACAGCCATGTCACTTTTTCCAGTGATGTTGTAACTTTGAACGGTCACTAAATGAACTGTTGTAAGTCAAGGACTACCTGAATACCACTGTTTGTAACCCTGCTTAGATAGACAAAGTTCCTCCTACATTGCACAAAGTCGTTCATCCCTAAGATAT
The DNA here is from genome assembly GCA_009733165.1 of Naja naja. Classification (NCBI taxonomy): domain Eukaryota; kingdom Metazoa; phylum Chordata; class Lepidosauria; order Squamata; family Elapidae; genus Naja; species Naja naja. The sequence continues at coordinate 25,377,582 of CM019156.1, read as the reverse complement.
AGTCCTAAAGATGCTATCTTTTTCTCTTTAGTCATGATCAGAAAAGATCCAGATGTTCTGACCTGGCTCCCAAACATGACAAACCCTCTATAGTTAAACAGATGTTTTGCCAGCAGCCCTGACAAAAAGTTTCTCTCACATCAGGCTAACAAGTCTGTTCAGCAGGGAAATGAATTATAGTTGTCTGTCATGTCTATTCATCTCCGCCCCCTGCCTTTTATCCCCAGAGCTAGGGTGGGGCTTCGCTAACAGTGATGGCTCTTCCGTCCCAAGAATCGGCCCATAGATTTCCATTGCTCTCCTCTCCTCTCCTCTGCCTTCTGAGCATCCGTGTGTCAGGTACTGGACCAGTGGTGGGATTCAATTTTTTTTTACTACTGGTTCTGTGGGTGTGGGTTGGTGGGCATGGCAGGGGAGGGATACTATAAAATCTCCTGTCAGACGTGGTATTTGCCAGTTCTTTGAACTACTCAAAATTTCCGCTACCGGTTCTCCAGAACTGGTCAGAAACTGCTGAATACCACCTCTGCACTGGACCAAGCTGTTCCTCCTTTTCAGTGGTGGGATTCAATTTTTTTTACTACCAGTTCTGTGGGCGTGGCTTGGTGGGCGTGGCAGGGGAAGGATACTGCAAAATCTCCAGTCAGAGGTGGTATTTGCCAGTTCTCCCAACTACTCAAAATTTCCGCTACCGGTTCTCCAGAACTGGTCAGAACCTGCTGAAGACCACCTCTGCTCCTCTTTCTCATCAGCCACCTCCAGATCTGGGGGCTGTTGACTCTCCATCTGGGGGCTAATGGATAGCCCAGGCTCTGCCTCTGCCTCTATCTCTCTTTGCTAGCTCCATTCCCCCTTTCCCCTTGGACCTCTAAGGCTGCCTTGATGTGACTCCCACACCACTTCCTCATCTGATTTAGCTGCTGGAGAGGCTGGTGGCCGACAGGCCACAGCACCAGAACAGAATTCAATTGAATCTAATCGAAGATTTCAATGGAAGAGAGCACCATTGCTAATACTAGCCTGCACTGAATCTATTTCCCTTGTGCTTGGGAAGCAGGATGGAGAGTCACCAAAGATAAAAGAGAATATTATTGGGTTGAACTGTGGGATCCGTGATGCCAGCCATCAACAGGCACATTGAGATCAACAACGTTTACACGCTATTCAAAAGAGACAATCAGAGAGGCAAAAAGGAAACAAAAATACCCAATCACCTCCTCACTATCAATCAACACTTAGATGAGCAGAGATTAACACTAAGATTAACACTAGACAAACAATCAAGCAATAAACAATACTCCAATCAAGGAACTACCAACTGAGAGAAACAAGCTAACAGTGAACAACAGTAAAAGATCACGTGAAGTGTTAATACCACTTTATAATGCCTTGGTAAGGCCACATTTATAATATTGCATTCAGTTTTAGTCGTCATGATGTAAAAAAATGTTGAGACTCTAGAAAGAGCGCAGAGAAGAGTATCAAAGATGATTAGGGAACTGGAGGCTGAAACATAAGAACAGTTTCAGGAACTGGGTATGTCTAGTCTAATGAAAAGAAGGACTAGGGGAGACATGATAGCAGTTTTCCAATATCCAAGGGGCTGCCCCAAAGAAGAGGGAGTCAAGCTATTCTCCAAAGCACCTGAAGGCAGGACAAGAAGCAACAGGTGGAAACTAATCAAGGAGAGAAGCAACTTAGAACTAAGGAGAAATTTCCTGACAGTTAGAACAATTGATCAGTGGAACAACTTGCCTCCAGAAGTTGTGAATGCTTCAACACTGGAAGTTTTTTAAAAGATGTTGGATAACCATTTGTCTGAAGTGGTGTAGGGTTTCCAACCTAAGCAGGGGGTTGGACTAGAAGACCTCCAAGGTCCCTTCCAACTCTTCTCTTCTCTTCTCTTCTCTTCTCTTCTCTTCTCTTCTCTTCTCTTCTCTTCTCTTCTTCTCTTTCCCTTCTTTTTCCTTCCCTTCTTCACATTGTTCAGTAATCCACAGCTATTAGTAATTGGTTCCATTCCTTCCCATTCCATTCCATTCTTGTCTTTCAATCATATTGTACACTGCACGCCTAAATATGAACCAACTCCAAGAACAACTCTGATCTGATGCCTGTGAACGGGGATGCTGGAAAGGTCATAACTGAAAAACAGTCATAGGTCATTTTTTCAGTGCCGTTGCAAATGTGAACAACGAAACAAACTGTTGTAAATTGAGGACTACCTGTCTACAAACATAAAGCAAACCCCACTCCCTTCTATCACTGATGTTGTTATCAAGTTGGGTTATGAAATGTCTTAAAGGAAGCAACCAATTTCACGGAGCATTAAGGACCCCAAACCAAAGATAATATTTCCCATAACACATTCCATTAAAAAAAAGTTTGATTTACATTGAATATGGTGAAATATCATTCAAGACAACCCCACCATCTAAAGAGGTAATGCTTGTCTACCTATTGTTAGAATCACAAACCAGTAAATATTACCAAGTGTCCATTTTTAGGTTCAGATTGTAGATACCTTTTTTTTCAGCGAACATGTTGCACTCCCCTCTGTCATAAATCAAGCTGAATAATAGTCTGTAGGAGAGGATTCCAGTTTCTAAGGGAGCTGATTATCTGTCAAACATAAAACAATGATTTGTAAATAAAATGAGAGGTTATAAAATAGCAAATGGGTAACCAAGTTTCCAGCCCACTTCAAAAAAGAGAGAGAGAGAGAGAGAGAGAGAGAGAGAGAGAGAGAGATTATTGGGTGCATCAATCAACGTTATGAGCTTCATAACGAATCAACTTCTGAATCGTGTTGTTCAGTGGTGGGATTCAATTTTTTTAACTACAGGTTCTGTGGGCATGGCTTGGTGGGTTGCATTTTCTGCAAATCCTGGACTTTGAGGCACTCTTCAACAAAGGGGAGGGAGGTGGAATTAGGTCTGCACACCACCCATGCCAGTATGGCCTTTTGTTTTATAGGTAGTGTGATGACCCGGAGTGTAACACAAACGTAACAAAATCCAAAACGTAAATAAATGTCCTTTAACTTGGCCCCACTGTTCAATAATTCTCAGTTGGAGATAAAACTTATTCAAAAATAGTCTTCAAAAGAAAGCAATACAGTCCAAACTTAATGAGCAGATAAAGGTGAAATAAAAAAACCCAAACAAACTACAATGAAGGAAATTCCACAACGGACTAGGATAAGTAATTACCAACTGCAAGGAGATAAACAAGGCACAGTCTGTTGGAAGGATGCCAACCAAGGTAACTTCAGCCCAAAACAAAACACACTTTGCTTCTGGCAATGTTGTGTTGTAATCGTCTCTCTTATATACTAGTCTGCCCAAGTGCAACCAATGAGAGGGATCATGGCCACTTCCTCTCTCGTAAGCCAAGTTGTTTCCTTCTCCATTCCTCCCTGCATATCTTAGGATGAAGAGGGGATGGTCCTGGTTCTTCTTCTGACTGCCCAGCTGGCCTCTGCCCTTCCCCAGTCTCCTCCACAACCTCCAGAGCCACACCTCCACTCCCTGTCAGCTGTTTCTCCTCTCCCTCAGAGTCCGACAAAGGCATGACAGGTAGGTCCTTGACCTATGACCATCATTGACAATGATTGCCATACGTTGTGATGCTCATACAGCAAGTCATCATGGGACCAACCTTATTTTACGACTTTCTTGCTGTGGTCATCAAGTGAACATGGTAGTCATAGAATGAATACATTAAGTCATTCAGCAAATGCCACAGCCATTAAACAAACCCAATATTTATTTTGAGCTGGTTTTTTTTAGAATAGAATAGAATAACAGAGTTGGAAAGGACCTTGGAGGTCTTCTAGTCCAACCCCCTGCCTAGGCAGGAAACTCTACACCACTCCGGACAAATGGCTGTCCGAACTCTTTTGTCAGAAACTGGAAGCAAACATTTCCTGCAAAAGATTGTAAATCACGATCAGGTGACTGCAGGGGGACAGCAAATGGTTGAAAATGCAGGCCAGTTGTTGCACGCATCCAAAATGCAGTCATGTGACCATGGGCAGGGCTGCCATTGGAACTTGGTAACCGGAAGTTCTTTTGGGGGCGGGATTTGTCCTAACATTGAATGGTTGCTAAGCGACCAGTTGAGAACTACCTGTACTTCTTATATTGCTTTTTCTCCTTTTTAGACAGAGTCTTGCATGAGTGAGTGGCCATAAAACCTGAAATTATTTATAAATACCAAAATAAATGAAGTGACCTCCTGTCTCATCTCACACGTAGTATGTTTTTCTCTGCAGGTCCGAGTAGAGAACTGACTATTTTTAAGCCTAGCTCCATCCTGTTAGTTATTTAATTAACGGCTGATTCATCGCATCTCCTGGGCTCACAGCATAAGCTTATTGAATGGGACATAATAGATATTTTTGCTGAATGCCTGCATAGTCCAGTGTGTGATCTTTGTCGTTACACAGTGTCTGTCCCCAGGATAGGCAGCGTGTATTCTTTACTGTCGCTAATCTACCCATTTTTACTCACCCCACCCTGGATGATTGTCCGATGATACAAATAGGGATTTAGATTTATATCCTGAATTCTTTATGCCTGCTGATATCACTGTGGGCTTTGTCTCCGATCCTTATTCATGGTTCGCTTTAAGGTATTTTCAGACTCTCAAGATTTCTGAGCTTTTTGCTTGAATTGCATCCTTTTTCTTTCCTTTCCTTTCAGTAATGATTATATATATATATATATATATATATATATATATATATATATATAAACAATGCTGAAAGAAAATGTATAAAAAGCCATATAGAGATAGATGACAGACAGACAGACAGACAGACAGACAGATGGATAGATGGATAGATGGTAAAAAGATAGACAGATAGACAGACAAATAGATAGATGATAAAGAGATAGATAGCTAATAGAGATAGATGATAAAGAGATAGAAAGATAGATATGAGAGATAGATAGATATGAGAGAGAGAGAGATGATAACGAGATAGATAAAGATAAATACTGTAGATAGATAATAGAGATAGATGATAAAGAGATAGATAGACAGATAAATAGATAGGATAGATAGATAGATAGATAGATAGATAGATAGATAGATAGATAGATAGATAAGATAGTTTTTATAAGGGAGGATACATTTGACACCAATACATTTGGGATGAACTTGTATCTTGTTAAAATAGCTCATACTTCTACATCCTTTCAAGTGTTTGAAAAGTGGATCTTATCAGAGGTGTGATGTTGCATGAATGTGGATTAGGAAATACAGTGGGTTATTTATGCATCATTACACCACACAGTTTCTGTTTGAAGGTCAGGTTTCTGAATGGGTTTGTGTTAGCTCCTTGCATTCGTTAACATTATTGTGCATATAAAAACCTTTACGAAAACAAAAGCATGCTCCTTTTGATAAGGCCCATCCTAGGTTTATTTATTCTCTAGTGGTCTAAGAGATCTTGTTGCCTCATCCTGCTATGCCAAGGGACTCCGGGATATTAAAACATGAGATCATGCTTTGGTTCCTATTTTTAGAAAATTGATACATTCTTCTTCATAAATCCAATTGGAGGTTATGATTTTTAAAAATACGAAGGTAGGATACATTTTTTAAAAAGTTAGTCCATTCCTGTAGAAGACTTTTAGTGCTTAACTCCTCTCCAAAACTGGAAGTGAACCTCTGCAAACCCATTCAGGCTTGTGGCACAGGTTCCTGGAAACTCATTTTAACTTTGAGACTGAAAATACAATTGTAGACTCTGAATGAACTCATATGTGCCCTGCGCTTTAATTATAAATGCATGCTATTTGTATCTGTCACTGTTCTGATGAATGCTTAGATTTTAATCTATATGTATAAAAGTGAAATGCCACTCAGCATCATCACAAAATCTCCACAACCATAAAGCCCACAAACTTGAAATTTGGCACATATGTTCTCTTGGCTTCTAGGTGCTCACTAAGAAAGGATTTTTCAAAATGACCATCAGAGCATTAGCATTTCATATATTATTTTTAACACGCTCCGAATGCGAAGGAGTTCTACTCCCCTTCCAAATGCATGTTCCAAATGCAAAGCACAAGCAGAGGAGTTTCAATTTCAATTTTAGTTTCACAGCAGCAACCAGCTTTAGTACAGAACAGTTGAGCTAAGTCATGCCCAGGCTCCTTGCTGTCTCCTTCTTGCTCACACAGCAAATACTGTTTCAGTTTCCATGTTTCAGTTGCCAACCGTTCTGTGTCAAGCATTACAATTTTATAAATAAAATACATTTTATTTACAATTCTATTTCATATCAAATCTTATTCCTTTTTTCTAACCATATATATAACATTTCCCAAATTTCATAAACCTCCGACTCCTCTTTACCTCTTAGCTTTCTCGTAAGCCTATCCATCTTGGCACAATCAAGTATTTTATTAATTATCATGGTTTCAGAAAGTGTGTCATCTACTTTCCAGTTTTGGGCATAAGTGATTCTCACCACTGTTATTACATGTTGAATAATAACTTTCTCTGGTCATATCTTATTCTTGAATGCCACTGTTTGCTATTCACTTAGGTCCAGATCTCCATTTTACAGAGTCAACAATATATTCTCCAGATGTGTAGATGTTCTTTTGCTGCCTGGTAACTGGAGTGGCTGCAATCCAGCATCACTGGAGGACATCTGATTGGAGAAATCCCCATTAACACATCACGTGGATTGACTGCCTCTTGCAAACACCGAAACTCTATTTAAGTTCTTCACCTTGTGTATTCACAGCTAACTTCATTTGATGATTGAATGGGAAAGTAATCAAAATCATACAGCAGTGCTCCCCAAACAATTTGAATGAAGGTGTGTGACGTTCTTGGAATTACTTATCTACAGTCAATAATGCTTTCAGTTTTGAGTTTCTGGTCAATTTTTTTTCCTTTCTGGTTCTTTGTCTAAAGAGCTGTAGTGCTTAAGAAAACAGGGGAAGGAGAAGTCCAGAGGACCAAAAAATTGCAAATGACAGTAGGGTATAATTACATAAAGATTTTCCCCCTAATGCATATGATTGATGCATGCTTAAAGAAGAAATGACCTAAATTGTGTCAAACAATTTAGGACCCTTGACCAGGAATTTGACTTGTAGGCAACACATGGAGTCTTATTTTCCCAGCTGCAGGGTCTTGGATCTTCAAAGTGGCATTGGTAGCTCTGATTTAACACTAGCAATAGCACTTAGACTTATATACCACTCCATAGTGCTTTACAGTTCTTTCTGGGTGGTTTACAGAGCCAGCATATTGCCCCCAACAATCTGGATCCTCATTTTACCAACCTTGGAAAGTTGGAAGACTGAGTCAACCTTGAGCCGGTCAGGATCGAACTGCTGGCAGTCAGCAGAATTAGCCTGCAACACTACATTTTAACACTGTGCCACCATGATTTGATATTCTCCCTTCCAGATTTTTAATTCTTCCACACCTATTTGTTCATGCAATTCATTTTGTTTCCAGTTCCAGCAACCAATGATATGGTAGATGTGGAAATGTGGAAATATCATGGCTTGAGGAGGAACTACTGAACATTTCAGAGGAAGGACTTGAGAAAGTGATGTCAGTTTCTCTCAATAGGATTGAGTTTGCACAATATGACGGATGGGACCAAAATAGGGTTGGGCATCTTAAATTGTTTATAGATGTATTAAATTTGGACCTTGCTTTTTCAGTCAAGGTGATGCGTATAATATTTTCCCTTCCAACATTTCCCTGCATTGACAAGCTAGTTGACACTAGTGAGATGGATTGAATAGAGAAACAATGATTAACATGAAGTCACCATATAATTTAAGGTGGACTTGAATTGGGTCTATTAACCACTGTATCACTGGCTCACTATACCACATTGCCTATTCTCTGAATGTCTTGTGTGAATTGTTAATGCATCGTTAAGTTTATTGGTTTGGGCATTAAATGTTACATGAGTAGATCAGTTGCGTTTGGATCATTGGCTTTAGGGTTTAACATCTCATGTGAATCCTCCAGTGTGTAGATTTATATATCTGTAGCAATTTAATTTTACCTATCAGCTGAACACGGATTGCTAAAACATTTAACACCAATAAATCTGGGAAGGGAAGGGAAGCTATACAAGTTGAGATACTAACTCTAGAAGAAGTTAATAGTTTTTGATGATTGGGGAATGAAGCAGGGGTGAAGAAGTGTTGCTTTCTCATTCATCTCTCATTTTTAGGAGATGAAATGGCTAAGCCATCCATAACCTTTCAAATTCCACCAGAAGTGATGCAAAGTCAATACATCTTCATGGCCCTGGTGGAAATCTTTATGCTGCAGACATTGGGTTTATAGGAAATCTCTCCTTCTCCTTCTCTCCCCTTCTCTCTCCTCTTCCTCCTCTTCCTCCTCCTCCTGCTCCTCCCCCTCCTTCTCCCCCTCCCCTCCCCATTGGTGATTCTTGGAGCATTATAAATCTGCCCAGCTCCATTTCTGCTTCACAGCACCCATACTGTATGCTAATCTTTGCCAATATGCATGTTCTAAGGAGATACTGACCAAATTGGTTATATTAACATGTCCTCCTAAAAGTGACACTAGTTAGCAGGTTGCATGAGAGAAAGGGCGGCTGGGAAGAAAGGGATGACTTATGCCTTATGGATTCTGTTGATAGCCTGGGTTCTAATTGTACATTAATGTATTTTCTCTTAAAAGGTAGATTTATTGGCATGCTGAGAGAAGATGCTGGTCGTTTGTTGCTAATTTTTTAAGGATTTGTCTTCGCTTTACCCAGCTTTTGCCAAGATACAGTTTTGCTAATGCCAACTGATCCACAAAAGAGGAGGACTTCCTAAAAAAGGGGGGTTTTATTGGATGAGATTTGCATATTTACAGAAAGGTTAAGTAATGCTCAGTAGGGCAGGGCTTACATTAAAGAAGACAGAAAGGTGAATTTTACGTTTGATCAGCTGCTTCTGTGGTTTGCAGGTTCTGAGAAGGGCAGCCATCACATCTTTTTAAGTCCAGGTGAAATTTCAAGTTGATTTAAGAGCTTCTTATCTGGAAAATGTCAAAGAAGTCTTAGGAAGAAAGAAATAAACAAGGAGGAACACACCAGCTTTGATCTGATACAAACCACTGATTCAATTTGGATCATTAATCCACTTAAATCAGTCCAGATTGATTTGGAAAATCGAGTGACTTGGATTTTCCTAATCTGACATATAGTAGGGAAGGGGCTTTTTGCATACCCACTACAAATGCTGGATCCAAAAGGTGGTGTTGATTATGTATTTGTTAGCTAGATATGGGCAGAGTCAGTCCCTCCATCCCATTCATGTCGGAGGTACCATTTAAGGCACTTCTGGGTGGAAAGGATTAGCTGGTGTCATCACTGTTGTTTGAGGGATGCCCTTGAGGGCTCCTTTCATGCCCCTGTCAAGGAGATGGAGTGAATGACGGGAGCTTATCCTGCCATGCAGTAGCACACAGGCCTCGAACACTAATCTTCAACCCAGCATGGGCCACCATGCTCCAAGACAGAGTCACCAGTTGTGGTATTTGCCAATTCCGTCTCTGCAAATCCAAAAGTTCAAGAAGTTGAGTTATTAGATGAGAAACCAAAAAAACAAAACCCCAGACCATCTAAATAAACTTTCTCTGAAATTCTATATTCTCCATATCCCGCAACGGGAAGCCGAGGGGGTGATGCTGTTCTCAGCGCATGGATGAATTCCAGATGTAGCGAACAAGGGATTACATTTACGGATCAATAGGAAGCATTTTGGAATAATTTAGGTATCCACAAAAGGTACGAAATCCACTGGCACAAGCAGCAGCTTTAAAATTGAAACGTGACTCAACGGAAGTCAACTGGAGCCAAGCAGAAAGCAATAGAAGCGATCCAGTTCAGATGGATTTATTCCTGGGGATCAAAGTGAACACTGGCAAGGAGGGGGCCTCAGAACACACATTTTGCACGTGACAATTACCAAATTGAGTCCCCAGCTTCTGTCATTCAGACGGCAGGCAGCCGAAAAGATGCTCCTGAATTCTGGAGCAATTCAGATATTCCTTGAATGACAGCTTCACCCCAACATGTTGCAAAGATTCTGGGCAAACTTACACTATCCCATTTCTGCAAGGTGCCGCCAATCTGGCAGCTATAAAATACAGGGAGGAGAGAAAAGATCACAACTATCGAGGCCAGTGGGTGGGTGTGACAATGTGTGTGTATGTGTGAAGTGCCACTTCCTTTAGACAGGGTGCCAGTTCCAAAGCTGTCAACTCAAGTGTCTAACTGTGTCTTAGCAGCAGCATCTGCTTTGGAAATGAAACCCATGTTTTACATCTCCTTGGAGGCAAACCAGGCTATTGGTAAACTTGCCTGGGGCAACTCTGATGTGTGTGTGTGTGTGTGTGGGGAATCGCATTCCTCCCTTTTCAGCCTTTTAACCATATTTTTGCTGCTTCCGAGCCTGAGAAGAACTTAGGTGTGTTTGAGGGGAGAAGGAGATGGGTTTTAAGCTTCTGACCAACATGATGTGTTCGTGGCTTTGCTTGTAGGGTTTGGTCTGATTTGGGCAATGCAAATCTTCACATTTCTTGTGTCTCTTTCTCTCACCTGCTCTACCTCAAGAGTTATGTGGGAAGAAACACCCATCTGGTTTCAAACTGGGAGAAAGGCACTGGAGACAAAATGAAGGCTGGAGGCTGATTGGAAAGAAGGTCCATTGATTGATGAATGGAACCACCAGAGTTTGTGGTTCTGGTGCAGCTGACAAAATAGACTTGAGTGGATAGCTTTTATAGCTTATTTTGCGATTTGTTTTTGAGCTTCCTGTTCCTATGCAAGAACATGTATTCTATGTCAACTCGCGAAGCATTCCTGACCTGCTGTCGAGTTGCCATAGGCAAGGGGGATGGGGAATCGAGCCTCGCAGCTGCATTGAGGAACTTGCATTTCAGTCAAAACAAAGCACATCAGCCGTCAATGTCAAAGTCATCTCCACAGAGATCCACAGTGGTCAGAGGGAGTGACTTCTACAACCCGCAAAATTGCTTTGTTGGGGGATGTGACTGATGATACACTTTGCGGGGAAGGGGAAACAGGGTCAGAGCAAGGTGTGAATTAAGTGAGGTCAGTGTTGGCTTCACTTGGTCCGTGCCGACATGAAGCTCCTAATAAATAACTGGATTTCTTTTGAAGCTTGCCCTGAGGCTCATGATTTAATTAGGGCATTGGTCGGAATCCTGACATTCTATTGGCTGTTGTCAGATTCCTATGGGGTCTTGTAGGGGTTATGTAGGGGTCATAGCTGGCTCTATAGGCAAAGGAGGAAATGCAAATCCTAGATGTTTGTCTGAGCTCCCAGGTTTGGTTGAAGTTTGGACTGCTCTGAGATAATGCAATGAAGGGGTTGTGATCTGAAAGGTGTTGGGCAATTGCTATTGTGGCTTAATGGCTTTCTGTCTTTGTTCAGACTTTGTTGCAGGGAATTTCAAAATATCCTGTCTCGAATGGATTTCTGCCTGCAGTATTTGCTTTGCCTATGAATAGAACTATCTAGATACTTGTCTTCCTTTTTCAATAAATTCTTTATCTCTTAAATGGTGACGTCTGCTGTGGGCTATTAAAGAAAGTGGGTGTTGCTTTCTGCCTCTAAAAAAAACATGTTTCTCCATTTCTCCCTTTGGGGAAATATAATATTCTGCCTTTTCTTTTTTAACATTTCCCAAAATATTTCATTCTTCTAGGAGAGGGGTAGTTAGAAGTATTTCTATTTTTTAGCGTGGGATGAGATGCAATTTCTAGCTGTTCCTTGTTTTGGTGGTAGCATGATCTACTTTTAGGACATTTCCTTTCACCCACGTGAAAGCTAATTTCCTCAGCTTTCCCCTCTTTTCTCTGTGCATTTGACAAATCTTTGAGGACTTGTAGAAAACCTATGGTCTCTCCACCCTAACTATTCAAATTTCACCAACACTTTCACCTCACTAGTATGCCCACTTATCAATTACATACAGCAGTGGTGTCCAACCTTTGTAACTTTAAGACTTGCTGGCTGGGGAATTCTGGGAGTTGAAGTCCACAAATCTTAATAGTTGCCAAACACCCCTGAATTGAAGCAACCAAGCCAAACACAAGGTTGGAGCTGAAATTCCTTCAGGCTGATTCTTGGTAAGCAACTCTGATCAAGATGGGCTCCTCCAACTGCAAACCAATTTGACTGACGGATGAGAGAAGAGTGAGTAATGCATAGTCCTGATTGCAGCCTTTTATAGCTACACTGGAAGGCAAAATCACAAAACTGCATCTTACTTATTTTGGATAAGTCATGCAGGGGAATTTGCTGGAGAAAGCAATTATATTTGGAAGAGTTCAGAGGTGGTCCTGTCCAGTTCTGGAGAACCGGTAGTGGAAATTTTGAATAGTTCAGAGAACCGGCAAATCCCACCTCTGACTGGAGATTTTACAGTATCCTTCCCCTGCCATGCCCACCAAGCCATGCCCACAGAACCAGTAGTAAAAAATTTTGAATCCCACCACTGGAAGAGTTAGCGGTAAAAGGAAATCAGGCCACCAAAGACCATGATGGCTGGACATCTGTTCTAACCCAAGCCTCGTTCCAAGGAAACAAAAACCAAACAGAGATAAAAGCAAAACCTTTTTAATGCTTCTCTGTGAATTCCATTCATTCACAGTAAAAATGCTATTAAAAACTAATTGTCCCAGATAAGAACAAGCCTTGCCAAGGTTGTGCAAGGCTGCCAAGAACGCTATATTAAATTGCAAGGAAATATTCAAAACCAAAAGTCTCCAAACACAAACCAGGATAGGATAGTCTGAACTTCCACAAGACTTGAAGTGCAAGAACTTCTTTGCTTCCTGCAAAGAATCCCGCCTCTGAGGGCTGGCTATTATCCCTTAAGGGAGGGGCCATCACCTTGCAGCCTTACTTCCGAGTTGCCCATACTACTGCAGCTGCTCCTTCCTTCGAGCAGCCCTGCGTGCATGCACACTGGGCATAGGCTCCTCGGAGTCCTCTGCATCATTGCTGCCAACCTCCACAAGCTCCAAAGGCAGCATTCCACTCTCTGATAGTCCTGGCCCCATCCCTGCATCACATGCAGACCCCTCATCTGTTGTCGCTCTCCAAGACCTCAGCCGTTCACACCTACTGCCAGCAAACCACAACACCATCAAAGCTGACCCCAGCCAGAGCATAGATCAACTCAAAGAAGTAGTGCAAGATCAGAAGATGTGAAGAGTCTTCACCCACAGAATTGCCAAAAGTTGGACTCAACTAAACAGACATAATCATCATCATCATCATCATCATCATCATCATCATCATCATCATCTCTCCACCTTCTTTGGTGTTTAAAAAAAATGACAGTCCTTCCCTTTCTCTTCCATCGCAGCTGCAAAGTCATGAAATCCAAACCTTGAGGTAGCCCAAAGCTTCCATCTGGATTTCTTTGACTTGCTCCATGCCTTTGTCCCTTCCAAGCACCCACAACCCTGAACAGCCTGAGGATGTCTGAGCTACAATCTTTTGCAGGAAATGAGAGACGTGTAGCTTTAGCAAAGCCATATCTATTAAGAGTCAAGGCAGATCTACAGGGTGTCTGCAAGGATTTAATACCTTTCAGGAACAGAAGCCTCTCTGGTTATTGGTGTCTTTGTTCCTTCAATCTGCCTCTTCCTTCTGTATATTGGAATTGTTCCCGACTCTTTCTCTGACTTTTTCACTTAGTTGCAAGTCTGTACATTCAGCCTCCAGACTCTACTATTTTTCCCTGCAATTTTGCTCCTTCTCTTTTCTCCCTCTCTCTAAAGGGGCAGCTGTGGATGGTTGGTTTGGTTTAATCTCCCACCTGAGCAAGATTAATGAAACTCTCAAGTGAGCTGAGCATTGGACAACTTTCAGTTGACTCTGGGGTTAGCATTTTCTTTCTTAAGTTCAGATTTGCAGGGCTCTGCCAAAACCTGGATGTCTTTCTTCTTGGCCTTGTCTAACCTTGGAAAAGCTTGTCTTTCACAAGTCCTGAATAGGAGGTGAAATTGTTTTTAGACTTTTGCTTTCAGCTAGGCATAGAAAACCTTCTGTGATCCTGTTGGACAAAGGGTGCCTCTATGTCAGTGGAATTAAAGAATGTGCAATGTGGATTTTGGACAGAACAAGAGTCCTGAGGTTTCCTTCTGTTGGCTGCTACACAACCTCTTTCCCATCTCCCTGTGTGTGTGATACTCACACACTTGCTAGCTCATAAGTCTTGGTTGTGTTCACCATAATGTGCAACTAGAATACAAGTCTGTCTCCTGTGACAACAGAAGGTTGAACGTTACATAGATGGCCATGGAAAGGATGCAAAGAAACAACTGGTACACAATGCAGGTCTTATGTCTGACAGCTGACTTCCCCTAAAACAGTTTAATCTGCTGCTGGAGGTTTTCTTACAATACCGTATCTATAGAGATGATGAACCAAAGCTTAACTTAAAGCTTATAGAGTCCTGGTGGCACAGTGGTTAGAATGCAGTATTGCAGGCAAACTCTGCCCCCCTTTCTTACAATACCGTATCTATAGAGATGATGAACCAAAGCTTAACTTAAAGCTTATAGAGTCCTGGTGGCACAGTGGTTAGAATGCAGTATTGCAGGCAAACTCTGCCCCCTGCCTGGAGTTCAATCCCGACAGAGCACAAGGTTGACTCAGCCTTCCATCCTTCTGAGGTCAGTAAAATGAAGCTGAAATAAGGAGAAAATACAAGAAAGCAATTTATTATATCATTGATTATTTCAGTTTGTAGAGGCTGCCCATCTCGACAAGGGTCTCTTTATTTTATTTTTATTTATATTTGAACTTGTATGCCGCCCCATCTCCGAAGACTTGGGGCGGCTCACAACTAAAAACACAGAACAATAAATATTGGCGGTGATGTTCAGCGAAACGCAAGGAAAAACTTTTTTAACATTTCAAAAGGGAAAACTTAGAAAGAAGGCATTTGGGACTTGGATATTTATTTATTTACTTGTTAATATTATTATAAACGTGTGAGAAAGAACTTCAGATTATAAACCATGAAGCCATCTAACCAAATTAACATTCTTTTGTGACCTCCCAGGCCTATTAGCACAACCAAATTTTAAGGAATTTCTGGAAAGTACTCAAATCTTTTTGCAAATTGAAAACTGTTTTGTTTTGGTAATTCAAGAATAAGTGTATAGAAACCCAACATGTTTAAGGCTCATTATATATTTCTCCCAAAGCAAGAGAGCCCTCTGCGTGAATTTGGGGAAAAATCATCTAGAGATTGTAGTATGAAGGAAACAATGCATGTATTATCCCAGGCTATTACATCTCAGCTGGCTTTGTATAGTACCTATAAATATGAACACATTCAAATTATAAACCAATTTAGAAGATTGATCATGGGAATATGAGCGGAGTCCCAAAGCACAGCCTTTCCAGTTGCATCTTCATTTCATTTTTTTTAAGGAGAAGAAATCATAATCTTGACATATTTATCATTTTGAGTCTGCACAATTATCTCTGAGAATTCACTCTGTAACTCACAGATTGGGATCAGATGTTTATGGGGCGTGTGCAGCTATTACTCTTCAAGCTGTACATAAAGTTGAAGAACAATTATGGAGCATGTATCTCTTCAGATTATCATGTGAGTAGATGTTTCCTCTTATTATTTAAGATAAGGAAGTATCAAGCTGATCTCGATCTCTCTCTTGTTGGAAAGTATTGAGAATTTGGTTTATAAATCAAAGGTTAAGAAAATGTTATTGGGTTTTTTCCCTAGATCAGGAAACAGTACCAATAAAGGGGAATGTTATGTATGCAGAGTTTAAAATGACTGGTTATTGTTGTAAGTGTTTGAATTCATTGGTTGTAAAGTGTGGGAAAACCCTGCACTCTGATTGGCTGGCAGCCGCAGCAGCCGGCTATAAATAGCTTCCGCGGCTGAGCCATTCGGGTCCCTTCTGAGCTGAAGTCACAATAAACTTTTGAGCTGAAGCACTCCCATTCCTGCCCTCTCTATGCAAAATTAACACTGGCGACAAGGTGGGATTTCCTGAAGAGAAGGCACGCAGAACAGAGAAGAGCGAGATGGTTGCTGAACACCCCCAGCCCCATTTGACCCAAGAATGAAGACTGGGAATCGTATGCAGATCGGTTTCAGATGTATTTGGAAGGAAATGATTTGGCCGCCATTTCTGAGCAGCAGAAGAGGGCGGTTTTTCTCACATATTGCAGTCTGGCAGTTTTCAAGATGGCGAAGGCATTAGCTGGTGCAGCAGCAGATGTGAAGGTAATGGCATGGCCTGATCTGGAGGCTTTTATAGGGCACACTACGCACCCCAAATATCGGCCTCATTAAGAGACACGAAGTTTTACCGCCGGATCAGGGGAAGACAAAGCGTAAATGACTTTCGTGGCAAGTTTAAGAGACATTGGGGGTGCGGCAAATTCAGCAGCTAGAGGAGGCCATGCGATCGTTTTGTATTGGGCCTTAAAGACAAGGTTTTGCAGAGCAAATTACTGATGAAACCCAAGATCACGCTGAAAGAAGCCATAGAGGAAGCATCTTCAGCAGAAGCCACCAAATCCTCAGCAGCCATGAGAAAGATGAACAAGACCACGGCCATTCTGATGGGGAAAAGACCACTACAACTCATTTTGATGAACTTGAATCTGAGTCAGAATACAGGAGAAGAAGAAGGAATTAACAGACTCAGAATGGAGCGAAAAGAAACGACCTGAGAAGGAAGAGGCGTGAATTCCACTGCATAGGTTGTGGGGGAAACCACCCCTGCACTGAATGCAAGTTCCTGGACACCATTTGCCTCCGATGTGAAAAAGAGGCACATTGCAAGAGTCTGCAAATCATCCAGAACTCCACCAAACAGAAGGAAGTTTGCTACAAACAACAAAGACAGAGAAGTCAAGCCAAACAACACCAGCGAGAAAATGGGGTACAATCCAGAAGCAAATGGAAGGAATGAAACTCATCAAACAGTAACTATTGGTCATTCATCCTCTTTAAATAACAGAAAAGTACATGTCAAGGTATTCATTGAAGGAAGGCCTTGCCAAATGGAAGTGGACTCAGGTTCATACTTATCTATGGTGTCATGGGACACTATTCAAAGACTGATACCAGACATTCAGAAGACTCACGTCAAGAAGCAGGCATTAACTCTTAAAGACTACCAAGGGAACAAGATTCCAGTAGTTGGAACAAGAGAATTCAACGTGAAGTTCAAAGGTCACATCAAATGCCTACCCCTAACCATCGTGGATAAAGATCACCCAAGTTTGCTGGGACTGGAATGGTTCAACCTGCTGGGCATCAAAGTGACTGGCATCAATCACGTGAGCAACACTGAGTGGGAAGAGTCTTTGAAGTCTGAGTTTCCAGAGGTCTTCAGTGACAGATTAAGCAAGTACTTGGGGGCCCCTATCACATTTAACCTAGATCCCAAGGTACAACCAATCCACTTAAAACCCAGAAGGGTACCATTTGCATTGAAGGAAAAAATGGATGAACAATTAGATAAACTGATAGCCCAAGGGGTATTAGAGCCCACAGACCACTCCAGGTGGGAGACACCCATAGTCACGCCAGTCAAGGCAGATGGTTCTGTGAGAATCTGCGCGGAGACTACAAGGGGACATTGAACCATGCGCTACAACAGAGCGCGCATATCCAGTTCCAGTGGTGCATCATTTATTACATTCTCTTGGCGGGGGCACAGTCTTTGCCAAACTGGACCTGGACCAAGCATACCAGCAGTTAACAGTAGACGATTTAACTGCAGAAGCCCAAACCATTGTAACCCATCAAGGTGCTTTCAAATGCAAAAGGTTACAATTTGGAGTAAGTGTGGAGCCAGGCATCTTCCAAAGCCTTATGGAAAGGATGCTACAAGGGTTATCAGGGGTGGTGCCTTATTTTGATGACGTTTTAATCTCTGCTGGAAATGACACTCAGTTACACGAGAAACTCAGAGCAGTTCTAACCAGGTTCAAAAAAGTGGGGTTAAAAGTCAAAAAAAGAGAAATGCACACTAAGAACTGACAAAGTAGAATTCTTGGGTTATATGATTGATAAACATGGCATCCACCCCACAGAAGCCAAAGTTCAGGCAATCAAAGAAGCCCCCAGGCCAAGATGCAAAACTGACTTGCAAGCATTCCTGGGACTTATTAATTTCTATCATATGTTTCTACCTCAGAAAGCAACCACTGCAGAACCCTTACACAGATTACTGGATAAAAAATCTGCATGGGTCTGGGGCACAAAAGAAGAAGCTGCATTTAACAACATCAAGAGACAAATCACTTCTGATTGTGTCCTGATACAGTTTTCTGAGAATTTACCTGTAACTTATGATGCATCCCTTTTTGGAGTGGGGGGGGGGTGTTGAGCCACATGCTTCCAAGTGGAAGGGAAGCCCCTATTGCATTTTACTCTCGCACTTTGACCAAAGCAGAGAGAAACTACAGTCAACTGGACAAGGAAGCGTTGGCTATCATGGCAGCAGTCAAGAAGTTCCATGATTACGTATATGGGAGAAGATTCACCATTGTTACAGATCGCAAACCTCTTTTAGGCATTGTGGCAGGGGACAGACCAACGCCCACCATCCTGTCACCAAGAATGCTGAGATGGACTGAATTTCTTGCTGCTTATTCATATAAACTCATCCACAGACTGGGAAAAGACATTGGGCATGCTGATGCTTTGAGTCGCTGCTCTCTTTCTTTGCACACTGAGGACCCTGCTCCTGAAACTTACACCTTCTTTCTAGAAACTGTTGCCAAACTTCCAGTTCATGCTGCTGAAATTGCTAGAGAAACTGCCAAAGACACTTTATTGGCTCCTATTGTAGGCTGGATTAAAAAGGGTTGGCCACTACAAGATCTATCTCAAGTTTCCCAACCTTTTAAATCCAGACAAACTGAATTATCTGTCTTGAGGGGATGTATTTTGTGGGGTAACAGGGTGGTTATTCCTGCAAAATTGCAGAAAGAGGTGTTGGAAATGTTACATGAGGGTCATCCAGGTATTGTCAGAATGAAGGGATTGGCCAGGAGTTATGTATGGTGGCCTGGTATAGACAAAATGGTTGAAAACTGGGTTGCATCCTGCCCAAACTGTCAGCAAGTAAGGCCTGCTCCACCTCTCGCCCCCAAACAAGAATGGAAATGTCCTAGGGGTCCATGGTCCAGGATTCACATTGATTTTGCTGGCCCTACCAGAGGGCACACTTTCCTTATTGTAGTTGATGCATACTCCAGATGATTAGAGGTGATACCCATGGTTTCCACCACAGCAGACGCTGTTATCAAACAACTTAAGAAACTTTTTGTAACTCATGGGTTACCTGATGTGATTGTTTCTGACAATGGTCCTCAATTTACTGCTAACCTGTTTGAATCATATTTAGCGCAGCAGGGTATCAGACATGCCCTTACTGCCCCTGGGCATCCTTCTACTAACGGCTGGGTTGAATACATGGTACGATTTACCAAGGAGAAACTCCAACAATTGGGTCCAGGGGACATCACTGAGAAAGTTGAAAAACTGCTCAGTATCCAACACATCACTCCTAGTCCATCCACTAACTTAACCCCAGCTGAGCTGTTGATGGGTAGAAAACTCAGGTCTACCCTAGACCGCCTTCACCCCACTTACGCCCCCAACACACCTCTAGATTCCACCAGCAAAACGCGCACATTCACTGTGGGTGATTCTGTTTATGCTAAAAACCTTGTGGGTGAACCATTATGGATTCCTGCTGAGATAGCCCAGGTTACAGCGCCCAGGTCTTACAGGGTTCAAACTGAGGATGGTGTCTTGTGGAGTAGGCACGTAGACCAGTTATGGTCCAGACTGCCTCTGGAGCATCGCCCTTGCTCCTCTCTGGATCCCATGCCCTCAGCCTCTTCTAGGGGAAGGGGAGATAATGAAGGTAATCAGCAAGTGAGAATCAACCCCATGTGTAACGAGCTAACACGACAGGAACCATCAAAACCTGTCAGGGTGCCAACAACCATTTTTACAAATAGAGGATTGCACACCACTACCAGATTTAGGGGGTGACATGGGGTTGGAGATGGATTGGGAGGAGAGACCAGGTTGTAGTAACCAAACAGGTTCTACTAATACAAGAAGTCCTAATAAGGGAATGTTGGCAGATACATTTCCTTCCTCACAAGGTGAGATTCCCAATACACCTGAACCACGCAGGTCTCAACGTACCCGTAAGAGCCCCACCTATCTACAAAAATATATAAGATAGATGGGGTTTGAGTATGGACCAAACCTAGTGGGGAGGAGTGTTATGTATGCAGAGTTGAAAATGACTGGTTATTGTTGTAAGTGTTTGAATTCATTGGTTGTAAAGTGCGGGAAAACCCTGCACTCTGATTGCCTGGCAGCCGCGGCAGCCGACTATAAATAGCTGCTGCAGCTGAGCCATTCGGGTCCGTTCTGAGCTGAAGTCACAATAAACTTTTGAGCTGAAGCACTCCATGTCCTGCCTCTCTATGCAAACTTAACAGGGAATATGTGTAGATCAGGGTTCAAACGAGTGGTTCTTGGTTCTCTCTGAGTTTGGTGGCTTTCTTGCAGACATTTCATGACCCAACTAGGTAACATCATCAATATTAGACAGGAGTGGGGTGTATCAAGTGAAAGAGGAGGAGGAGGAGGAGGAAGACTATGGGGTCCTTGGTGCACTCTGAGGTTGGTTGTTTTCTTGCAGACATTTCATTACCCAAACTAGGTAACAAACTGATTTACTTAGTTTACTTAGTTTATCAGTTACCATCATCAGGGAACATGCATTTTCCGTGAATGTATTCATCACATCTTATAGATTGTTGCAAGTTTTGCATTAACCTGAGTTTTGAGAAGTTCCAAGAACAATGGATTATTTAGGAAGCTAAAATCATACACTTGAGTTTTCAATACTTGCTTTATTTTCAAATATACAGGGAAAAAGGGCCTTGGTGGCTCAGGCTGTTAAATGCCTGCATTTAAGTTCCAGCTGCCTACAATTACTGTAGGCTCGAATCCCACCAGGCTCAAGGTTGACTCAGCCTTCCATCCTCTCGGGGTAGGTAAATTGAGGACCCAAGATTGTCGGGGGCAATAAGCTGACTTTGTAAAAATGCTGCTTAGTAATAAGCAGGCATATACAATGGAATGAAGGCTATTGCTGAGCACATTGGGTTGTATCCCAAAAATTGTAAGCCACCCTGAGTCTTCGGAGAAGGGTGGCATATAAATGTAATTTAAAAAAAAATAGATAACCTTGAACAGATTTTATTGGGCATCAACCCTGCATTTGGAAATGACTCATAGCTGTTTGCGACCTGCTAACATTTTGTAAAAACATGATATGCTTTCAAGTTTTAAGATTTCTCTACGCATTGGGCCAGAAGGTAAGAGTAGCTCTCCAAGTGAATTCCTTCTCCATTTCTGTCTCTAAATAATTCAATAAAAGCAGGGCACTCTGCCTGGGATATTCTGCACTTCGGACATCTGGATATTAAATAAAATAAAAAATATACATTTAGCAAGGTATGTCCCTTTAGTTGTTTCCAGGGCATTTTTTTTGTTAAATGTTGGTTTAAAAAGAGAGGTAGCAATGGAAAGTAAAGTGTTTGCCACAAAGGAAATAGAAATTTTTAAGCAGTTGGGTGACATCTGGTGCCTTGATAAGATCAGTTACAGAACAACAGTGAACTTTGCAACAGCCTCTCAGTTCCAAGGCTTTCCATCCAGGTTTGAAGCCAAGCCAATTATGCAGAGAATTTTTAAAAAGCGATGCGACAGAGACAGCAGTAATAAACTTGGAGAGAAAAATAACCAATGACGAAAAGTCGGTGTAATCGTACTGCTATGACCTCTCTGCTTAACTGTTCATGGCTAGTTTTTGTCCAGTAGATGGAATTAGGGAGATGCCTTACAGAATATAGAATCTATATATATATAAAAAGCCTAGTACCACTCACTCATCATGAACTCTCCAGAACCATAAAGCCTACTATCTTGAAATTTGGCATGTATGTTCCTCTTGGCTTCTAGGTGCTCGCTAAGAAAGGATTTTCCAAAATGACCATCAGTTCATTGGTATTTCTTATACAGTAATTAACACGCTCTGATGCTAAAGAGTTCAACTCCCACTCCCCACCTGAAAAGAACTCTGTTCCAACTGCCAGTTGCCTCACATTCCATTACCTCAGTTCAAAATGGCAGATGTTCCACTCCTTCACTTAGGAGCAGCTTGGGGCTTCTTACAGTACTAAACGCCAGTACCTCACCAAAATGTCTATGCCTTCCAACTATGGAACTGCTTCTGGACTCAAGGCGGTGGGAGCGATATTCCCTTATGTGTTTCAATCACTGACAACCAATAGATTGTGAACCAAATTTCCCCTGCATAGCCCGATCATAAAGTTTCATTAGCCTTTATTAGCTAGTGATTGGACACACAAGGAATTTTCTCCGGTGCACAGGCTCTCCATGTACATACAGGCAACAAGTGATCAATCATGATCATAATTATAAAATACAATCATCATAAATCGCAAGTTGCAAACTCAGTGATAGTCATAGGATATTAACTAAGGAAACAACATAAATCATAACTGGATACTAAATAAAGGCAATCCATATAAATCACGAGATACAAACAACAAAGTTATAGTCATAAGAAGCTAAGGAAATAATTGATAGGAAAGATTATCCCATAGGTAATAGGAAAGATATTCAGAAGAAAGGGGCTCTGAGTCATGAATTGCATATCATTCCATCCTAGCAGGTTTCTCCATAATTAATCTCCAAATGCTGGGATATGCGCAACATACCAAGCTCTCAACCATGGTTTATAAATCTCAATATGTTAAGCTTGAAGCAGTATTCTATGCCAAAGTCATGGACTACATTAGGGATTATGAGAAAACATGAACCCTATTTTTTGATGCGGTGACTTTGCTTATTACAGATCAGTTCAGAACATGTTTATTAAATAAGAATATATAGCATGGTGTCTGTCTTTCTGTCTGTCTGTCTGTCTGTCATCTATCTATCTATCTATCTATCTATCTATCTATCTATCTATCTATCATCTATCTATGTATTATCTATCTATCTATCTATCTATCTATCTATCTATCTATCATCAATCTCTATCATCTCTATTTCTATCTTTATCATCTATATATTACTGTCATTTATCTATCTACCATGTCTGTCTGTGTCTGTTTGTGTGTCTGTGTGTTTTGTCTGTCTGTCTGTCTGTCTGTCTATCTATCTATCATCTATCATCTATCTATCCCCCTTTTCCTCACTTCCTCTCTCCCATCTCCACTATCATCTATCTATCTCCATGTATTCATCCATCTATCCACCCACCAACCCACCCATCATCCATCTATCTGTCTGTCTATCTATCTATCTATCTATCTATCTATCTATCTATCTATCTATCTATCTATCTATCATCTATCTCCATCTATTAATCCATTCATCCATCTATCCACCCCCCAACCTACCTATCATCTCTCTCTCTCTCTCCCCCAATCTACCTACCTACCTACCTACCTCTCTATCATATCATCTCTGTGGATTTTGCTTCAGTTTTGAATGGAGGGCTAGGAAGTGACCTTCAAAGGTGACTTGCTGGTCAAAATGAAATCAAATTAATTTACATTTTATTAAAGCTTTATTACATTATACTTTATGTAAATTAGAAATGAATTTATCTAAGCTAAATTCTCTACACACATACTTTCTTTCCTTACTTCTCTTCTGTTTCACTGAGCATTACAACATTAGGATGTGTTCTACATTTTGGGTTTAGATAGCAATCCATTGGAGATGTGCAAACTGATACAGAAATTAGAGGAAATTAAGTTTAGGTCAGGAAAAAAATTGAAACTTTTTGCCTTTCTCATCGTAAAACATCAGAGAGTTTCTGTAAGTTTTGTTTTGACTAATGTACAGTAGAGTTCTGTATCAGAGATTGATCTTGCTAGTCATCTCATCTGGCATGCTAATTCTTTTGGGATGGAAAATAATTTTTAAAGAAGCAACAGAGACCAAAAATGTTCTTTGAACATCAAGCAACAAAAAAGGGAAACTTATTTTGTATACCTGGCTTTATTTTTCCCCCTTTGATCAATTATGCAGTTGTGATGTTTTGTGTTCTAGAAAATCATATCCAGGGTTGTTTATTTAGTTCTGTTTGTTTTATGATCTGTGCATATGTATATATTGCTTTGTATACAGCTATCTATCTCAACTGGGGTTATCGTTTAATCTTTCCAGAGGAAGCTAACAAAGCAGAGAGAAGAAGACTTAATTCCAAGGGAAATGAAATGAAATGGAAATAAACCGAAATTGTTAACTCATTGGGTCTCAACTGCCAACTGTTCCTACTGATTCACATTATTTCCGCTTATAAGCCAAGTTTTACTGACATGGGAAATAAACAAAACAAAACATCTTGTTGCTCCTCTTTAGATGTTGCTCTTAGGCAAAATTTCAAAGGAAGAAAAACTAGCAGATTGTCACTTTTGTCCATCATTTTTAGAAATTAAAAATTTATTCATAAAATATCAGATGTCAGGTACAGCAAAAAAGCAGGATTATCAATTAGGTTGCAGTATAGAAGAATTAAGCCTATACACAAGAATCTGGTCAACCCAAGTTCAATACTAAATTGGCACCCGATGAGGGTCAACAGAATTCAGGAGTGGATGGATTTGGAGCCCTTGTGGGAACGCAATGACTCTAAGCTAGTGATATGCTTAACTCTGCCCCCTCCAGCTCTGCCTGTTCTTCTCCTACTCCAGATCTGAATAAAGAGCAAAGTTCTTTTTACTGATTCCTCAATTGACTGAATTTTGTTTTGGGTTGTGTGATTTTTTTTAGTGGGAACTATCCTTGTGTATGTATGTGTATGTATATATATATATATATATATATATATATATATATATATATATGCTTAAAAAGTAGCCTTTTTCTACTGCAGCTGTCGTATTCCAGCAGGATTCTGCTTGTTGCATTATCAAATTTGCTTCCTAAGCATTTTGCCCCACTTGTAAGAAACAAAAATAAATTGCTGAAGAAATATTACAGTGCTTAGAAACTGTTGTAGAAATAAACATCAATATTTTGCTTACATTTTCAACATTCAATAAAGAGATTACCAGCTTCTCCCTTATAAAAATAAAATAAGTTATAACCTTTCCCCCCCCTTTTGGATTGCCTACAGCTTTACCATTTCTATGAGTTAAAGCATATGTGCTCTACAGCTCATTGACTTTAACTGTTTGTTAGCAAATATTGTTTACCCGTCTATTTATGGAATTTAGATTCCACCTCTTTTCTGGAAACACAGTTTGGTGGATGTCAAAGATGTCTTCCCTAGTTTTGACTGCAAAGTAACCTCATGAGATCGATCAGGGTGAAGGAAAGGAACAGGCCCAACGTCACCCAGATTGACCTACCAATCATGGGGTTGGGTATCCAAAATCTCTTCTTCCCTTCAAACCAACTCTATTGTTTTCAACATTTGAAAACTTGTCACTGTAAAATGGAGAGCAGAATATCTATCCCCTGCAGTCCATCTATCGGTTTTATGTTGTTGGCTATTAGAGCAGGCTGTGGAGTACCACCTCCAGCATAAAATCAATAGCAATTACAAATTCTCTCAGCTTTGCTCACATACTTGTTAATTGAGCTGATCTAAATAAAATCTTTATCACAACTCTAATGTTTGCAACTTCTATTTTCTAGCTAGGGGGAATTTATAGAGTGATGGGGAGATGATAACCTTCTAAACAACTCCCAGCAATTCTAACCCACATACCCAACAGAGAAGCATGCTGGGAATTGTAGTTAACTGGTGCCCAGAGGGGGATCAAATTTCAGGGTGGGGGAGATTTTCAGTCGTGGCTTTTCCTTCTAACGTCATAGGATGTGGGTTTAATTTTTTTTAATGCAGAAGAAAATGGGCAACAAGTGAAGAAATAATTAGACTGGCACCAAGAAGATTGCTAATTGATTCTCCCAGGTTATTTTACCACTATCACATTTGTGAGGTGAGTTGGAAGGAAAGTTTTTTAGAAAGGGTTAATTCCTCAGTTTGGGACCTCTTAATATATATATCTCTTTTGTAGACCTATAAGTAGGACAGCAAAACCCAATTATCCTGTTGCAGAATTGTATGTGGTTATAGAAAATTAACTTTCTTACTGAAAAATTCACCGACATGTATGTAGCCATGCTTAACAACTTCCTGTTTCTTGTTTCATGAGCAAACTTTTTTTTTTGCTTCATAAGCAGGGATTTGCAATATTTCCTATTTTATATTTATTGATGGCTCTGCAGCTGTTCATGCACAACTGGTGAAAACCAAGGGCATCGCTGCAGCAGCCAAGGTAGGAAAACTGCATTTAATTAAAATTGAGGAAATTCTTGCTCTGCCATTCATCTGCTCCTTCCCAAAACAACACCAAAAGAAGAAGAAGAAAAAAATCCAGTGAAAGTTTGGCTCCTTTTCTGGAATATTTTGCCTCCTCACCACCCCTTTAAAAAACACACAGACAATTCACTTGCTGTAATGTTTGTTTCATGCCCTGATTACAACATCAAATATAAGGAGAGAGAAAATCACAAGATCGCCCAATTGGCCAGAATGTGTAAAACATGCAATGTAGAAACAGATGGCCTAGCCGAGCGCTTTCAAAATATCATGCAATATCATTTTAAGAGACGCATTAAAAGGATGTGCCATAGAAGAAATGATTATGCAACAAATAGAAAATACTTGCAGTGCAAAACCCAGGAAAGAAAAAGGTTCAAGTCCAAATCAATTTCTGATGACTTGATGGACAAGGACATTTAACTTTCTTGCCTGCATCATGGTTTTATCATGGCATTTTCCCTACATGTTGTTTTGACTTCCTATGTTTCATTAACCAAATAGTTAATATCGTCAGTAGAAGCAGTGTGGTATTTTGCTCCCACTGTACATACAGCAGCTGATTCTTAAGGTTTTGGTGGGGTTGTCGTTTTCTCCTTGGCAGTTCCTGCATTTGGATATTGTTTTCTGCTTAATTGCTTGTCTGGTGTTAATCCCTTCTTATCTGGATGTTGGCTGTTGGAGATGATGGGTACTGGGCTTTTGGTTTACTTCTTAGCTTTTTTGATTGCCTCTTTTCAACAATGGGTGAATATGGTGTATTTGTGTGTGTCACTCTATGATTGATATGTCTCAGTCTTGACTTTCCAGGAATTGCCTAGCATTTTTGGATTTGATCTAGGATGCTCAGTGTCTTAATCAAACCTATGGTTGCATCTGTCAACGTGTTGTGAAATTAAGGGATTTTCATGGTGTCTTCTAATGGGTTGGTGTTCACCAATGTGCTGTACTAGTCTTCTGCTTCTCTGTCCTACATAGTGGCTATTACAATCTTTACACTCAGCTGTATTGTTGTTGTTTTCATTTTGTGCTACTGTTTTTTTTTTTGATTGACTTAAGAGGTTTCAAATAGCTTTAGATAGTTTGTGTGCTATGGTGTTGTTTTGTGGTTGTAATAGTTTGATGGTTGTTTATGAGATGCTTTTGATATGTGGTCACCTTATTCTATTTACTAAGTCTGTATTACTATTACTATTAATCCTCTCATCGTTCCTATCACCCATCCCCTCCCACTTGTGACTATATGACTGTAACTTTGTTGCTTGTATCCTTATGATTTATATTGACTGTTTCCTAGTATGGTTTGATTGCTTATTTGTACCCTATGACTATCATTAAGTGTTGTACCTTATGATTCTTGACGAATGTGTTCCAATATTTGAGGGGCTACCACAGAGAGGAAGGGGTCAAGCTATTTTCTAAAGAACCTGTAGGGCAGACAAGGAATAATGGATGGAAACTGAACAAGGAGAGATTTAATCTGGAAGTAAAGAGAAATTTTCTGACAGTGAGAACAATCAACCAATGGAACACCTTGCCCTCAGAAGTTGTGGGAGCACCATCACTTGAGACCTTCAAGAAGAGATTGGACAGCCATTGGTCAGAAATGGTATACTGTCTCCTGCTTGGGTGTGGGGATTGGACTAGATGATCTACAAGGTTCTTTCCAACTCTGTTAATTTGTTAAATCTGAATGTATCTTTTATTTTTATGTACACTGAGAGCACATGCACCAAGACAAATTCCTTGTGTGTCTAATCACACTTGGCCAATAAAGAATACATTCATTCATTCATTTTCATAACCTATGTTGGTTATGCTGTCATAAGTTGTGTTGGTTGCACCCTAATCAAGAAACTACCAAGGAGAAAAATGGCACCCTCATCAATGCTGGCAGGGGCCACTACTCTATATAAACAGAGAGTAAACGCCACATTCACCAGCACTGATGGTGTTATATTTTCTGGTAAGGAACTGTCAGTAAGCAAACAACCAAGCTCAGAGAACATCAAAGTCCCCACAGTTCAACCTTGAGCTACATATTCTCATCTACTTTGACTTCCCAGTTTAATATAAGTCGGCTATTCCCAGTGGTGTATTATGCCTGCATGGGGCCACAGGCACAACAAAATTTAGTGGTCCCCAAAGCTCATTAATTTCTATTAATAATATATCACAAATAATATTTAAACAATGTGAAACAAATGATTATCTACCTGTTAATTATACCCCTTGTTGATAATAATAAATTGTTAGTATCCTCACAAACAATTCCATTTATATTTAAAAAATATGCTCTTACATGATTAAAGAAGACACAGTCACAATAAATCTTGGAGAAATATAATTCTCTCACTTTACATGCATAAATATTTAATATTTGTATATACATACAGTACAATAGTATGGTTTGGGATTTAGACTCCCCTTTTATGCTCAAAATGGTACAGTCAAAATTGCAGGTGAATCTTCCATTGGCCTTTGGGCTATAAAAATTCAAGGGCAGAATTGGTATGCGTACCCTGAAGCTAACCTGAGGCCCCAGAGGTTGCTTGTGGAAATCCCCACTGCTTTTGTGAAGGTCAGAGATCCTTGCCCTGTCTTTCATCTCTCATTACTGGATCTTTGGTTATCTGGCCCATTCTCGGAGGGAAAGCTCAAAATAAGAGCACAATTTATTTTGTCTTCCAGCTCATGTTTATCAAAGTCCAGCTTTTTGACTTGAGTCCATTCTTCCCATTCTTCATTTTAAATCTACATATCTTATTTTTATCATCTTATCGTATCTTATCTTTTATCTTATAATCTTATCTTCTATCTATCTATCTATCTATCTATCTATCTATCTATCTCCCCCTCTCTTTACCTACCTACTTACTTCTATTTCTAATTATCTCTTGCTCATCTGTGTATCTATCATTTATCTATGTATGTATCTCTACCATCTATCATCTCTTTCTCATTTATTTATCCATGTCTATCATCTATGTTTATCTATTTATCTATCTATCTATCTATCTATCTATCTGTCTATCATCTCTGTCTGTCTGTCTTCATCTATCTATCTATCATCTGTCTATCTATCTATCTATCTGTATCTGTCTATCATCATCATCTGTCTGTCTATCTATCTATCTATCTATCTATCATCATCTCTATCTATCATCATCTATCATCTGTCATCATCTATCTATCTGTCATCTGTCATCTATCTATCTATCATCTCTGTCTATCTCTATCTATCTGTCTATCTATCTATCTATCTATCTATCATCTATCTATCTATCTATCTATCTATCTATCTATCTATCTATCTCTATCATCTATATGTATCACTATCATCTATCCATCCATCTAGCCATCCACCTATCCCTCCTCCCCCTCTCTCACCTCTCACCTTGGCATTTAAACTGGAAGTGCAATTTGTAATTGAAAAAACTTGCACCAGATATAGCTGTTAATACTGTATATCTGGGCTTTTAGCAGACTTCTAAAAGAAAATAAAAACCTTGCAAATAGTAATGGGAAAAAGACTCTATTGACTAAATCAATCAGTTTAGAATCTTTGTAACACAACAAAAGAGTGTCTGAAATATAAATTCTGTGCAGTATATTGGGATTTAAAAAAATATCCCGTCCCTAAATTCAACAGATGTGGTGGCATTCTTCTTTATGGGAACAAAGTAAGAAAAAAAAGATTCACAGAAGCAAATCACATCTATAGTTGCAGATTTAAAAAAAAAAATTGGCCTTTAAAGAAGAGGAATAGGCAGGTGCAAAAGTCTACAATCTCCAAATATTGTTTCCTCTTGCATCATAACCCAAAATGATCATGATCAGAGAATTTCCTTGCCCTTTTCAAATATTCTTTTGTGGTTGTTGTTCTTTATAATTTTCTCAGCTAATCTCAATTTTCTTTTTTTCCATGTGTCTCCCCTTTCACTCCCCACCATTCATCCTGTTAAACTTAGTATTTTACTAGAACTAGTTAAAACCTCTGAAAAACTAATAAAATAGAGAAGAAAAAAAATACTGGAGTAGAAAGGGTAGAAGAGATTGGACAAGTATTTCTGGCTTCTCTTATTTTCCTTTTCAGTTGCTGCTGCTGATATTTAGGAGAGACCCACCATTTTAAAAAAAAAGGACACTTAAATTAATTATCTTTGAAAATAGATTGCCCAGTTTTTGAAAATTCTCAACCTTCTCCCTGGTGTTTTTCTGGACACCCACACATGACATTTTGATCAACGCTACCCAGAGAAGAGTCATTTCTCACAATCCCATCACAGCAATATAGTAAAAGGAAATGGAAATTCTGCTGTTGGTGACAATGACTAAGTGCTGGAATGAGCTAAACTGGGACCGGCAGATCCGAGCTGCAAAAATCCAGGCAGCCACTGATGGGTAGCAAACAGTAATCTCTTGGCTCCCATGTAGTGGTCCTCTGGATATTTGCAGCCCATGCTTGGTAGCTGAGGGCTGCGGTAATGCAAAGGGACAGAAGGAAGGTGCCCTTGAACTCTGAAGAACTTCGTGGCATGGGACTGGATTATTTAAGAGTCGAGGTCTCCCCAATTTCATCAGATCATCAACCAGATCCAACAGAAGGGACATCTTCTGGTTTCCTTTGGCCAGGGAGTTACATTTGATAGGACATGCATGGGTTTTCTTTGTGGCATCCATGCTGTGGGATCTTCTCCTCCTGAAGTGAATGTGGCCTTGTGATCATTGAGCTTCTAGTGGTCCCTCAAGATGTAGGTGTACCAGTAAGCCCGGTGGCCTTAAAACAAGGGTCTTCAAACTTGGCAAGTTTAAGACTTGTGGACTTCAACCAGTGGTGGATTATATTTTTTTTTAATACTGGTTCTGTGGGTGTGGCTTGGAGGGCATGACTTGGTGGGCATGGCAGGGGAAGGTTACTGCAAAACCCCATTCCCTCCCCACCCCACTAACCTGATTTCCAGCTCCGTTCTCCTGTGCAGGGCAACAAAAGATCAGCTGGGACTCAGGAGGCAGAGAATAGATGGGGGTGGAGCCATTCAGAGGTGGTATTTGCTGGTTCTCTGAACGACTCAAAATTTCCACTACCAGTTCTCCAGAACTGGTCAGAACCTGCTGAATACCACCTCTGATATTGTGGTTTCCATTGGCCAGGGAGTTACTTTTGGTAGGATTTGCATGGCTTTTCTTTTGTGGCATCCATGCTGTGGGATCTTCTCCTTCCTGAAGTGAATGTGGCCTTGTCATCATTGAGCTTCTAATGGTCTCTCAAGACCTGGTTATTATACCCGCAAGCCTGGTGACCTTAGAAGATGGTTGAATGAGCTGTGTAGCTTTTCTATTGTTAGCACCCCTTTCTCTATTCTTCTTTGTTTTAGCTTGATTTTTATACCTTATAATGTGTTTATTAACACAAGTATTTAGCTCTGTTGTAGCTCACCCAAAGTCACTTGTTAAGGGGATGGGTGACTATATAAATAAATTTAATCAATAAAAATAAATAAAATTTCCAGACATGTAAAACAGAAAAAACTACTGCAATTACAAACAACTGGACCCCTAAAATTAATCAGTTAATGTTGACTTCAATTACAGGTTATCAACCTGTAAGTGGTGTTCAACCTTTTCTTCACCATGGATCTCTTTTAAAATCCTTTTGTGGTCATGGACCACCAAGACTTAACTCAAGATTTAAATCATCACATTTCTTCAAGTCTTCACAGACCCTTTGTGATGACATCATGGGCTACCAGGGGCCTGTAGACCACAGGTTAAGAACCACTGGGTTATCCAACAACCATTTCATAAACACATGACACAACATAGGAGAACAAACCCATCAGGACAAGATTCAGCAGTCCATCTGCATTTAAAAGACAAAGGCCACTCTTTTGAATAGAATAGAATAGAATAGAATAGAATAGAATAGAATAGAATAGTATTTGTTATTGGCCATGTGTGATTGGACACACAAGGAATTTGTCTTGGTGCAAATGCTGTCAGCGTACATAAAGAAAGAATAAAATATATTTGTCAAGAATTATAAGATGCAACACTTAGTAATAGTCATAGGATATTAATAAGCAATTAAATCATACTAGGTAACAATAAAAAGCAACGTAAGTTGTAAAGCAACATGGATATAGCCATAAGTGGGAAGAGATAGGTACTAGTAAGGATGAGAAGAAGAATAGTAATATAGTCTTACTAAATAATTTGACAGTATTGTGGGAATTCGTTGCTTAGCAGAGTGATGGCATTTGGGGAAAAACTGTCCTTGTGTCTAGTTGTTCTGGTGTGCAGTGCCCTATAGGTTGTTTTGAGGGTAGAAGTTGAAACAATTTATGTCCAGGATGTGAGGGGTCTGTAGATGCTTTCACAGCCTTCTTTTTGACTCATGCAGGTTGGTAGCAATTGTTTTGACTTGGAAGGCAGGTTGGTAGCAATTGTTTTTTTCTGCAGTTTTAAGACAGCAAAGTCCACATTTTGGACAGAGAAGACCGCTGGCTTGAAAGAGGTGGTCAAAGAGGCCAACTATGTCCAAACTGAACAGCCCTATCTCAAGAGAAAGGGGAGGGATACAACATCATCTATCTCCAGTCTACAACACAGTCCTTTCAACAGTTCCAAGAAGGCTCCACACCCATTTGCACCACTCAGGTGACCCTGAGGACACAGATAAACCTTGAGGTGACCTTAACAACTCTCTAAAAGGATGCAAATGACCAGCTGTCTGTAAGGAGTATAAATCCTTCCATTCCTCACCATCCACCAGAACTGAAGAAGCTTCTTGGATGAGAAGCAAAACGTCTTCAAAGAAAAACCAGAAAGTCCAGTTGCCTCTTGAAAAAGCACCTTTGGGACACTGGGTTATCCCTTTTTCCATCCCAAGCAATCTGTGTGACATGGAGAACAGAGTTATGGAACCATATTTTTTTTAAATTCACATTTATATGCCGCCCTTCTCCGGAGACTCATCATTGGAGCACAACCCAATGTGCTCAGCAATAGCCTTCATTCTACTGTATATGCCTGCTTATTACTAAGCGGCATTTTTACAAAGTCAGCTTATTGCCCCCAACAATCTTGGGTCTTCAATTTACCTACCCCGGGAGGATGGAAGGCTGAGTCAACCTTGAGTCAACCTTGAGCCTGGTGGGCTTTGAGCCTGCACTAATTGCAGGCAGCTGGAGCTAAGTGCTAGGTGTTTAACAGCCTGCACCACCAAGGCTCACTGGATTGATGATATTTCTCCAGGTCAGGAGTCCTGTTGGACAGAAACATTACTGCTGCTTACGGAAAAGTTCCATCCAATATTTTTCTTGGGAATGTAATGGCAGCATGGAAAGCCTGAGACTATGGCCGCAAGACATTCGTGTATAGCCTTTATCCATTGTGCAACAAAAAATAAATGTAAAAACACCACCTTCTAACCATGGGAGCTTCGCTGAAGTTCTTTTCTCCTTTGAATTACTTTCTGAAGTAATTCTTTTCTCTTCCTTGAATTGAATGAAAGCTGGCAGGGAAATAATATTGCATGAAGAGAGAACAGGGGGAGGGAAGCAAGACAACACAACCCAAAATCTTCAATGAGAAAGGAAGGAGGCACATTTTAGAGAGAAGCAATATTGCTCAATGCTCAAAAAAACAAGCCGTTTGGCTGTATGAAAGGATTAAGGACTTTTTAGCACCTGAAGAGGATAAAGAGGTAGCTTGAAATTCAGACGAAGATACACCTCAGTGTATTGTTCATGCCACAGTATGCCAGGATGGAAAGTGTTTAAGAACATCATACCCTGGTTCCAGCTTTTATTTCCTTCTTTCCTAATCTGTTTGTATCAATCTGTATGCAGATCTCCCTTTTGCTATGCCTGCTTAAAAGTCTAGAAATGTTTCAGAAATTATCCTTTCAGTTGTGGCAATAACTCTTTCTCTGTGTGTATGTATTCATGTTTACACACAACACTTCAGCCTGCAATCTGTTTGGATCTGTTGCTCCCCAGGGTGTTCATTTGTGGTTTAAAGCGGCATATAATGCCAGTCAGTTGGATTAAGGTAAACCACAATTAGGTGTGTTCTGAAAACACAAACAATAATTATCTTTTCCCCCTCAAGGTTTCCTACTCAAACAATGGTTTGACCACAAGGGACAATGGCCTGTTACCTAGTTAGCCAACCAATATGTTCTATTTATCCCTGAGGTAAAATTGGAGAACACTTTTTTTTTAAATGAACTTTTCTTTGTCTCATATGAAATGAAAATGAATAGAAGCTGTATTCAGATTCCAAGGAGATGTCAAGGAGAAAAGGATAGCTTTTCACAGTGAGAAAGAGAGGGAGGCACACTGATGGATAGAGAAGTGAAAGGAAAGAAAGACAAGGAACATATCCCAAGAGCTAGCTCAGAGAGCATGTAGACTTCAACTCCCAGAATTCCCCCCAACGAGCATGACTGGCTGGAGAATTCTGGAAGTTGAAGTCCACACATCTTCAAGATTTTCAATGTTTCTCAGCCTTGGTCTAAGTGTTTTTTCTCCTGCCCTTTTTCCCCCAAGAATGTTTTTTCTTTGCAGTCCTCAGCTAGATCCAGTCCATTTTTGACTTCCCTCTTTCTTTTGGTGGGTTTTCTCATCCTCCTTAACCCCCAATATCAAGTTTAATCCTGTTCTGTTTCCTAGCTTGGGCCCTTTTTAACATAATTTCTTCCTAACATTCTACTGGGCTGTCAAAGATTTTTTAAAAAATATCCCTTCCTTTCAAGAAGATATAAGACTGTCTATCTTTTTCTGCCAAAGCTTAAATGATTCCATTAGTAAATATTCATCTAGGCAGTGTGTGTGTGTGTGTGTGTGTGTGTGTGTGTGTGTGTGTGTACAAAAAAGTGAAACGGAAAAAAGAAGACCCTTCTTGTATTAAAATGCATTCAGCAGACTGTAATGTTTCCACTTAGAACTGATGCTGCCTGTCAATTTAAATATGCATTTTGGAGGCTTTTCCTTCCAGACAAAAACAAATATCCCCTGCTATCATTGTCCTATAAAGCTGCATCAATAAGATACTTTTTATAATATATATCCCTGTAACTCTCTTCCTGCCTTTTAGAAACTTGTAAAGGGACTGTGAACATCTATTTGGGACTGCTAATTAGGGGGATTTCTTTCTAGGTACAAAAACAAAACAAAACCCCAGAACTTCCTGGGTTTTGAGGGGTGAGAATATGCCAAGGATGGCTAATAAATCCCACTTGAAAACTTAGAAAAGTTTATCATTTCAACCTTGCCCTTCTTTAGTATCATGGATTCATGGACTCTTTGATTAGGGACATACTGTTTGAATCATTGTCACTAAAAATTGTTAATATGTTCTCTGCATCAGACTTCTTTGGACTGCTGTAACAGATCATTTAGTGGGAGTTCCATAAGATTTTCTTTAAAAAAATATAACTTAGAAGAGTCCCTTTTACAACCTAAAACTTAGGGAGGGTCTTTTCTGAGCTTCTTGCTCCTCCCACATTCTTGCTGCAGGCTAAGCAGTCTTTTAGCTGACTGTTCCCTTGGTTGCATCTGGTTTTCCTGTTTTTCCAAGGTCATTCCCACCCAGTGGTGGGATTCAAATTTTTTTATTACCAGTTCTGTGGGCATGGCTTGATGGGCGAGGCTTGGTGGGCATGGCAGGGGAAGGATATTGCAAAATCTCCATTCCCTCCCCACTCCTGGGGAAAGGTTACTGCAAAGTCCCCATTCCCTCCCCACCCCACTAACCTGCTTTCCAGCTCCGTTCTCCTGTGCAGGGCAACCAAAGAAGACCCAGCCGATCAGCTGGGACTCGATGGGAGGCAGAGAATAGATGGGGGCGGGGCCAGCCAGAGGTGGTATTTGCCGATTCTGTGAACTCCTCAAAATTTCCGCTACCAATTCTCCAGAACTGATTGGAACCTGCTAAATACCACCTCTGTTTCCACTAGTCTATGACAACTCGCTGCAGCCAACTCACCATGGCCAACTTGCCATGGTCAACTCACTGCAGTACAAGTGGCTGCGGGACATGAGTTACAGTAATATCAACGACATGGTGGAATAGAATCACGAAAGAAAGGGTGCAAAAGGAAGGACAAAATGAAATGTGAATAGCAAACATTAAAAAAAATATTTTTAAAATTTATTTTAAATAATTAAATAGAATTGTTTAAATTCTCCCACAATGAGCTGCCTTGTGGCAAGTTGGCTGTGGCGAGTTGGCTCTGGCGAGTTGTGCCATTCCCCATTCCCACATACTATTACAAGAGGCAACATTCAAGGAAGCATTGCTAACTGTGTAAATCTTGTCATGCCCCCCGTCGGAGCCTGAATCTGTGGGGGAAGATGAGCTGGAACAGGGGCCGACAGAGATCGAAGGGGCGACTCCGTGTGCTTTAGCAGAAACTGGGGAAGGGCAGAGCCAGTCCGGGCAGGGCTTTTGTGCCACGTCCCGGGTCATCACACTTCTTATCACTGTATGGGAGGCCTTCTCTAATTGTGAAGCACAAGAATCCAACTACAAGGATTGCAAGTGGCTCTCCAGGGAGCCCTACCGGTTTCCTCATGGCTCACAGGCTCAAAATGATCCCACATTGATTCACAATATGAAACTCTGGTGAGCTCCACCAGCAATGCCTAGATGAAATCCCATCTCCATCATCATCTCCATCCTCATTGACAATGTCCACCTCCTCTTGAATCTGAATGATTTGGCTGAATGATTTTGTCCACAAAAGGCAGCACATGATTAGAACCGCTGGGCTCCACACAAGGGCTCACTCCTAACTGTAAATCCGAAGGATCTTTCTCGTTCCTTCCCGTGGCTCAGCGTGAATCCCTCTGCAATGCAGCCCATTGTGAGCCTGGCACTTTCAAGGTAGCTTTTTGCCGATTAACTTAGCTCGGATCAAGAGTATTGGGCAGGGAGAACTGGCATACCTCTCTCCCTGTCAAAAACTAAATGATGACGATCATTTGCAAACATGGAGACAGCATGTAAGATCTTCATCCGGCTCAAAGGATCTGTGCCAAACAGAAATCAAATGGGGTTACTGTTTTGTCTGCTTTCCTGTTTTAATAATTGATTTTGTATTAGCATAAGTCGCATGAACACTCAATAGAAATGTAACAAGGGTAATATTTCAAGGCTGCATTCTCTAGAAGTTCTGTAACAAATTAAATACTTTCCCATTGTGCTCTCCAGCTTATGCCTCATATAGGCTACGAAATAGAACCTGGTTCTTACAAATTGTTATCGAACATATTTCTTGAAGACAGCAAAATGAAATAATCCATCAGCACAAGCATTTTGTCTTAACTTTCTGTAAGACTTTTAGCATCTCTGAAAAAAAAGATGTAGTAAAATTCTGTTTTATAGGCCCATGTGCAAAAAGGATGGTCTATTTCAGACACTGGATTCACACATTCTGTCATTGTATCTTTTTTTTTATTAACTAGGATTTGCTGAATAGATTAGGGTATTCTGTTAAGGCTTCAACCAGGATTTTCAAACCATGGTAGTTAGTAGTATGTAGCAATAGCACTTCGACATATACCACTTTCCAGCCCTCTCAAAGCAAGTTTACAAAACCAGCATATTGCCTTCAAACAATCTGGGTCCTCATTTTACCCACCTCAGAAGGATGGAAAGCTGAGTCAACCTTGAGCCTGGTGGGATTTGAACTGATAAATTGCAGGCAGCTGGCAGGCAGCAGAAGTAGCCTGCAGTACTACACTCTAACCATTGTGCCACCTCAGCTCTTGTACGTTATAAAACCCAAATGAAGCCAGTATATTTTGGTTTGTAGGCAAAATAACATCAGAAAGAAAGCTGAAGCCATGGAAGGTCTATGCCAGTGCTCCCCAATCTTTTGGACACCAGAGATAGTTCTGCAAAGAGAGATTTTTTCTGCAGACTGGAGGGGGCATGGTTTTACATGCTACTTTCATCCTGTGGATGGGGGATGCAGGCAGCATGTTTGTCTGGACCAGTTTCTGGACTGGGGATTGGGGAACCCTGATCTATATTACAGTGGAATTCACAAATTGGCATTTTTAAGTATTTGTTTGTGCGGTCCTTTACAATTTGCTCTGAATGTTCTTTCTTTCTTTCTTTCTTTCTTTCTTTCTTTCTTTCTTTCTTTCTTTCTTTCTTTCTTCCCTTCCCTCCTCCTCCTCTTCTTCTTCTTCTTCTCCCTCTTCCTCTTCCTCCTCTTCCTCTTCTGGCATTCCCTTGTGCAGTCAGCGGCTGCCTTTGTACAGCATGGTAAGTCCAAAAGATATTTTGAACAGCAGATTGACCTTGGTTACTGAACCTATCCATGTTCTGGGTGTACACAATACATTGGATCACAAGGTGGCTTGTGTTTATCCAATGTATTACTTCTCACCAGGGTCAAGAATAACCAGATTTAGCACGTTATGCAAAACAGGGAGTAAGTCTTTAATGATAAACAAAGTTGTATAAATAAAGCGAATACATTTGAATTCTTGTTCTTTGGGTTATCAAAACCACCCAGTCCATTTTGGCTCACTCAACCATCACGGTACAACCTGTACTTAGCTTATTTTGGAAGATTTGGCAAAACCCAGTCCAATGTTTTTAACCACCCATTCATTCCATTTTCATTGCCAGTTTTATCTGGACGGCATGGAGTTTCCCTGGCAGAAAAGAACAGAGAACGCAAAAGAACCAAACTGTGCTGCTGGTCTGATGAAGCAGGCCTGGCACGGGATCAAAATGAATCACCTGGAATGCAATCAATATTGTCTCCTCCAATGTGGTTCTAGGTTTCGGTTTACAGAAAGATGGAGGAAAAAAAGGGGTCCAAATGAAGGCATGGAAAGCAGTCTGACAATGCTGCTGGATCTCCATGTTCCTTCCAAAAGGATGCATGTATTTCTCCGTGGGTAGAACCTTTGAGCATCTTTCACTCTCCCATAAAGCCTACCCGCTCCTAGTTTTGAAGGGCTTCCTGCAAAAAAACATAATCATGATTGCGTTGTTGGGGGCACAATGAAAAACCCGACCAATAAACAGGGAACTGGCACAGAGTCTCCAGCCAAAGATGCCTGGGAGTGCCTTACCACTTCCAACAAGTTGCATTCTTCTGTGGAATCTATCTGGAGCCAGCATCTCCAATCCCTTCTGTCTGAATGTATGTGTATGAGGGAGAGGAGGGACAGAATCAACCATCCAATGCATAGTCCTCTTCCTTCCTTCCTTCCTTCCTTCCTTCCTTCCTTCCTTCCTTCCTTCCTTCCTTCCTTCCTTCTTCTTCCTTCCCTCCCCTCCCTCCTCCTCCCTCCTGGTTCCTTCCTTTCTCCTTCCTTCCTTCTTTCTTTCCTTCTCCTTCTTCTCTTCCTCATCCCTTTCTTCCTTCCTTCCTTCCTTCCTTCCTTCCTTCCTTCCTTCCTCCCTCCCTCCCTGCTTCCTTCCCTTTCTCCTTCCTTCCTTCCTTCCTTCCTTCCTTCCTTCCTTCCTTCCTTCCTTCCTTCCCTCCTCCCTTCCTCCCTGCTTCCTTCCCTTCCTCCTTCCTTCCTTCCTTCCTTCCTTCCTTCCTTCCTTCCTTCCTTCCTTCCTTCCTTCCTTCCTCTTGCCTCATTCCCTATCCTGTCAGAGACCTGGTCTCCCTCACCCATCCTCTCCTCTCCTTCTGTCCCTTCTTTGAGAAGCTCTGCTTGGGGGTGGAGGCAGATTTTGGCAAGAGAGAGACAAGAGCCCCGGAGAAGCCATCAAAGGAGCCGTTGGCCGCCTTGAGTTGAACTTTCAGTGGGGCCCAAACCCTTCCAACAACTAGGGTGTCACTCAGGAGATTGGAACCAATGAATGCCTGGTAGGAGGTCTACTCGGCTTGCCTTGCACCCAGCCTGGCGATGCCGGGCTAAGGTTTCTCCAGCTGGTGTGTTCTGTGCAGGGTGGAAAAAGAAGGAGAGGGGAAAGAGAGACGGGAGGGAGGCATTGCCTGTCCCCCACCATCCCTCTCTTTCGCTCCTTCTAGCTCACTAACTCGCTCCCTCTCCCTCCCTCCCTCCCTCCCTCTGCAAACCTTGGATTTAAACCTACTCAGAATTCAGCACGGAGGAAAGCAGCCAGCCCGGCAGCTCCAGACAACGGCAGCTCGGCACCCTCCCCCCCTGCCCCCCCACTCCCCAAAGATGTATCAGCCTGTCTGCTGGATCGTCTTCACGGCCACCACTGCCCTGCTCTTCCTTCCAGGTATGTCACGCAGAGCGGGGTGGGTGGGGGGGAGCCTCCACCCGTGGACCTCTCGAGGGGATGGGCAAAAAAAAACCCCAACCACCCCGATTCCAGCCAGGAGGGCTGCGAAAGGAAACGCGTTAGGGCTCGTGGAAGGGTCTGCTGGAGACTTGAGCCTCTCGCCCAGATGTGCGCGTGATGACAACTAAATTGGGGAGACGGGGTGGTGGTGGTGTGTGTGGGGAAGAAGGCATCACCCGCAGAGAGATGAGACCAGTTCTGGCGGCCCGGCCATGGGTTTCAAGACAGCTGCTTTCTTCTGCAGAGGTTCTGGTTTTGAGGAGCGGGGGAGGGGGGGTGATGAAGGACCATCCCGCCTCCCCCAGTGGCTTTGGACAACCTCAGCTGCTCCTAGGTAGCCCCCAGAAGAGAAGGTGCTCCTTCTTGGATTTATGCTTTCCAGTCACACACTTGGAGGTGTGGGTGTGCAACGAGAGGATTTGGGGGGAGAAGTCCCTCCCTGTCCCACCCCTTGCTCTCTCTCCCCTTCTCGCCCCTGTTTTTTCCCCTCTTCTCTAAGTTCAAACCTCCTGCCCCCCCTTTCATATTTCCTTCTCTTGCTCCCCAATATTAAAGGCTCCTTCCACTCGGCTTTGATGCAGTGATGGGAGCAGAAGGAGAACCTCCCAAACTAGTCCAGCATGGATGGACGAAGGGTTGGAGCCTGTCTAGGATTCGGGGGCTGCAGTCTCCAAATCCAGACTAGGGTGCCTTGAGTTTCCCTTACCCTTAAGACGATTCCCCCTTCCTCTGTTCCTTTTTTCCCCCCTTCTTTTTCTGGGGAGCTGCAAAATCGACTCTGAATCAGTATATTGTTAACTCGTCTCTAACTGGCCGTCTTTAAGAGTTTGCACAGACAGGCAGGCAGTGTGCAGAGCTGAATGCACATGGGTACATCTGTCCCAATATAAAATGAGTGGGTGGGTGGGGGTGAGGGCTGGAGTGTGTGTGTGTGTGGGGGGAGCAGTGGTCATGAGCCAAAAGGTTGAACCGAAGGAAGGATTTGCATTTGTTTTGGGTTTTTTTTTGCTAGGGGGGTTTTGAAGGGAGGTCTGTCCAGGACTTTGGAAATGAAGGCATTGAGCTTGTGTAGTCCTTTTGCCTGTTTTCTTTTACCTTGGCAGTAGGAAACTCAATATCCATTGCATTTTTGGAGACAGAAGCATAAACCCTTTCTCATCTGTCTCAACACCATATGAACTTCTCTCGGGGGGCCAAAGTGGACCTCAGTGTTTGTGGCTCCTGAAGCAACGCATGACATGGAGTTTGGACCATACGGAAGGAGCCGTCTGCGTGTGTTACGGTTTCCACTAGAGTGTGTAAGGAGGAGAGGGCCGATGTAAAAGCAGATTAGAGCAAAAACAAAAAAAAGAGGAACTTTCTCTGTAGGCTGAGATCCCACAGGCAGGAAGATTGCAGGAAGGGAAAACAAAAACAGAAACAACCAAGAGTGAGACAGGCATATGTTTTATATTCTAAGTCATCATGTCTACCATTGGAGAAAAATCTTGCTCAGCACTTAAGTCCCAATGGAGAGATGGTGGAAAAATAAGGAACTTTGTTTGGTGTAAAGGGGTTCTTCCCATTTTTCAACCAGCTAAGGTGAAAACAGCTCAATTCTTGCAGGATAGAATATTGTTTATAACTTATTCCCCCTCTTGAAGTCTTGATCACAAGCTATTTTCCTAATCCAGAGTGATCCTTTTTCTAACACACACACACACACACACACACACACACAATCCTTCAAGGTTTAGGTCCTGAAAGTAAATGAAATTCTGTGACCATCCAAGTGCACCTGAGAAATTGTGGCTTAGGAGAATTTGGAAACTGTGTTTTCCTCCTCCCTGCCCACCCCAATTTTAAACCATGATTATTTAGAAGGAGGGGGTTTGTTATCCCTGGGTAAAGAAAATGCAACCTGCTGTCTTTAGGATCCTGGAAAAGAATATGGAATAAATGAAATAGTTGGGAATCTCTTTTTCAGTTTTGTGTTTTCTGCCCAGGATCACATATTATTTCATGGATTACCTATGTGTAGTTATGCATCTTGGAGCTTAAAATTCAACTGTTTTAATTTGTATGTTGACCAATAGCGAAGAGAAGATTCACCTGGTGTTTGTTGTATGTTTACAAGCTCTGACTTGGAAATCTGCTGGTTTAAATCTTGGTTCCGCCATGGGTTCAGCCTCATCTCTTCCCTCTGTAAAGGGAAGGTGATCTTAAATTAGTAGTCTATTCTACAGGGCTGTTTGTCAGGATCACTGTATTATTGATACCTTTGGAATAGATGCAAACTTGCCAACGGAGCATTCTTGTCAATGCAAACTTCTAACCTGAAACTGATTATTAGGAAAGTGGCATTATTAAGAGAGCTAACACTTACTTAGGGCCAATTTAGGAGAATGTATTATCCTAGAGAACCAGTCACTTCTTCTGCTCCCTGGTGCCATCTAGGTGTGATAGATCTATGTTCTCTAAATTCACATATTGTACTAAGACTGCAGGTCCCAGTATGTTCAGGATCTTGGAAAGTGCCAGATTGGAGAAAAAGACTTCTTTGAGTTGTGAAATTCCTGTAGGATATCCAGCCATCGATCTTTCCTTTTTTTCTTAAGTCACATCTGGAGGGTTGGTGGAGGTGAATGAAATAAAAAGCAAATAGTTTTTTTTTATTTAAAAAAAAAAGAATGAAGGGAATCTGACATTTCAGGTAGAAAATTCCATCACAAAAGTATTGTTAACCTTAACAGCATTCTTTGTGCCTTTCCCTCCCCTTATCGTTCGTTTGTTATTAATTATCTTTCTTCCCTGTTTGGGTGATGTTTATAACACCCCTCGTCCTTTCAAAAGAACCTTGTCCTTTTCTCTCTGACAATTTACTTAGGCAGATTCTAAAAACCTGAAAGGTTAATGTAATGATGGAACCTCTGATCACAGAAAGCATCTTACGCTGCAGGTTTGTGAAG
The DNA here is from genome assembly GCA_009733165.1 of Naja naja. Classification (NCBI taxonomy): domain Eukaryota; kingdom Metazoa; phylum Chordata; class Lepidosauria; order Squamata; family Elapidae; genus Naja; species Naja naja. The sequence continues at coordinate 25,333,818 of CM019156.1, read as the reverse complement.
GCAGAGGGGATTCTGTCTCCAGGAGAAATTGGAGGTTAAATCTTGAGGAATCGTTCAGGGAAGGGATGGCTACAGCCAGGAAATTTTCCAGACAAAATCTGTCTGGTGGCAGGAGAGGGAAGGAAGCATGTGTGAAGCAGCAAAGCCATGAGAACAAGGCAAAAATCTGAACAGCTGAGAATTAATCCTTATAATTCCCAGGAAATTACTTGCGTGCAATTACTTTTCTTGTTTTATCCCTTCAGTACTGTATGTTAGTGAGATAAACCCTGTCAAGATAGGCATGTTGTTGTCAAGTTCATCTATTTGGAAAAAAATGAGATGGTTGGTTCGGGACAACATCTGAAGCAATCCAGCTGTCAATAGTGAAGTGGTTTCAAGGAACATAGAGTTACCTAGTGCTTAAACCAATGCATTTTGGTGAATTCTGACTTCCTTATTTATAAACTGAGGGTGTTGCAGTGATGTGCAACAACTTCAGATCTCCCCCAGATGTGACACCCTGTACCAAGGAAGTCCTACCAAGTGGGCCACTCAGGGAAATATAAAACAAAGACCAAACCTTGGGTTGCTTCATGGTTTTCTTTGCCACCATTGGTTACTTGGTCCTTCTTGGCTGAAGACATCAAGGTTTATACTGGTGAACTTGATCAACCAAGCCATGGATCATGCCACGTGTTTAAAGTCCTCTAATGCATATTTTTGGCCAAATATGAAGTGGAATGTACAAATGGAATTAGGTTTATTGTTTTACTCCTATTTTTCAGCCATCTGTTTCATGGTTCCAGAACAATGAAGAGTTCAAGCAGCATTCATGGATGGTGGATATTATTTATGGATATGTTATCTATGGTCATGTCTGACACAAAAGACCATGTCCACAAATGAAGGTCCAATTAAACTGATTTATTGCTGCAGGAATTTTCTCAACTAACAATTAGCACCAGCTTGGGGTTAGATAAGGAATGAAATTCAACGGAGATTGGATTTAGTTTGCTTGTGACTACATAGGGATTCGAGGCTGATCCCTCTTTTAATTCCACCCCAGGTCCTGCTACTCCTTCTCCTACATGACATACTTCCTCAAAGCAAACTCTACCCCACCACAAAATAAGAGTCTATTCAGTTGGGTCTAATTTGGGTTCTGTTGTTGATGTACCACTCTTCTGTACAGCCATGTGATACTCAGACAGATGTCAGGAAACAATTTTTCCTCTTGCCAAGTTGATTCCTAACACTTCCTATGTAAGATCTACCTTTGCAGTCATTGTTTTGTTTTGTTTCATGAGTCATCTTGAGAAAAATAATCACCTTTCAGCTTTGTATCTGTTTCTGGCATAATAATAGCATTATGTTCTGCTACACAGATGCACAGAATTGGAGTTAACGTAGGCACAAGTAACAGCAGGGCAAAGAGGTCCTTACTCAGTGTGCAAAGTAAATTCTGATGGGGCAGAGATAGAAATAAGAAGAAGGTCATATGCCAGTCCCATCTCTTCCCATAGATCTTGGGTGTTGAGACTCAGCTCAAAAAACCTCTTTTTTAAATGCCAGTCTGACATTCAACAAAATCATATAGGAGAATGTTTATTAGAATATACCACTATTGCTGTAGAGGTAAAGGCCTGGGATTAATTATTCTTTCTACAAGGTATTGATAAAAAGCTTTCAGGTACAGACCAAACAAAAATCAACAAAGCATCCTTTAGAGAGAAAAGATTGTGCCAGCCCATTTGGCATGTCTTTTACTTTATTTTTATAATTGATTGATTGGTTTTATTTTTATGCCACCATAATCAGCAACAGATTCCCAGCTGTACAGATAAATCCAGAAAAAAAGTGCCACAAAATTACAAAAACGATGCCAGTGAAAGGTAGAAAGATGCTAATAACTGGCATATCAAATGCTACAACCACAGAATACCATAGTCTTTATTTGTGGTGGGATGGCTTTTCTATAGAAAATCTGTCTAGTAATTTAGCAGTTTTCCTTCTTCAAAGAACTACTCAAACAATAGCAGTAGCACTTAGACTTATATATCACTTCACAGTGCTTTACAGCCCTCTCTAAGTGGTTGGCAGAGTCAACCTCTTGCCCCCAACAATCTGGGTCCTCAAACGAGACCTGGAAATGAATGTATTAAGTGACAATTGTTGAGAATAGGTTGTAGGTTGTGTTCTAGAAGGTACAGCTGTTCAGTACCATCCTGCAAGAAGTCTGTAGAGATTCTCAGTCATCAAGGGCCTGGTTGTCCCAAAGGTGCTTTTTCAGGAGGCAACTGGACTTTCTTGTTTTTTCTTTTGAAGACGTGTTGCTTCTCATCCAAGAAGCTTCTTCAGCTCTGACAGGATGGTGGGGAATGGAAGGATTTATACTCCTTGCAGACAGCTGGACATTTGTATCCTTTTAGAGGGTCGTTGAGGCCGCTTGGAGGTTTATCTGTGTCCTCAGGGTCACCTGAGTGGTGCTCCTGGTTCCTGTAGTCTGCAATTTTTTCCTCTGGAAATCCATTCCTACTCCTACACCATTCAAAGGGTGTTCATCCCAAATTGTAAATCCCAAATCCTGCTAGGTCCTTTTTCTTGAATTGGGAAACTAGATTCCATAGTGTTCCACACCACCAGTACTTCAATTCCTAGTGCCTCAAAAGTGGAAGAACTTCTAGAGATCATCTTGTAGATCTCAAAATATTGGAACAAGTAAAAAACTAGTCACTGCCTCTTCTTAAGGAAATACAGAATGTGCCATTGCAGAAATCCCTCCCTTTATTCTCCACACAAATAGGATTTTTTAAATATATATATATGTTTCCTCTTTCCTTTTCCTTCCACTGCCTCATCCTTACTATCTGTTGCATTCATTAGTTTGGTCATGTGTAAAAAGTCCAAATCACTTTTCTGATGAGAACTGAAAGGCTATGAAGCTGTGGTGGGATTCAGAATTTTTATACTACTGGTTCTGTGGGCGTGGCTTGGTGGGCGTGATGTGGCTTGGTGAGCATGGCTTGGTGGGTGTGGCAGGGGAAGGATACTGCAAATCTCATTCCCTCCCCACCCCACTAACCTGCTTTCCATCTCCGTTCTCCTGTGCAGGGCAGCAAAAGGAGACCCAGCCAATCAGCTGGGACTCAATGGGAGGCAGAGAATAGAAGGGGGCGGGGCCAGTCAGAGGTGGTATTTGCCGGTTCTCTGAACTACTCAAAATTTCCGCTACCGGTTCTCCAGAACTGGTCAGAACCTGCTGAATACCACCTCTGCTATGAAGGCTGTACTCAATGGAATGTCTGAAGAGTGTGGTTAAAAAAAATGTCAACAGAGCCGCAATCATGCATTCAAAACTCTGCCTTCCACCCTTCCCTAATATGTGATAGATAGCAATAGCACATATATACCGCTTTATAGTGGTTTACAGCTCTCTCTAAGCAGTTTACAGAGTCAGCATATTTCTCCCAACAATCTGGGTCCTCATTTTACCGACCTCAGAAGGATGGAAGGCTGAGTCAACCTTGAGCCTGGTGGGATTTGAACTGCCAATTTGTAGGCAGCTGGCTGCAGAAGTAGCTTGCAGTACTGCACTCTAACCCCTGCGCCACAGAGGCTCCTCAATGATGGTGAGTCATAGCTGCCATCTTGACATTTTTGACCACATTTTGTGGGCCTCCCTGGCAAAACCTTTCCTAGTGAAAGTTCTGAAGTTTAGAAACCAGCAAATGGAGAATAGAGTCAGCTACAAACTTCAGGGAGCTGCCCTACTTCAACAAACTCACTGATTTTTATTTCATTTTAATCATAAGCGCAATTGAGCCAGAAATAATTTGACAAACACAGCTGACCTCATGAAATCACAGAAATCTGGAGTTGCTATAAAGCATCATGTACAGAGTCCTATATAGAAAAAGTTCTAGGAAAAACAATCTTACAGAGTCTCTTGGACCAACAAGTTTAATAAGATGCAGTAACTTTCTCGACCATTGAGTAAATGTTACTACAGTGCAAAAAATGTATGGCCTCTCAGGGCTTAAATTTAAATTTACCGACAAAGAAATAAAAGGAGACTAGAATAGCTATTTCAAGCTGTTTAGCTCTCATCAGCTAGCCATACCTTTCTAGCATTCGAACCTGGGCTGCTTGCATATTAGACTGAATGTATTAACCGCTAAGCCATGGGATCTACTTGCTTTGTTGACTGTACCAGGAGGGAGATTAAGTGTTTTTCCAAGTGGGACAAGTCTATCAGGGCAGCCCAGATATGGTTCTACCCAAATATGGGATGGGACATATTGCTCCCATTTTTGCCTTTCAGCCCCAACCAGGAGCCTTTGCAGGCAGTCGTTTCTGCAACAAACTATTTGTGTTAAATTTAAATTTACAGACAAAGAAATAAAGGGAGATGAGTATAGATCTATTTCAAGCTGTTTAGCTCTCATCAGCTAGCCATACCCTTCTGGGATTCGAACCTGGGGAGACCAGGTTGCCCTGATACACCAGAGTCTATGGGCTAGAGGTTAATACATCTGTCTAATATGCAAGCAGCCCAGGTTCAAATCCCAGAAGACTGATAAGAATTAAATAGCTTGAAATAGCTATACTAGTCTCCCTTTATTTCTTCATCGGTAAATATAAATTTAATACAAAATAGTTTGTCATGAAAGCGACTGCCTGCGAAGGCTCCTGGATTGAGGCTGAAAGGCGCAAGCGGAAGCAGTATGCTCCACCCCACATTTGGGTAGATGAGGTTGATTGACTGGTCTCACCAGCAAAAACACTCTGTCAGCCTTGGAAGCCATATTTTACTTGGAAGCTTCGAAGCTGCCTCATTTAGTGCCTGGGAAGGGAGGGTGGATTTCATAGAGAGGCAGAAGTTTAGACTCAACAACATTTTTTTTTCACAGAAAGTCAAGGAAATGTTACCCTGCACCTGGAGAGGAGTGTTTGGAGGAAGGTCTCCAGTTGGGATGACATTTGATTGGATCATGTGATGGACTGGTGGGTGTAGCAGAGGGATTTTTGATTTTTGGGGTGGGGGGTGAGGGAAAACCCGGAACTCTCAGATTCGGGTTTTCCCAGATGTGCCAATATGACAACTCTAATAAAATGGAACTTTGAGAAAATGCCCCTCTTTGAGTTTATTGCTTTGGAGTTGGTTAGCCCTATATGGCTTGGGTCCAGGGTACTTGCAAGAACGTCTCTTTCTGTTGACAAATACCAATCGCCCAGTGCGCTCTCACAGACAGGGCCTCCTGGGGATACCGTCAGCTAAACAGTGTAGGCTGGCGGCCCCTAGGAGTAGGGCCTTCTCTCTGGGGGTGCCCACCCTTTGGAATCAACTACCCCTTGAGTTGCACCTAGCCCCTGATCTCCGCTCCTTCTGCCGTGACCTCAAAACATGGTTATTCTTACAATCCGGCCTGGACTGACAGGGGATTGGGGTTTTAATTCGAAAGGTTATTTGGCGTTGATTTAATACTTTTTAAATTTGTTTTTAACTTTTGTATTTTTTGTTTTTATGTACGCCGCCCCGAGTCCCTCGGGAGAGAGGGCAGCTTATAAGTCCAAATAAACCTAAACCTAAACCTAGTTGGAATGCTTGACACACTCCTTCTCAGGGCTTAGTATGGAGAACTGCTCCAGCAATGTTGAGGAACTTCAAGAACCTGATGTCAAATTTCTCCCAAGAGCATGACCAGACAGGGTTGTTGACTTCATGTTTCACAGTAAACAGGGTTTTGTTCTAAAAGATTATGAAACAATCCATAACAACTATTTTCACACATCAGGCAACCTACAATTATGATTGGAACGATGCATGATTCTAGTCGGTGCTTCTCAGTCATAAAATTTACGCTGGTGCTAATTCTTATCCTCTCTAGTAAAGGCCCTGTTTGTGGTAGCTTTCTTGAAAAATGCTTTACACCTTACTAGCTGTCTCCTACTAGTTACTGTGGACAATTGAATTTTAATAGTAATACACCTGAATTGGAATAGTCTTCATAATACCTTGTTGCTAGCTCAGCCAAGAAGGACTTAGTACTGATTCTGTATTTTCCATTTCCACAGAGTCAATCATAGTATATATTATTTATTCGTTAGATTTATATTCTGTCTTTCCTCCAAGCTTTCAAGATGGCATATATGTAACACGCTCATTTTGTTTTGTTTTGCTTTCATTCATGGGAACAGCTCTGTGATGAAGATAGGAAAGGAGTTCCAAGATGGGTCTGAAATCACCCGGTTAACTTTTGACCTTGTAACTGAGACTCCTTCCTGATAACATATCTTCACCTCCACATTATAATGACTCTCTGACTAAGCTGTCATAAAAGGGGCAACTGTGATGAACAGCCAAATGGGGCCAATATGAACTCGCCCAAACTTGGAAATCACATCTGGGAGAAGAAAGATCCCAGTGAAACTCAAGAATTAAATCAGCAAAACTGTTTGCTTTGCAGAGGCTTTAACCAGACCAAAGCTGCTCTTCCATTTAAACAGAAGATACAGGTGGGGACGTCCTCGGTGCTCTCTGAGCTTGGTTGCTTTCTTGCAGATGTTTCATGACCCAAACTAGGTAACATCATCAGTGCTAGGAGGAGGGGGGAGGAAGAGGAGGGGGAGGAGGACTGTGGGGTCCTTAGTGCTTTTTAAGCTTGGATGTTTTCTTGCAGATGTTTCATGACCCAAAGTAGGTAACATCCCCAGTGCTAGTTTGCAGTGCAATCCTAGCACTAATGATGTTACCCAGTTTGGGTCATGAAACATCTGCAAGAAAACAACCAAGCTCATAGAGCACCAAAGACCCTTCATTTCAACCCTGAGCTTCCAATATTCTCCTTTTATAGGTACAGATGCAGTTGACAGCCTCACTTCTTCTGTCAGGTGGGAATGGAGACTTCCGTCGACTTTGCTCCTGCCTCACATCCAAAGTTGGTGTGATCTGAGAAGCCCTCTCCACCCAAGAAAGCTATCTGCCCCATCCCTTCCCATGCCCCATCCCTTCCCATGCCACAGGCATTCTCGTGCCTTCTTCATGCTGTTCCTTAGAGCCAGAGAGAGCATGGATACTGAGTAGGCGCATGAAAATCTGTATCCCTTCCCATCTGTGAGCTCTTTTTTTTTTTGACTTAATAAGTATCTTTTCCAGCCTGCTATTTTCCAGATGTGATGAGACCGCAACTCCCAGCATTCCCAATCAGTATGGCCAACAACTGGGAGTTGCGGTCCCAACACATCTGGAAAGATGCTGTAGAACCTTGACTTTAGGTGATTATAGCAGGTTTGATGATGCACCGGGGAGACAGAGAAGATTTCTGAAGCACCTAGGAGGACCCTAGTGATGGTACCTGTTATAGGTCAAATCCAGGTCCTGGGAGAATTTGGCTTATGCCTTTTCAAGAAGACTTCTGCTTCCTCTTAGTTGCTTGGGGACTTGTAAGCTCAGGAAACTGAAAAAGCAAACACTCTCAGCTGTCACTGTGGCAGCATTTTTTGATTGGCACCGTGACAATTGTAGCCCACAACTTTGCTACAATGCTTCCCCCGCCTCACTGGGATTAATTAGTGGTTTGTGCCACCCTTTGAAGATGCAAAGGCTGATCTTCAACTCTGATTTCTGTCTACTGCTTTGCAATCTTTCTCCTGAGTATGGCAAGTCTCTTGGGTTCCATTGCTTGTCACCTTTCCCCTTAAGAAATTAGTTTCTTCCCTATCCCTTAGCAGTTCTAAGCATCCTTTTATAAATGTTGTTTTCTCTTTCCACCATGAAGAAATGCACCAGAATGGATATGCGTGGAGTTCAATTGCATGTTTTGCCAATCTTAGAGTAGGAATATTGGTGGCATTAAGGAATAGGAACAAATTTCCTGGGAGGACAGATTTCCTGCTTCTACCAACTCATGAAACCATGGACAGCCATAGATCTCTGTGTACCACAGCTCCATAAACTAAATTAGAAAGACTGGGCCATGGTGCTTGCCCATGCTTTTGGTCCTCCAACTGTGCTTGTAGACAGGGGTGGGATTCAAATTTCTTAACAACCAGTTCTGTGGGCATGGCCTAATTTGTGGGTGTGGCTTGGTGGTCATGTGACTGGCTGGGCGTGGCTTGTATGCAAATCTTGTAAATATATGTGTAAAGATTGAATTTTTTATTTTTTAAAAAAAGAGCAACTTTTACCCAAAACTAGGCAAAGCAGGCAGGCAGATTGAGTTGCTTGCAGAATCACAGCCTCACTCCCAGATCTACCTTTCTGCAATCTGCTGCCTGAGTCTGCACTGAAAAATAGAAGCTTCAATCCTAAGGAAGGTTCAGCTCTGCTCTCAGGCCACTTCTCCCTCCCCCAACCCCCTGAATACCACCCCTGACTGGGCCTCAGGGAAGCCTCCTGGGTGGGGTGGGTGGGGAGGGGAGGGGCCAGCCAGTGGTGCGATTTGCCAGTTCTCTGAACTGTGCAGAATGGTAACAACCGGTTCTATAGAACTGGTCCGAACCGGTAGAATCCCACCCCTGCTTGTAGATCATCAGTTCCTCTAGCAGGAACCCTGTTAAGTCTAGGTGGATTTCTTCATGAGAGGCTCATGGGAATCTTCTTTGGGGTATTCTATTTTCCCCTTCTAGTGCATCTGTGATGATCCAGCAGGTTTGATTGAGAGGCTGACAAATCCACAGGGATAAGGTCAAATGAAAAGAGATGGGCCATCATGAACCCTACTCATCACATTTTGTCTCCCACAAATGCTAGCAATGATAGCAAAAAAAGAGGATACGTCTCATTACTGCTCTCCATCTTTACATCCTGTTCTGAGCAACATGCAGATCTTCAGATGATGTTGGATTGCAGCGCTCATCACCCCTTATCAGGGACCAAAATGACTAAGATTGATGATCACAGAAGCCAATGAAGCTTAGAAGGTCATCTAATGTTCTCCTCTGCCTTGATGTGCAGCACTGTTTAGACCTCTGTTGTTCTTGATGCTCTCTGGGTTTTTGTTGTTTATTTCCAAGAAGTTAGTGAGATTTAGGAAAAGCCCTGGTGGCACAGTAGTTAGAATGCTCTATTGCAGACAAAACTCTGCCCACAGCCAGCAGTTCAATCCTGACTGGCTCAAGGTTGACTCAGCCTTCCATCCTTCCGAGGTTGGTAAAATGAGGACCCAGATCATTGGGGGCAATATGCTGACTCTTAGAGAGGACTGTGAAGCACTGTGAAGTGGTACGTAAGTCTAAATCTACTACTGTTGCTATTGAATGAAGTCACTTCTTTCCCACATGCTTGGATAACGATGGAGCTACCATCACTTAAAAACAGAGTACTGGTAACTCTTGCACCCTTATAATGGTTAATTTGCCTTATTTGAAAACTTCTGACTGGCATCACATATTATACAAGTAAACCCATTCACTGTGCTTATGAGTTGTTTTTAGATGATACAAATGTTCTGAGCATGGTGATTAATCAACTTATTATAGATCCTTCCCCCCCCCTCCCCCTCCCTCTCCCTCTCTCTCCCCCTCCCTCTCTTTCCCTCCCTCCCTCCGTCCTTCCCTCTCCCTCCCTCCCTCCCTTTCTTTCCCTCCCTCCCTCTCTCTCAGTGCATCATTACCTCCTATATAAAAACATCTATAGCACATTGGACTATTCACCCAGCTAGCACAATGTTATCTCTTTTCATTGACAGATGCTCTTCAGGGTTCTTCCTATCATTTGCTATATGCTCTTTAAAAGTAGATGTGCTATAAATTGAAAATGAGGCCTTGCTGGATGCTATAGTAACCACTTAAATAGTAACATTGCTACATAAGGTATCTGCATTAATGTTAAGGTGAGAATTTTAACGTGAACTAACTCAGAGAAATTTGATATACATGCAGGTCTCACTCACCCCAGTTTGTGTGTCTTCATTTAGGTAAAAGAGCCATGTGCCATTACATGAAAAGCCAATTCCACTTTAGCTACCTCTAGGGCATGTTTTGGAAATCCACCACTGTCAAGGTTATCAGTTCTTTTTTCTTACACTAGTTTGATAGTTAATAAGGCAAAATTATATTCATTCCTGCTCATGTTCCATAGAGACAGCCTTATTGTCACCCATTGCTGCGTATCAGAACATCACCGTGTCTGATGAGGTGCAAAATCCATGCATTTATACCTGGAACATATTGGTACCATGTGAAGTCCTTAGTGGCCTCTGCGCTTGGTTGTTTTCTTGCAGACATTTCATTACCTAACTGGGCTGCATTATTAGTGCTAGAAGGGAGTGGTATTTGCTTTTATTCAGAGTAAACCCCTTTCCCTTCTAGTACTGATGATGCTACCCAGATGGGTAATGAAATGTCTGCAAGAAAACCACCAAGCCCATAGAGCACCAAGGACCCCACAGTTCAACCTGAGCTACAAAGATTCTCTTCTATGTTTGTACCACAGATAAGACAGACTTCAAGGGTTTTTCCGTGTCTTTCTAAACATTTAGTGGATGTGAAGCCCACTCTCCTGTCAGTATCACAGACATTCCTGGGCAGCAGTGGTGGGATTCAACCGGTGTAAACAACCGGTTCGGTGAGCATGCTTTGCCTGCGTGCGCAGCATTTGAAAACCACCCATTTTCAGCTAAAATTTACCTGCTGCTGCAGCATCAGTGAGTAAAACAACTGGTACGTGGCTGAAAAACAAAGAAATATAGGACAGACTAGGGCAGGGGCAGGTGGGTGGGACCAACTAATTGCCGGAGCTACCAGTTCGCCCGAACCGGTCCATACTGGCTGAATCCCACCTGTCAACTCATAAAATATTTCTATGGTCTTTTAAGAATTGCCAACAGAAAGGGAGGGGAAAAGGGGTTTTGAAAGTGCACTGTGGCAACTTGGAAGTCAAAAGTGCATTCCATAAATGGTTTTTCAAAGATAGTAACTAGGTGATTGACGTTTCTGCCACGCAAAATTCTAATTGGAGAACATGATTGATGACTCTTGGCTACGGATGTGTCCCATTGGGGAATATGAATTATGATACACCCAGAGGGGTGGGGGGGAAACCAGGGTCAAGGGTGACAATGAATTATGTGTCTCAGAGTTGGCTCCACCCAGGCAGTGCCAGACATGTTAACTCCCAATAAATCCTTTTGAAGTTTTGGAAGTTTGGCTTGAGACTCATGATTTAATTGGGGGTAACTGCCGGAATCCTGACAGCTAGCTGACTCTTGAGACCTGAATCCTGACACTCCCCTTGCTTGGCAACTTCTACTGCTGGAAAAATTGGCAGCCAACTCTTCTGTTCAAGTCTTGCATATAAGTGTAGAAAAGCTACTGTTGGCCCAATTGCTTCCTTATGGAGAACCTGGACTCCTATAAAACTGACTTCAGCTTCTGCGTTTGTTTTCCACCGGGGGATGGGGAGGTAGGAAGGAACTTTCCTGCACTTCAGGAAACTTGCATGAATTGACAACTTGCAGAAATAGACTGTGGGCTGAACAAGCCACTTTAAATATTTAGGTGACTAATATAATTAATATGTCATGTTCATGCATATGGTAGATGTCAGGGGGATGTTGAATTTATTCTGCTATATACTTAATGCTTTTATTCTAAAGTCTTTTATGCTCACATATGAAAAAGAAGCTTTTGTTAGCTCATGGCGGAGTCCTGGTACCTTCAAATATACAAATATAAAGAAAGAATTGGCATGAAGATTTCATTTTCGGTTGCTTGCTTACGTGCAATTCCATCGAGCAACAAAAAACGGTGAGCAGATTGCATTGCTGAAAAGGAGAACATGGAATTTTAATTTTCAATAAGTCACCAGCATTTTTTGTATATGGTCAAGAAGAGCTGAGCTCAAATGGGGGAGAGGTCTTTATGGATACAGTCATGTAGTTTTTTTGGCTGCAGTATGCTTTCCATTCAGAAGTGGTCTTCAGCAGGCTCTGACCAGTTCTGGAGAATGGGTAGCGGAAATGTTGAGTAGTTCAGAGAACCGGCAAATACCACTTCTAGTTGGCCCCACCCCCATCTATTCTCTGCCTCCTGAGTCCCAGCTGATCGGCTGGGTCTTCTTTTGTTGTCCTGCACAGGAGAATGGAGCTGGAAAGCAGGTTAATGGGGTGGGGAGGAAATGGGATTTTGCAGTATCCTTACCCTGCCATACCCAGCAAGCCACACTATGCCACTAAGCCATGCCCACAGAACCGGTAGTAAAATTTTTGGAATCCCACCACTGTTCCCATTAGTGTCTTCTGGGATGGTTCTCTGTCTTCGACCAGCTAGGGGTAGTTCCTGATAGCTTTCCTTCCAAGGATTACTCTAAAGATTAATCAGATTTGACATTGATCAACCTTTTGAGATCAGCCAAGGTTATGCAGAAGGAACAGTGCAATTGATATAGCAAGTTCTGACTTGGTGGCCATCTTGAAGTTGCTGATAACCATGGTGGAATGAAAAGCCAGCTAGAACATTGGCTTTTTCTCATTCCTTTCTGGACAAGGAGAGGACTTGAGATCACCCACAAGTGCTCCAGACAGTTGCTCCTTGCAAGAAGGTTGCAAGACAATGTTCTCCAGGACATTTAAAAGCTCTGGGAAATGAGGGAAACCCATCTTTACTTAAACCATAGTTGATGCCTTTAAAAAGACAACAGGTTAGCATATTCCTTTTCTAATCACTTTAAGAAATTGCTTGCTAACTGCTTTTCAGCTATTAGGAAGAATTGGATCAATAGGTTTACAGCACTAGGTGAGCTTCCTTCAGCATTTAGCAAAAGAAAAGTTTAACTATAAGTTTAAGGACTTAACAAAAATACTTTGAAATAAACAATTGTGATTAGAACTTTGATTGTGAAAGTTACGAATGGAGCAAAGGTCCAGATTGTTTTGAAATAACTCAGCTTCCTTCTGCTGAGCTGGTGCTGATTCAGTTACAGTTCCCCCTCTGTTTGATTAAAATAAATGTTAAAAATAAATGTCATCTCTGGTTTCCATTTTGAATGGATTTTGACATTCTACTCCCTTTGGATCTCAGCAGCAACAAATGCTAACACCAAATAAAATCTAGCTTGTTTCAAATAAACACAATAACACAAATCATTTAGCAATCTATCTGAAGAAGAGATACTTTACTGAAGGCTTGTACAAACAATACCAGTTGCAATTTTATTGTGAATTAACTGATAAGAAGTAATGTACTAGGAAACTGGCATCATGCAAAAAATATTCCTGGACAGTTTTCCTTTGACAGATTCCTAAATGGTAGGAAGATTTATAAAGGAATTTCTTGTACTGGGAATAATGGGGAATGTAAACAACTACAAACATTTCCAAATTTTTTGGTAAGATTTGCAAGTAAATCAACTGGATTGTATTAGCAAGCTAATAAACAGGAGTGTGTAATTAAACAGGTATTTACTGATCTGCAGTTCTACAACTACAGTTGATCTATGTTAAAAGCAAAAAGAGGAAAATTAAGATGCCCACAATCTTTTTTGCAAGACCTAAGAGTTTAAGTTTGTCGAGGCTAATTTGAATTAGATGCATCCCATGTAAAATTTGCCGTGAATCTACACCTACAAGAGAAATGAACTGTAGTAGCAAACAATGACAAAGGGAGGCCAAGATCCTTCACTGAAAGCAAAATCACGGCTGCACAGCTAAATAAAAAAAAAAATCTAAATGAAATATTTCTTATCAAGCAAAAAAATCAGGGTTGGCTCTGTTTGTAACCTCTGTGGTAGCTGAATACAGGCACAGAGAGAGAGAGAGAGAGAGAGATTTCTACTCGGAAAATTGCCAGAGCAAATTTCCTTTGGTTTGTATGTGCATCTGGGTAGTAGGGTTTTTTTTTTTCCGAGAGAGAGATATAAAAAGAACGTTTTAGATGAGGTGTTCAAGAAAGCCGCTGGAGCAGAAACAGGGTGAGTGGCAAAGCAGAAGACGGGGGTTAGTTTCCACACAGACACCGACGCACAAACAGACACACACACATACACAACTGCCTTGAAACGTTCTCCCAATGTCCACTTGCCAGCCATTTCTGTCTCCTCCTCTGGCTGTTTACTTTGGCCTTTTGTTTCTCTCACTTGTTGCTATGCATGTAGCGTATGGCAGGAGCTCCAGTGAATATAGGCCAGCCTTTGATTGTAAAACAGGCAAGGAGATGATTATAATATTTGACAGGAGGGAAAAGAAGGGTGGGAATGCTTCGCGCTTTCATATCTGCTTTGTCATAAATAAGAAACTTGCAAAAGCTTTTTGAGAGAGCTTTCACCCCCCCCCCCTCTGCCCCCGCTTTATGCAAAGGGTTGTGTGGCTAACAAAAATCAGTAGTTGGCTTAGGAGGAAACCTATGGTAGATTCATGGCTTGGCTGTTCTTGGTGGGTTGCCACAAAGGAGAGGGAGTCAAGCTATTCTTGCTCCAATATCTGAGGGGCTGCCACAGAGAAGAGGGGGGTTGTGTTCAAGCTATTTCCCAAAACACTTTGAAGCCACTCGAGGAATAATGGATGGAAATCGATGAAGGAGAGGTTCAACCTAGAAATAAGGAGAAATTTTCTGACAATGAGAACAATCAACCCATGGAACAGAAGTTGCCTTCAGAAGCTGTGGGAGCTTCATCACTGGAGGCTTTCAAGAAGAGACTGGGCTGCCATCGGTCAGAACCTGCTTGGGTGGTGGTGGGGGTTAGACTAGATGACCTACAAGACCCCTTCCAACTCTGTTAATCTATAGATTGTATCTGTATTCACCAAAGCACGTGAAGGCAGGGGAAGAAGCAAAACAATGGATGGAAACGAATCAAAGGAGAAGAAGCAACCTGGGATTAGCAATATTAATAGCACTTAGACTTATATCCCACTTCACGGTGCTTTTACAGTCCTCTCTAAGTGGTTTACAGAGTCAGCCTCTTGCCCCCAACAATCTGGGTCCTCATTTTACCCACCTTGGAAGGATGGAAGGAGAAACTTCCTGACAGGGAAGAACAATTAATCAGTGAAATGGCTTCCTTTCGGAAGTTGTGGATGCCCCAACACTGGAAGTTTTTAAGAAGAGATTGGACAACCATTTGTCTGAAATGGTATAGGGCTTCCTGCCTGCACAGGGGGTTGGACTAGAAGACCTCCATGGTCCCTTCGATCTCTGTTATTCTGTTCCGTCCTATTTTCCCACTGTTTCCCACCAGCACCCCCTCACCCCCCTCCCGTCTCCAGCTTTCTTCTCCACCTGTTATTTATTTATTTATTTATTTATTTATTTATTTATTTATTTGTCAAGCGATTATAAGACAACAGGTATAAGTATAACATAGTTATGAATACATGAAATGGATACATATAAGAAAAATGAAAAGAAACAATAGGACAAGGACGGTAGGCACGTTGGTGCGCTTATGCACGCCCCCTACAGGCCTCTTAGGAAAGGGGTGAGGTCAATAGTAGACAGTCTAAGGTTAAAGTTTTTGGGGTTTGGGGAAGAAACCACAGAGTCAGGTAGAGTATTCCAGACATTGACCACTCTGTTGCTGAAGTCGTATTTCCTGCAATCAAGTTTGGTGCGGTTTACCTTGAGTTTGTATCTATTGTGTGCTCTTGTATTGTTACGGTTGAAGCTGAAGTATTCATTGACCGGAAGGACATTGCAATGTATGATTTTATATACTATACTTAGATCGGACTGAAGGCAGCGTAGTTCTAGGTTTTCTAGGTCTAGAATTTCAAGTCTGGTCGCATAAGGTATTGTGTAATAATAATAGTAATAATAATAATAATAATAATAATAATAATAATAATAATAATGTACACCTTGTCTTGTGGAATCACTTCACTACAACAATACTCCTCATGTGATCCTGGGGAAAGTTGTGCTAGAAACATTGATCAGAAATAATAAGGACATCGAGAAACAAATGTTTTGTCTCTCAATATGGGGAGCAGGAAGTTGGCTGTTTGAGCACTATTTCAAACTCCCTTCCAGACCTGAGAAACACTGTCCTGAATTGGAGTAGCCAGCTTCTCTCATGCCTTATGGCCAGCTTCTGTCTCTATCCTGCTACAGATCGATCCCGTCTCATGCCAGAAAAAGTGTAGACCCAGTGGGAGGAACTTTTCTCTTGATGCCCTCACCATCAGAATCAAGAATTTAAATGGGCGAAATGGCAAACTCCCAGGCCTTTTGAGGAATTTACAAAGCTTGTCTGAGCTGTGATTTCAGGATTGACAAAGCTGGCTCGTGCAGGAGGAACGGGGCAGCATGATAACACGACATGCTAAAAGTTTGAAAGCGATGTCAGGTCTGTTTAGCTGTCATGGTTCAGTTGTTGAAGCGACTTTGATACAGCTTCAGGAATCTCCAGATGGTGACCTACTGATTCTTGGTAACTGGGATTGTCTGTTGGCTGCAAACCAGGAGTAGAGGTTTGTTCTGTATGCATTTTAACACATTTCTCACTTCCTGTATGCAAACTGAAAATTAGTCATGCACCAAGCTCTATTTTTTTCCTAAATGAGTGATGCAATCCATCATTTACAAAATTCAAATTGTTGAGTTTAGAAAACCCAGGGACTCTGTTTTCATAAATCATGCTGTGCCCAAACAAATAGGCCATTGTGAATCAGTGAATATGTGGTTTCCTAAGTGGAAAAAATGAAACTGGCAAGCTACTAGATATAAACAGGCAGCAAACCCCACACCCACTGACACTGAGAATGTTATCTATTTGGATAATGAAACGTCTGCAAGCAAGCAACGCATAATATAATTCTGGAAGTTGAAGTTGACAAGTCTTAAACTATATTCCACTACTGATAAAAAAAATTGGATTTGGTGGTTTAAAACTTTAAGATTTTACCACTCACAATGGAATATAGTCCAGTTAGCCTCAATCTCATGGGGAAGGTTGATTCAGATTCTGGATGCTTTCATTCAGTGGGTGATCTGCCTGCCTGCCTGCCTGCCTGCCTGCCTGCCTGCCTGCCTGCCTGCCTATCTATCTATCTATCTATCTATCTATCTATCTATCTATCTATCTATCTATCTATCTATCATCCATCAATCATCTATCTATCTATCATCTACCCAACCATCTGTCCATCCGTCTGTCCATCCGTCTGTCATCTATCTGTCTGTCTGTCTGTCTGTCTGTCTGTCTGTCTATCTATCTATCTATCTATCTATCTATCTATCTATCTATCATCCATCAATCATCTATCTATCATCTACCCAACCATCTGTCCATCCGTCTGTCCATCCGTCTGTCATCTATCTATCTATCTATCTATCTATCTATCTATCTATCTATCTATCTATCTTACATGCCACCTATCTCATCTAGAAGAGACTCTTAGGCAGCTTACAATCATAAAAACACACAAAAATCCCCACACAAAACGTTAAAACGTTAAAACAATAAATGTCCATACAGGTGGTCCTTGTCTAATGACCCCAACAGAGCCCCAAATTTCTATCGCTAAATGAGACAGTGGTTAAGTGAGTTTTGCCCCATTTTATGACTTGCCTTTCCACAGTTGTTAAGTAGATCACTGCAGTTGCTAAGTCAGTAACTCGGTTGTTAAGTGAATCTGACTTCAGCTCCTTGTAGCATTGCCTGACCAGCAAAGGTGTCTGAGAGCTTAGTAGGGATGCTGGAAATGATGACAGTAATAATAAAACTAAGAAGTATCTATTCCCTCTGTTCAGGGGTGGGCTGCTACCAGTACTCCATGGTTCGGGCAAGAATCTGATGGCTGTTTTATGGCTGGTTCGGCAAACCGGCAAGTCCCACCCCTGGCTAGCCCCGCCCACCCACCTCACCCCTCCCAAGAATCCCCACACAGCCCGTTTTGGATCCCAGGTAAATACAGGGCCCGTGCGGAGGCTTGGGGAGGGCGAAAAATGGGCCTCCTGGATGTTCCAGAAGGCCGGAAATGGCCCCATTTCCAAATCCCGGAGGCTCAAAGAAAGCCTCCGGAGCCAGGAAAGGGTGAAAACACACACGCCCTGCCATGGTGCAGGAGGCCAACAAGGCCACGCCCACCATGGCCACGCCCACCCAGCAACCGGGCGGAGAACCCGTTGCTAAAATTTTTGAAGCCCAGCCCAGCCTCTGTTGCCTTCTTGTTCTTCAGAACTAGGCAATGTCATTTTGTAGATGCTGCATCTCTGTCCTTCGAGGCTTACCTCATCAGTAACGTATTTTGAGGATAAAAAGCTAGAACTGTCAGCGATGGACCCTGTTGAATGAGTGAACTTGATATAATTAATCAGATGTCAGGACCCTGAAGCCAAAGACGCTTTGATAGCTAGGGGAAGAGAAAAAAGCAAAACCTGTCAAAGGGGCCATTTTTTTTTTCCTTGCGGCATTTTTCTATCTGTCTCTTTTCATACACCCACCTGGCCTTCTGTGTCCTATCAGCACACAGCCAGCATTCTGCACTGATAAAACACCTTCCAGTACAATATCTAGGTATGATTCGACTGGCTTTTTTTTCAGGAATAAAAGCATTTTTCTTTTGCCTTGGCAGAAAGGCAATGCCAGACAGCAAGCAGCCTTGGAGTGGGGTGGGATGGGGAATGGCTAATACCTCCCACAAGAAATTTAGAATAGAATAGAATAGGGAATAGAAAAAGAATAGAACAGAATAGGGAATAGGAATAGGAATAGGAATAGGAATAGAATAGGAATAGGAATAGAATAGAATAGAATAGAATAGGATAGAATAGAATATGGAATAGGAAAAGAATAGAATAGAATAGAATAGAATAGAATATGGAATAGGAAAATAATAGAATAGAATATGGAATAGGAAAAGTATAGAATAGAATAGAACATGGAATGAGTAGAGTAGAGTAGAGTAGAGTAGAGTAGAGTAGAGTAGAATAGAATAGAATAGAATAGAATAGAATAGAATAGAATAGAATAGAATAACAGAGTTGGAAGGGACCTTGGAGGTCTTCTAGTCCAACCCCTGCATCAGCAGAGAAACCCTTTCAGACAAATGGTTATCCAATCTCTTCTTAAAAACTTCCAGTGTTGGAGCATTCACAACTCCTGGAGTAAGTTGTTCCACTGATTAATTGTTCTAACTGTCAGGAAATTTCTCCTTAGTTCTAAGTTGCTTCTCTCCTTGATTAGCTTCCACCCATTGCTTCTTGTCCTGCCCTCAGATGCTTTGGAGAATAGCTTGACTCCCTCTTCTTTGTGGCAGCCCCTGAGATATTGGAACACTGCTATCATCTCATCCTCTAGTCCTTCTTTTCATCAGAGTAGACATACCCAGTTCCTGCAACCATTCTTTATATGTTTTAGCCTCCAGTCCCCCAATCATCTTTGCTGCTCTTCTCTGCACTCTTTCTAGAATCTCAACATCTTTTTTACGTCGGGGCAACCAAAACTGGATGCAGAATTCCAAGTGTGGCCTTATCAAGGCCTTATAAAGTGGTATTAATACTTCATGTGATCTTGATTCTATCCCTCTGTTTATGCAGCCTAAGACTGTGATGGCTTTTGTGGCAGCTACAGCACACTGCTGCCTCATATTTAAATGATTGTCCATTTGGACTCCACAGTCCCTCTCACGATCACAAATTTGATTGAAAAGATGATCGTTGGTTCAACTACAGATGAACCAGAATGGATTTGGGAAAGAGGTGTGCAGAATTCAGGATCCTGGAAAATAAATGGAGAGCAAGCAAAATCCACAAACGTTGCAACCATCAGGGTTGCAGTTGAGGTCTACTTAGAATAACACTATGAGGTTCATTTGGTGGAATGTAGGGAAATTTTTACGTTTTTATGAGAGCCTTGCTGGAAGGTGCATGTTTTATTCAAGGGAGTTTTGTTCCTTTTACCAGGATGATATGATCCAGCTCCATCTGTTTGTTCAGGCTTTGGTCCAAGGGCTTTGCAAGTGTGGACTCCGGGAACGAAGCACAAGATGGGTTGTGTTTTGCCAGCAAGCCCCTCAAAACTCAAGCATATCCCTTGGCCTGGACGTTTGTAGACTCCTGTTTTAAAATACGAATGGATGGTCTTCTAGAAAACAATTCTCAATATTTTCATTCATTTTTCCTGGCTGGCTATTCTGGTGTCGTGGTTAAGGTGCTGGCTAAAAACCAGGAGATGGTGAGTTCTAGTTCCACCTTAGGCATGGAACCCAACTGGTTGACTTTGAACTAATAAACCAAGAGGCTGTGAGTTCTAGTCCTGTCTTAGAAATGAAAGCTAGCTGAGTGATCTTGGGCCAGTCCCTGTCTTCCAGCCAAACCCACCTCAAAGGATTGTTGTTGTGGGTCAAATAGGAGGAGAAAGGAGCATTAGGTATGTTCACCACCTTTAGTTAGTTATAAAGTAATTGCAGCTGTAGAAAGGTAAAGGTGAGGTTTCCCTCAAACATACATGCTAGTCATTTCTGGCTCTAAGGGGTGGTGCTCATCTCCGTTACAAAGCCAAAGAGCCAGCACTGTCTGAAGACATCTTCATGGTCATGTGGCTGGTATGATTAAATGCCAAAGGTGCACAGAACGCTGTTACCTTCCCACCAAAGGGGTCCCTATTTTTCTACTTGCATTTTTACATGCTTTCGAACTGCTGGGTTGGCAGAAGCTGGAACAAGTAACAGGAGCTCACTCCGTTACGCGGCGCTAGGGATTCAAATCACCAAACTGCTGCCCTTTCTGATCGACAAGCTCAGCGTCTTAGCCACTGAGCCACCACATCCCTTTTTGCAGCTGAATAAAAAGCAAATAAATAAATACAAGGAAAGAGACGATTTCCCAAGAGCGAAGAGAGGCCAAACCAAGGAAAGAAATTCATGGAAGAGGCTGAGAAAAGAAATCTATCATTGCTCCTCTTCCAGACTCGGGAGCAGATTGTGCCATCCAATTTAACGAAGTGAAAGCATTTTAGGAAAATCTGAGCTTCGCTTTGTGAACCGTGGTGATGGAGAGATGCTTAGAAGTTAGCTATTCAATTTCTGTGCTGGCCTTTCTGTGTAGTTGGGATAGTTCATCTTTATCAAGAAGCAATAAGCAGACAGCCTAATATATTTCAGTTTTAATAAGATGTTGCTGCTTGTGCACACATCTCATAGAACAATTAGTGTCAAAGGCATCTCTGATATAGAGAGGACACACAGGGCAGTTTACCAAGTTGGAAAATTTATGGGAGATGAAAACTGGGGCTTCAATGGGGCTGGAGAAAGGTGGGGCCATCAGGCTAAGGCCTTAAAATGGAGATAGCTCCATGTTTATAAAAAGTATGTGTCATTACAGGAAAAATCAACGTTTTCAAGTTGAAAGAAAGCCACTCTCCAAAAGGAGACTAACAGAATAACAAGAGTTAGAAGCAGAGGTGGCATTCAGCAGGTTCTGACCAGTTCTGGAGAACCGGTAGCGGAAATGTTGAGTAGTTCAGAGGACCGGCAAACACCACCTCTGACTGGCCCAGCCCCCATCTATTCTCTGCCTCCCATTGAGTCCCAGCTGATTGGCTGGGTCTTCTTTGGTTGTCCTGCACAGGAGAATGGAGATGGAAAGCAGGTTAGTGGGGTGGGGAGGGAATGGGATTTTGCAGTAACCATCCCCAGGAGTGGGGAGGGAATGGAGATTTTACAGTATCCTTCCCCTGCCACGCCCACCAAGCCACGTCCACAGAACTGGTAGCAATTTTTTTTAATCCCACCACTGGTTGGAAGGGATCTTGGAAATCTTCTAATCCAAACCCTACTCAAGCAGGAGAGCCTATGCCAGTGGTGGCTAACCTTTTTGGGCTCCTGTGCCAATAATTGTGTGCTGCGCTTGCACTTGTGTGCTTGTGTGCCAGCACCCAGAAGGAAATACGCACCCCTCGTGCCCCCTGCGCATGCACATGCAATCTCCACCCCATCCCCTTACCTGCACTGTGCCTCCAAGCTGATTTTTGTCCAGTTTGAGACCTCCCAGAGGCTTGAGGAAAGCTTCTGCAGGCTTTGCAGGCCGAAAAATGGGCCAGTTTCATCACTTCCGGTATTTCCAGAAATACAGGAAGTGATGAAACAGGCCTATTTTTTGGCCTGCAAAGGAGGCCAAAAAAGGTCTCAAACAGGCCAAAAATCAGCTGTGAGGCATGTGCATGCACAGTGAAGTAAGTTTGCCTGCGGCTTGCGTGCTGGCACAAATGGTTCTGCATGCCACCTGTGGCATGCATGCCATAGGTTCGCCATCATGGGCCTATGCCATTCTGGCCAAATGGCTGTCCAGTCTCTTCTTAATAACTTCCAGTGATGGAGCCCGCACAACCTCTGGGGGCAAGTCAGCAGTGGGATTCAAATAATTTAACAACCAGTTCTCTGCCCTAATGATTTCTTCCAACAACCAATTCACCAAACTGCTCAGACAGTTTTTTTTTTTAATTTGGACTTATAAGCCACCCTCTCTCCCGAAGGACTCAGGGTGGCATACATAAAAGACAGAAAGTACAAAAGTTAAAAGAAATTAAAAAGATATTAAATTATGCCAAACAAACGATCAAATTAAAAACCCCAATCCCCTGTCAGTCCAGGCCGGATTGCAAAAATAGCCATGTTTTGAGTCGCGGCAGAAGGAGCGGAGATCAGGGGCCAAGCGCCAACTCAAGGGGTAGTTGATTCCAGAGGTGGGTGCCCCACAGAGAAGGCCCTACCCTAGGGGGGCTGCCAGCCTACACTGTTTAGCTGACGGTATCCCCAGGAGGCCCCGTCTGTGGGAGCACACAGGGCGATTGGTATTTGTCAGCGGAAGGAGACGTTCTTGCAAGTACCCCGGACCCAAGCCATACAGGGTTAACAACTGGTTCTCCTGAACTGGTGCAAACTGGCTGAATCCCACCACTGGGGCAAGTCATTTCACTGATGGATTGTTCTTACAAGAAATTTATCCTTAGTTCTAGTTGTTTCTCTCCTGGATTAGTTTCCATCCATTGCTTCTTGTCCTGCCTTCTGGTGCTTTGGAAAACAGGCTGAACCCATCTTCTTTGTGACAGCCCCTCAAATATTGGAATACTGCTAGAATAAATGCTGCAATGGTCACAAGGGTGAAAAATGAACATACCTCCCTTTTTTCAGTGTCGCCATAATTTTGAGCGGTTACTAAAGGAATGGTTGGTGGTAAGTCGAGGTCTACCTGTAAAGAAAAGTTACTGAAGTTTAGAAACCAAGTATCACCTGGATTTAAAACACACAACTACAGAGAGGCATCATTCAAATACGAATGATTTCACTCATAAATCATTTTCCCCTGTGCAATAAGTTGGAAACTGGGATGATGAACCTTGACATCCATGGCACAGGGAATTGAAAATTATCCTTTCAACTTTCCATATGGTGCAGGGGTAGGAAGAGATTTGCATCCCTTTCTATGCAAATCACCCCTTTCTCTGCAAATTATCCTTTTCCATGTAAATCATCCCTTTCTATGCAAATCACTCCTTTCTGTGATTTGCAGCCCATTCTGTGAGCTCCTGTCTTCAAATGCAACTCTAAATGCAGCTCCCACACCAATTGTGAATCAGCTCTTCTCATCCACATGCATTTGTGGACTTCAACATGGCTGGCTAGGGAATTCTGGGAGTTGAAGTCCACAGGTCTTAAAATTGCCAAAGCTGGACACCAAAGTTGGTGTAGGGAGTGCTAATGAGTTGTTTTATGGGCTTCTACCAAATATCTGTAGGGAAAAAAAACAGACAAACTTTACAAGGCTTTTGAGAGAATAAAACAGTACTACTCCTCTTTGTAATAAAAAAAATGCTGTAACAAAGAGATGAAAAACAGCAGAGCTGCATAAAAGAGCAAAGATATTAAAAAAACTTCTAGTAAAATCATCATCTTTTTTGTTGTTGTTTCTGTTCAATCCTGTCTGGTTTTTGGAGACTGCCTGGCCATATCCCATCTATATTTTATATTTTCTTGGCAAGGTTTTTCAGAAGTGTTTACCATTGCTGCCTTCTTAGGGCTGAGAGAAAGTGACCGGCACAAGGTCACCCAGTTAGCTTTATGCCAAAAGTGAGGCTAGAACTCCAAGTCTCCTAGTTTCTAGCCTGAAGCCTTTACCACTCCACCAAACTGCCCTTTCTACCATCCCTTACTGAACCCTTAAGAGTCATCTTGAAGACTTTCAAAATGTGTTTAAAACAGGCAGCCAAGAGGTCCCTGGACAGCTTAATTCTATATTTTTTTTGAAAAAAAAAATTCAATGAAAAAGATGCAGAGAAAAAGCTTGTAAGAATCCATTATGGAACTTTGTGGTCCATGATGTTTCTCTCTTTCAGCTAACTCTTTCATCAAAACCCACATGATGTCCTTCTGAATCACTGAATCATATCAAGGCTTAGCTGATCTGCCATTCTTTTCCCCAAAGTAGCAAATCTAACATTCTTTCCCTCAGGATTCCCCTTCAGGTGACTCTCAAGAGTGAACCTACGGAAATGAACCCTCTCTGAATGTATCTTCCTTCCTTCCTTCCTTCCTTCTTTTTCCTTCCTTCCTTCTTTTCCTTCCTTTTCCTGTTCCTTCCTTCCTGTTGTCTTCCTTGCCTTCTCCTTCCTGCTCCTTCCTCCTTCCTTCTTTCCTTCCTTCCTTCCTTCCTTCTTTTCCTTCCTTCTTCCTTCTTTTCCTTCCTTCCTTCCTTCCTTCCTTTCCTTTCTTCCTTCCTTCCTGTCTTTCCTTCTTCATCCTTCCTGCTTCCTTCCTCCTTCCTTCTTTTCCTTATGTCTTCCTTCTTTCCTCCTTCCTTCTTCCTTCCTTCCTTTTCTTCCTTCCTTTCTTTCCTGTTTCCTTCTTCTTTCCTTCTTTCCTTCCTTCCTTCTTTCTTTCCTTCTTCCACTTCCTTCCTTCCTTCCTTCCTCTTTTCCTTCCTTCCCTCCTTCTTTCTTCCTTCCTTCCTTCCTGATTTTCTTCCTTTTCATTCCTTCCTGTCTTCCTTCCTTCCTTCCCTCCTGCTTCCTTCCTTCCTTCCTTCTTCCTCCTTCCTTCCTTCTTTCCTTCCTTCCTTCATTCCTTCCTTCCTTCTTCTTCTTCCTTCCTTCCTTCCTTCCTTCCTTTCTTCTTTTCCTTCCTTCCTTCCTTCCTTCCTTCCTTCCTTCCTCTTTTCCTTCCTTCCTTCCTCTTCTCCTTCCTTCCCTCTTTTCCTTCCTTCACTTCCTTCCTTCTTTTCCTTCCTTTTCCTTCCTTCCTTCTCTCCCTTCCTTCCTTCTTTTCCTCCTTCATTCCTTCCTTCCCTTCCTTCCTTCCTCCTTCCTGTATTCCTTCCTTACTTCCTTCATCCCCTTCCTCTTCATTCCTTCTTCTTCCTCCTTTCCTTCCTTCCTGTTCTGCTTCGTGCCTGCCTGCCTTGCCTTGCCTTGCTTTCCCCCTCTTCTCTTTCTCTCTCTCTCTTTCCACCCTGATTCCAAAGCCTCACCTCTGGCCAGTTGTTCTATCTATTCTCCTTTCCTCTGCTTTCAAACTGTCTTGCCAAACAGAACACAATTTGGGGGGAATTCTCAAAGGTGGAGGATGGGATATGTGTAATATTTATTTAGCAAGGAGACAACTAAACCATTCCCAGCCCCCTCTTTGTGGCAGCCCCTGATGCCTGTAACATCTCAATGTTTTCCAGAGGGAAAGCATCAGAAACAATTTCTGCCCTGGGATTTTTCGCTACTGTGTGAGGCCAAATCATTTTTTCCCCCTTTGGTCTTCTCCAGCAATAATAATCCCAAGCAGCCCAACCTAGAAATCCCTGTGCACTCTGGAAAAAAAACCTGCATGATCTGAAGCCAATTTGACAAAGGAAGAAAACTGTGGAGACCCTGCTAGGCTGATTCTTGCACAGCTTTAAAGCAAAAAAGAAGAACCTTTCTCACCTATTAGGACCCCGCACTCTGCCACCCTAGATGACCCATCTCTGGATACCGATGCTCCCTTTCCTGCCCTGGCTCAGAGCCTCCATGGCTAACCCAGCCTCCTTTTTGATCAAGCCACCCCACTGCTTAGACTTGCCACGAGTGGCCTTCTCCACCATTGTACGAGGCAAAACTGCAGAGCCTTTGAACGAAGTCTCCCTTTGAAAGAAAAAAAAGAGAGAGTTCAATAAAGCCTTTGCTTTCCTGGCTAGGCTTGCTTGAATGGCAAAGTTTCCATTTTCACACCTCGGTAATTGGTGCTAGGCTTGGAGGGAAGTTCTACTCTTCCAACCTCGCTGGGGTCAGGTGGAGATGAATTGAATTAAAAAGAGTGGAAATTGGTTAGAGGCAAGGCAGAGGGTGGGGTGGAGTTTCCTGCACAATCGCTCCCTTCCGGCTCTCGACATTGAGCAGATTTGGGTGGCCTTGCAATACGCCCTTGAAGACCAAGATCTTCCTCCTGCCTCCAAGCCTTTGATGAAGGCAAAATGCTGAACTCTGGTTCTTTTATCCATTGGGGGAGAGGGGAGAAAGAAAAGCAAAGCTGTCAGTCGAGTTGAGACGAAGAAGGGACATGGGGATATCACGACCTAAACTAGGTAACATCATCAGTGAAAATAATGTAACCTGATGGTATTATCTAGGGCAGGAGAGTCAAACTCAAGGCCCAGGGTGTTGTGGTTAGCCGGCAGCAGGTGTGGATGG
Organism: Naja naja; assembly: GCA_009733165.1. Taxonomy (NCBI): domain Eukaryota; kingdom Metazoa; phylum Chordata; class Lepidosauria; order Squamata; family Elapidae; genus Naja; species Naja naja. The sequence continues at coordinate 25,307,246 of CM019156.1, read as the reverse complement.
CTGAGAAGAGCGAGGACTCAGATGAGGGGCCAGGACCATTAGGGAGTGGACTGCTGCCTTCAGAGATTGTGGGGGCTGGCAGCAGTGATGAGGAGGTTCCCAAGGAGCCTGTGCCAAGTGCATGTGCGCTCAGGGCTGCTCACAGGAAAGAGCAGCTACAACAGCATGGGCAACTCGGGAGTAAGGCTGCAAGGTAATGGCCCCTCCTTCAAGAAGATAAAAGCCAGCTGTGAAACTAACCTTCTTTGCAGAAGGCAAAGATGTTTTGAACTCAGCCTCGTGGACATTACAGTTGGTATTTGAAGACTCTTGTAAACTATTTCTTATCCGTTGTTTTTTTTAGCAAAATTAGTTGGAAGCAGCCTTTTATCTGTGAAGAAACAAGATTCTTAGCTTAAACATAAAAAGGTTATAATGCTGCCTCTGTCTTGTGTTTGCTCTCTTGGAACCAGGTTTGGGTTAGAACACAGGGGGGTGGATTTGGCTTAGATCTGGCCTGTGGGGCCTGCCTGGAAACAGCGAAGGAATGACCTCCATGCCTCTGCCAGTGAAAATGGGGCTCAGAAGGGCCACAGGCAGCCCTCCTGAACTGCTTTTGCTGGCAGAGGGTTGCAGAGGGCCATCACAGCCAAAAATGGAGCTCAGGAGCCCGTTTTTGCTGGCGGAGTGCGGAGTGCTCGGGCCGCCACAGATATGAGTGACACCGATATGAGTGACATCAAGCTGGCCATGCCCACCCTGGCATCCCCACCCAGTCCCCCCAAGGTCAAACATAACCCTGATGCGGCCTCAATGAAATCGTGTTTGAAACCCTTGATCTAGGGTAACCTTTGGGTAATGAACCTTCTGCAAGAAAACAATCAACTCAAAGAACACCAAGGGTCCCTCAGTTCCACCCTGAGCTCCAAATATCATCCTTTATTGGAAGAGGAAAGATTCAGAAGCTGGATATGAAGGAACTCTTCCTGCTCCTACCTTACAAACCTGCAATGAAAGTCCAATTTTGTGCTCCATCACTGCAGGTTTTCAAGAAGAGATTGGCCATCCCTTCTGTCTGGAATAGTATGGGGTCTCCAGTTGCATCAGGGGGATGGACTAGAAGACCTCCAAGGTCCCTTCCAATTCTGTTATTCTGAATTCTGGACTCTGCAGAAAAATCCATGGGTCAGGAAGGTAGAGGGTTTTTTTTTTTCTCCTTTCGTGCCATAAAATTTTTAAATTCTTCCACGTTGAGCTGATGTCGGCGATGAATGGAGAATACAGTCTTGCCTTCCTCTTCCCATTTTGCATCGTCGGCAGGCAAACAGCCCCGTGATTTATCTCAAAGTAAGGGAAATCAGCAGGAAGTTTGTTCTCTGACAGTTAAGCAAATGCCAGGCATCGGGGAGTTTCCTGAAAGGCTGAAAGAGAAGTTTGAAGGTCTTCCGGAGAGATGAAATCCATATGCTTTCTAGCTGGCTGTCTTTCTGTACTCTCTAAATCCTCTTTATTTTTTTTTCTTCCTCCTCCCCTGGTCTGTTTCCACATGGTTTTGTTTTTAACCGAGCTCTTTGCAAAACAAACAAACAAATAGGAAAAAAAATAGGCTTACCAAGATGGTTGTTTGGCTCTCTCTTCCTTTAAGTTCATAATCTAAGTTGCATGGCTTTCAAAGAGAAAAGGAGGGGACTGGAGGACCAGCAAAAAGATTTGAAGCACTCTTCTGAAAGTTATCATAATTATATATATATATATATATTTGTTTTCGTAGATTTTCACAAGTAAAGGTATGTAGGTCTTGGTGTATTCGGGTCTTGTCCCGTGTAAGATTGAGAATACCTTGGCAACGTTTCGACGAAATCTCATCTGTCATCTTCAGGCTGGTGTCTTCAGCTTCACTTCTCCCAGGAGAACGAAGCTGAAGACACCAGCCTGAAGATGACGGATGAGATTTTGTCGAAACGTTGCCAAGGTATTCTCAATCTCACACGGGACAAGACCCGAATACACCAAGACCTACATATATATATATATATATATATATATATATATATATATATATGTACTCTATATCCATAAACAACCTAGAACTAAGGAGAAATTTGCTAACAGTCAGAACAACTAACCTGTGGAACTTCTGGCTTGCCTTCAGAAGTTGTGGGTGCTCCATGACTGGAGGCTTTTAAGAAGAGACTGGACAGCCACTTGTTTGGAATGGTATATACAGGGTCTCCTGCTTCCACAGCGGGTTGGACTAGAAGACCTCCAAGGTCCCTTCCAACCAGTGGTAGTATTTGACTGGTTCTGCCTGGTTCTGGAGAGCCAGTAGGAGCAATGAGCAGCGGAGACAGAACCGATCTCTGCTGCTCTGCTGGCTCTGCTGTTGGGCCCACCTGCCCGCCTGGTCTCCCATACCTTGATCTGCTAGATTTGAAGCGCAGCTGCTTTGCATAGCACAGAATAGTGCTGCATGGCAGCTGCCGAAGTGACTGGGATCGTGCAGGCTTGCAGGAGGTGAGTTAGACTGCCTCTGCGCCTGCACAAACGCCTCTGCACCTGCGCAAAGTGTGCATTTGGCGCACACGTGCATGCAAAGGGTGTGCACATGCTCAAAGCGCACCCAGCAAGCCACGCCACGAACCAGTGGCAACAATATTTGAATCCCACTACTGCTTCCAACTCTATTATTTTGTTATCCGCTTAGAGAGGGCTGTAAAGCTTGGGGACCACTGGAGGCTTCAACTGGTACAAAATGCAGCCGCGCAGGTTGTGATGGGAGTATCCCGATACTCCCATGTTACACCCCTCCTGCATGAGCTGCTTTGGTTGCCGGTTGCCCTCCGAGTGAGATTCAAGGTGCTGGTAATCACCTATAAAGCCCTTCATGGCTTAGGTCCAGGGTATTTGTGGGAGCACCTACTGCCAGCAACGACTTCCCATCGCCCTGTATGCTCCCACAGATGGGCCCTCCTCAGGGTGCCATTGGCCAGACAGTGTTGACTGGCGACCCCCAGGGGGAGAGCCTTCTCTGTGGGTGCACCCGCCCTTTGGAATCAGTTGCCCTTGGAGTTTCGGATGGTTCCTGACCTTCGATCCTTCCATCGTGACCTGAAAACATGGCATTTTCAACTGGCCGACCTGGACTGATGGGTTTTTTTATTAATTTGTTTGTCGGTTTTAATTCTGTAATTGGGATTTATTTATTTAATAGTTTTTAAAAATTTATATTCTTTGTTTTTATTGTTGTGAGCCGCCCTGAGTCCTTCGGGAGATAGGGTGGCATAAAGATCCCATAAATAAATAGATAGATAAATAGATAGATAGATAGATAGATAGATAGATACATAGATACATAGATAGATACATAGATACATAGATAGATACATAGATACATAGATAGATACATAGATACATAGATAGATACTTAGATACATAGATAGATACATAGATAGATACATAGATAGATACATAGATAGATACATAGATAGATAGATAGATAGATAGATAGATAGATGATAGATACATAGATACATACATAGATACATAGATACATAGATAGATACATAGATAGATACATAGATACATAGATAGATACATAGATATATAGTTTTCGTAGATTTTCACGGGTAAAGGTATGTAGGTCTTGGTGTATTCGGGTCTTATCTTACACGGGACAAGACCCGAATACACCAAGACCTACATAGATATATAGATAGATACATAGATAGATAGATAGATAGATAGATAGATAGATAGATAGATAGATAACAGATGATAGATACATAGATACATAGATAGATACATAGATAGATACATAGATACATAGATAGATACATAGATACATAGATAGATACATAGATACATAGATACAGAAAGAAAGAAAGAAAGAAAGAAAGAAAGAAAGAAAGAAAGAAAGAAAGCACTGTGAAGTATAAGGTATAAGGTATAAGTATAAGGCTAAATACTATTACTATTGCTATCTTGACTTTTTTTCCACTGCCCATTTCCATACTTTTCCACCCCTGGATAGCTATGGAGATTCAGAGTCATCCAGGACATGGTTATCCCAAAGGTGCTTTTTCAAGAGGCAAGCAGATTTTCTGTTTTTCTTGGAAGACGTTTCACTTCTCAACCAAGAAGCTTCTTCAGCTCTGACAGGATGGTGGGGAATGGAAGGATTCAGACTCCTTGCAGACAGCTGGACATTTGCATTCTTTTAAATCCTTCCCTTCCCCACCATCCAGTTGGAGTGAAGAAGCTTTTTGGATGAGAAGCAAAACATCTTCAAGGAAAAACCAGAAAGTCCAGTTGCCTCTTGAAAAAGCACCTTTGGGGCTGCTCACCCCTGATGTATTGGACCTGTCCAGCTCTTCAGCCTTTGCCACATCAAGACTGTCCTACTCAAATGAGCCGGAGAAAAGTAAATTATGTTCTTAAAACAACCAATTAAATCCTTGTCAAAGACAAGGAAAACAAAAAGAGAAATAAAAGAAATGGATGCCTGTTGAATGGCATCATGGACTAATTTGCTCCCTGGTGTGTCCTAAGAATATAGAGGCACTTCCTTCTTTTGGTATTATCATTGCATTCTCGTATTTGTGGTTATTACTTTTGTCCTTTGGCACCATTGGGCAGGCATGCAAATATTCACCTGATGTGTTATCTAAATTACATCATCTTTCATGTTTTACTGATTTAATATAAAATATTACCTTGATTCATGAGAGATAGACCTTATAATAGACTTTTGTTTAGCAGTGGTCACGCTTGCTTAGCGTCTCTTCCCATCCATGTGAAAAGGGCCAGGCTCAGAGATTGTGAGGCCTTAAGTAAATGAGACAAGTAGGCTTCCTGGTTGACATTTTGGAAAAGGGAGCAGAAGAATTTTTTTTATTATTATTCATATTTATATGCCGCCCTTCTCCGGAGACTCAGGGCGGCTTACAATTTTTGGAGCACAACCCAATGCGCTCAGCAATAGCCTTCCTTCCATTGTATATGCCTGCTTATTACTAAGCGGCATTTTTACCAAGTCAGCTAATTGCCCCCAACAATCTTGGGTCCTCACTTTACCTACCCGGAGAGGATGGAAGGCTGAGTCAACCTTGAGCCTGGTGGGATTTGAGCCTGCATTAATTGCAGGCAGCTGGAACTTAAGTGCTAGGCATTTAACAGCCTGCACCACCAAGGCTGTTCAGGATGTTCAGATTTCAGGATGTTGCCATACTAGATGCCATCCCACCATCCTGTCTGTAGCCTTCATTCCCTCCCAAAGCCACTGGAAGCTGATTTTCCAACCCTTCTAAGGGAAAGTTGCTGAAGTGAGGGAGAGAGGGATGTATTCCTAATTTTGTCTATAAATGACAAAATTAGATTAAATTATATATTAGAATGCTGCAGCTCTGATGAAAAGCCAGGAGGTTTCCTCCCAGTGGGAAAATAAGTTTGCATAAACTCTGCAAAGCTGCCACATAGTAAGAAGAAAATCTGTCCAGGTATACAATTCAGAAATAACTTAATTCAGACCCCCAAACTTATATCTTCAAATTGGACAGAGCTTCTAAGTTGCTGCAGTCACTCTGAGAGGGTAACAATACAGGTAGTTACAAACTGACCCCCCCCCAAAAAAGGGGTCTTGTGACCCAGAATTGAAGCTATAGTCACATGATCAAACCTCAAGCATTTGGCCACATGGCCACACTTACAGCTGCTTGCAGTGTCCCGTGGTCATGTGAACATGTTTTACAACAATTCTGCTGACAACTGACATGTCTGGTTTTTGGCCAAACTGAGCTCATAGCAAACTGTTGGTTTGCTTAACGATCATGACACTTGCTCACAAATGAGAGCAGCCCATCTTACCACCATCACAACATGCAACCATAATGGACAGATTCCATTATGGTCAATAATAATTGTTGGTTCACTTAATGACCATGGCTTTGCTTAAAGACCACCAACACAAAGGTCATTAAAGGTGGGTTGGTAATTTTACAACCATCACAACATAGAACCATCATGCAGGCTCTATTATGGTTGTATGTTTGGATTCATTATGTGACTAATTATGTGACAAACAAGTCAGAACTCTGAGTGTCAACCCTGAAGCAAGCCCTGGCTGAGGCCATCTTGGAGGCTTCAGGATTGCCACAAGGAGGAAGAAGGGAGAGGGAGGGGGAAATAGATAGCTGGGGTTTTGTAGTCAAAACAAAAAAAATTTTCCTGTGGGAACCAAGGACATTCCAACAGGTGGCTGGAAGGAGGAGTAGAGTAACCAAGCAACCAGCCAGCACCTCTATTGGACAATATTGGGGAAGGGGAAACTTTCACTTTTTAATCAGGTGAAAACCACAGGAACCTTCAGAGTTGGTTTTCACCAGTTGTTCAATATGATGTATCCAATAAATTGTTCTTTAAGGAATCTACCTGCCTCGGAGTTCTGCTTTCAATGGGTGCATTACTTAGAATGCTGACACTGAATCTAGAATCCACCTCAAAGAACTTCTTTATTGAATACGTCATATCAGCACTGCTTTAAAGGAAAACTGACTCTAAATCTTTCTCACGGTTTCAGTATAATTAAAATAGGAAGTAACCCAAGTGTCATAGGTCACACTGGTCAGTTAGGTCAATTAGCGGGCTCTCCAGGCAATCCTTCCCTGAACCTTATCCATTACCAGTAGAGATGACCTTGGTTCTCTGAGAAAGCTCTCTGTTTTGTCTAGTAAGACAGTGGTAGGATTCCAAATTATTTCCCACCAGTTCTATGAGAGTGTGAATCAGCTGAGCTAAAAAAACAAGGGAATATAGGACAGGAAAGGGCGAGGCAGGTGGGTGGGGCCAGCCAAAGGTGGTATTTGCTGGTTCTCCAAACTAGTCAAAATTTCCGCTACCGGTATGCCGGAACCAGTCTGAACCGGCTGAATAGCACCTCTGTAGTAAGGCATTCCACCCTCCTTCTCCCCTTCCCTTTCTGTGTAGCAACTGAGGAATGGGAAAATGGTTGTTGCCAGGTTCAGTCTGAAATTGACAGTATGTTGAGAACTACCCATACATAGGGAGCCATCACAGACCATCCTTTCAAGGAGTTAAATCCCACTCCCCACATTCTCAGAATATTTGCTGTTGCCCCTAGCAGTGGAAATTCCTGGCACTTAAAACTGATGCACAAAAGGAAAAACACTGAGGAGGGAAGAGGGAAAACGAGAACAAGTGAACACTGGTTCCTAGAATGGCAATAGAGTCTTCTATTAAATCAGACTGAAAACTATTAGTAGTTGCAGAATAGTCTGAGATGGCATCTCAGCAAGGTTGATGAGCCGGGCCATTTTTTTTTTTAATTACATTTATATGCTGCCCTTCTCCGAAGACTCAGGGCGGCTTACAATTTCTGGGATACAACCCAGTGTGCTCAGCAATAGCCTTCATTCCATTGTATATGCCTGCTTATTACTAAGCGGCATTTTTACAAAGTCAGCTATTGCCCCCAACAATCTTGGGTCCTCAATTTACCTACCCGGAGAGGATGGAAGGCTGAGTCAACCTTGAGCCTGGTGGGATTCGAGCCTACAATAATTGTAGGCAGCTGGATCTTAAGAGCAGGCATTTAACAGCCTGAGCTACCAAGGCTCTTGAATTCCTCACCTGCTGAATTCCTCACCTGCTGCAGCCAGATTTATTGGAAGGACAATCCTTATTATGGACTTTTCTGTGTGTGTGTGGGGTGTCATTAAACAAAAAATTATCCACTGAAAAAGATCTTGCACTGACCTGGGCTAGTACTAAGCAGGGCTGTATCTTAACAGCATTATGGGTCCTGGGCAAAGCAGTGTCCTGGGGCCCCTACGATGACAACTCGCAGGAATAAAAATGTAAATGGTCGATAAAATTAAACATATATTTGCATGTTAGTATTAATTAAAAATGCAGTAAAATGTAATAAATATGTTGCTGTATTTATAAGATACAAGGTGCATTGAAGGGTTAACATGCACAGATTAATACAGGGCCCCTATGCTCATGGGGCCCACAGGCAAGTGCCCATCAGGCCCATGCGTTAAGACAGCCCTGGTACTAAGCAACAACTACCTTCAACCTTTTCTGTCCTCCTTACTGGTGTGTTCTCATTCATTTTAATGAAAGAGAATCTACTGTTAATTCCCAGGCACCCCCCGGAGATCTTATTAAATTACTTAGTGATGAGGTGCCCCAAGGGGTGTCTGTGAATATCCTGCCTTTACCTATACAGCTCTCCAACCATCTGCAGCTTCTCTGGTTCCCCGCATTTCGATCCCAAGGGAAGGTAGTGGGTGCAAGCTACTCTTAAGAGTCTTTTTCAAAGGGGTAATTCGCCTGTCACAGAAAAAAAATAACAAGGAAACCACAATTTTCTACTTGCAACCATCAAGCCAGCTCAAAAACACCACCAAGAGAAAGAAGTTCTCGAGCCCCTGAGAACGAGGCAGAAACCTCTTCTGTAGGGAGAGGAAAAATGTTGCAGAAATTGCAAAGTTTGGCGCAACCGTAGCCGCCCCACAAGATTCAGGATGGTGGCATCAGAAGAAGACCCACAATTCCTCCCCCAGCTGATAATCAACTTTATTTTTCATGACAAATTACAGTCTATTCTCCTCCCCCACACCAAAAAAGAACCCCCTACTGGGTGGAGCTAAGCTTGAATCTCCATTTGATTCCAATTCTTATTTATCTTTGTCTTTATGAGCCATGGTGGCACAGTGGTTAGAGTGCAGTACTGCAGGCTACTTCTGCTGACTGCCGGCTGCCTGCACTTGGAAGTTTGAATCTCACCAGGCTCAAGGTTGATTCAGCCATCCATCCTTCTGAGGTAGATAAAATGAGCACCCAGATTGTTGGGGGCAAGTCTAGTGTGAAGTCTAGTGAAGAGAAGGACCAGGGGAGACATGATAGCAGAGTTCCAATATCTGAGGGGATGCCACTGAGAGGAGGAAGGGGTCAAGCTATTCTTCAAAGCACCCGAAGGCCAGACAAGGAATAATGGATGGAAACTGAACAAGGAGAGATTCAACCTGTAAATAAGGAGAAATTTCCTGACAGGGAGAACAATCAACCCATGGAACAGAAGTTGCCTTTGGAAGTTGTGGGAGCTTCATCACTGGAGGCTTTCAAGAAGAGACTGGACTGCCATTTATATCAGAAATGGTGTAAGGTCTCCTGCTTGGGTGGGGGATTGGACTAGATGACCTACAAGGTCCCTTCCAACTCTGTTAATCTGTAACTACTTAGAGAGAGCTGTAAAGCAGTATATAAGTCTAAATGCTATTGCTATCCCACCTTTGTTTTTACAAATAGCTCAAGATGGCGAACATATTCAATGCAAAAAAAAAACCTGGTAGAGCATCCATCACACCTTCGTGGCCACCCTGGTTTTGGGGACCCTACCCTGCCTGTCCTGCTGAATGCTGCTCTGTGTTTGCAACTCATTAGTAACACCTGTGACATTCCTGGCACACAGCCCCTTTCCTAGGGTGGCTTGAGTGGCACGGCTGACTATTTGAGCAGCTGGCGAATCCACCTAAAGCAGCAGAAGGAACTTAAAGAGAGGGATTGATTTTGGCTGCTTCTCCTGGATGCGTGCAGAGGCTAGGCCAATAAATGGGTCACCCAAGGCTTTTCCTTCTTCCCTGGTTCCTGAACCCTCTTGTCCTCCCGAACTTCAGCTTTGCCGTTTGGCACCTGCCAAAATCTTTAATGAGAAAAAAAGCTGCCTGCCAAAGCCCGTGCCCTTCCTTAGGGTTGAACGATGCTGGCTGCATGCCAGGTCTCCACACGGCCTTTCTCGTAATGTATACAAGTGGAAGTGGTTGTTCCTTTTTAAATTGACAAAAGCAGAGAATAGAGTTGAGGAAGCCCTCTGACCCCAGAGCCCTTGTCCATGAAAATTACCGGCGCCGTACAGGGTGTTTCTTCTCGATATACTTGCAATGGGGAGATGCTGGTTAATTTGCTGGGATTCAGAGGTGACCCAGGTTTAATAAAGAGGATTAATGGATTTGAGCTAAAGGTGTCAGCTGTTCTGAGCTGATAGCCTTCTCTATCGAAGAGAGAGAGGCAGGCGTCAATTTAGCCTGTTCCATGGCTTTGGTTCTTTTCTTAAAGAGATGGGCATTTCTCTCTCACACACAAACACATCCCAATCAAATAATTCCTTGTAGCTCATTCAGCAATGTGATGCACTGAGATAAAATCTATATTTTCCTTGGTGTTCTGTGAGGGGTAGACATGAATGCAGGGGATATATTTACCTCCTTCTATGGAGCCTTTTTGGAAAATTTGAGGGAGTTATTTTTTTTTTAAAGTCTTCAGGCCAAATAACAGAACAAAGAAAATTCTAAGTGCTTCCCATAGTGCAACCAGAAGAAAGCAAGATCACCCCGACTGCCAAGTCATTATGGAAGAATTATATGGCATTTGTGTCTGAACTGATGCATTTGTTTTTATGTCTAGTCCATCATAAATCTACTCTGTTAACTGGGTCTAAAACCACAACAAAGTGTACATTTATTATCCTTTCCTTGTGTATGCTGCATTGCATGTCATTATTTTGCTGAAAACAGCATGCTAAAATCTAGAGGCATGGAATATAAAAAAGAACTCTCCCATGTGTCGGTTCTAAATCAAAGTAGGGCCAAATGATAAAATGTCCATTGTGTCATTGTAAAAGATGGTTAGTCTTTCTGCAAAGTACTTGTGTAGTAGTGATGTACCCAAATAGGTCAGTAAAATGAGGACCCAGATTGTTGGGGGCAAAGATGCTGGCTCTGTAAAGTGCTTAGAGACTGTGAAGCGGTCTATAAGTCTTAAGTGCTATTGCTATTCTGTCTCTGTGATACCCATTTCATCACTTGACCCTCTTCTGCATGCCTTCGGGAGTTGTGTTATAGCCCACATAATCTGGAAGGAACAAATGAGGCTTGTTCATTTAATATTTTCAAATGAAAAGTTCCAGCATCCTTTATGCATAGTTTAAGAAAGATAATTGAAGTACTTGTGAGTTGTGATGTTCCTGAGAATACTATGGTGGGAACAGTGGTAGTATTCAATTTTTTTACTACTGGTTCTGTGGGTGTGGCTTGCTGGGCATGGCAGGGGAAGGATACTGCAAAATCCCCATTTCCTCCCCACCCCACTAACCTGCTTTCCAGCTCCGTTCTCCTGTGCAGGGCAACAAAAGAAGACCCAGCCAATCAGCTGGGACTCAATGGGAGGCAGAGAAGAGATGGGGGTGGGACCAGTCAGAGGTGGGATTTGCCGGTTCTCCAAACTACTCAAAATTTCCACTACCGGTTTTCCAGAACCGGTCAGAACTGGCTGAATATCACCTCTGGATGTGAGGAGGAGGAGGAGGTCTAAGATGGGGCACCATTGGACGACCCAGTTTGGGGATAAACATTCCTAGAGAAAACCTACCTATGTGGTCACTTGGAGTCAATACCAACTTGTTGGCACATAATCTGCAGATTTCTAACAAAGCACAAATAGATATTACATGAGTACCATTGTGCACTCCAAAGTCAAATATCCAAATCTTTTTGCCTTTGAATCAAAAGCACTGCATAGACCTGATGAGAACCAGTTGTGTTTGCAGTTTGGGGATGGAGAGGCTGAAAAATAATGCAAAAGGATGGATACCTTGGAGAATGCTCCCACGAATTGAGCCAAGACTCAAAACTGAGCAACTAAGAAAGGAGGAGATAAGGACCAGGAAGATGTAGTTGTTAGGGAGAATAAGAATAAAAATCCTGATCAACTCTCTTTGAACCAAACCTTCCAATTTTGTTTAGTTTGGAAAATTAATCTGATTGGATTTTTAGACGTATGAAATAAGACCAAGTGGAAGAGTTGAATGTTCATCTAAACTTAAATAGCTGTGCAAGAAGTTTCCCTAGCTAGGCTAAAACTGTTTTTGCACACTCCTAGTTTTCATAATTGTTCTTAACTATGTGGATTCACTAATGGGGCCCAAATTGTTGAGCCTAGTATTCGAATGCAGTCAAGAGTCCTCACATCTGCATTTCTGGAAACTCAGTCCATGAAGTTGCTGCACACAAAATGAAAATCTCTTTTTAGCCCCTGAAAAATGACATCGAATGCAGTATTCTAGTGCTGTTTCACTCAAATATAGCAGATGGTATAGTAGGGGTTGCCTTTTTGTTGTTGTTGTAATACTGAACAATGTTTAGTCAGTCTAGAGTGGCTCCCAAAAGCTACTCAACTCACTAATTAGATAAATAATGTCAAACCTTGTTATTTGCTTGTCACCTTTTGTAATCCTCTTCTCTCTTTTTCTCCCTCTATGTTTTTTCCCCTCCTACTAAAATTTCAATTGAAAGGGAATCAGACAGGTCCTTGTTCTTTTGTGTTGTTGTTTATGCTACACTGCAAAGTGTAGCATGCTGTGATGATGCTTGATGCACAAGGATGATAGTAATGCATTCAGAGGAAGAGGGGTGAGAGGAACGCTCTGTAGAAAGTTAGCACCCACATCTCTCCTAGAAAAATGAAATATTTTGAGAAATATTAAAAAGGCAGAATGTCATATTTCCCTGGATGAGAAATGGAGAAACATGTTTTTTTTTAAAGAGGCAGGAAGCAAATTCACTCTTAATAGACCCCACTTTTCTTAATAGCCCCCAGCAGTTGTCAGCACTTAAGAGATGAAGAGATAGATAGTTCTATTCATAACCAAATTCCCTGCAGCAAGGTCTGAATAAAGGTAGGTTTAGCTCTTAGCCACAATAAGAATTGCCCAACAAGCCCCTTCATTGCATCAGCCCAAACTTCAACCAAACTTAGCTCAGACAAACTCCTAGGATTTGTACATGGCTCCGTGGGAATCTGACAACAGCCAATAGATTACATGTTCTTGCACAGGAACAAGAAGCTCAAGTGCAAAGCCCAAGAGAAGATATAAAAGCCACCCACTCTCAACTCCATGTGGTCAGCTACCCAGAACCAAATGTGTTTTCCATGTGGTTCTGCTTCATCAATAAATGGACCCTCTTTCCAATCAGCCTCCAGCCTCCATTTTGTCTCTAGTGCCTTTCTCCTGGCTTGGAACTGAACCAGATGGATATTTCTTCCAACAATTCCCTCTGTGCAAACCAAACCTGACGTTTTGCAGAAGTCATGAAAGGGGGAAGCAAAAACCCAACATGTCTAAACCCTTTGAGGTTCTTCTCCCTTCCCATAATGAAGGGCTGGGAAAGCTGATGGACCAACAGATATTACACCCTCCTGCATCTGTGACACAGAGCATCCTTGGGAGGTGGTGGACAACATTTAAATATGCATGTAGTTACCTATTAGCATGCGCATTAAAAATGAATCACTCAGTTCCTGCTTCAGCATGCAGATTCCAAGCCTTAAATAAGAGAGAGGCGGTATTGCTCCACCACCAAAAAAATAACAAACAACCATCCCTTATTCGTGCATCAGGAATGGGGTCAGTGGTTGGATTCAAATTTTTTAACAACCGGTTCTGTGGGTGTGGCTAAGTTGGTGGGCGTGGCTTGGTGGTCATGTTATTGGCTGGGTGTGGCCAACTCAATATCACTCACATCGAGGCACGCATCTCCTTGCCTGGCCTCTCATGACTGTGGGGATGCTGCAATGGTCGTAAGTGTGAAAAATGGTCATAAGTCACTTTTTTCAGCGCCATTGTAACTTTGAATGGTCACTCCACACAAGCAAAGTACCAGCAAAGGAAGGGAAAAAAAACTCCAGAGATGTTTCTGAGACAGGAAGTCTAGTCCTGCCAAGAATGTAATAAGGGTTAAGGGAGAGGCAGTTTCTGTAAGCAACACCAGAATGTTTCCTTCCTGCCTTCCTTACAGGATTAGGCCACTAATTTCTTTTAACAACCGGTTCTCTGAACTGTTAACAACTGGTTGTAGCAAATAGGTGCACACTTGTAGAATCCCACCCCTGAATGGGGTCCATCCAGCTGAGTTTTGCTGCCTCAAATGTCAAGGAAGAAAGAGCTTTGTGCATAAAACTGATACCTGGATAACATCGACTGCCAGCGTGTGCCTTTCATCCTCCAAGTGCAATGGGATAGGAAGTAAAACAATTAAATTGGGGTTGAGGGAAAGGCACAGAATAAATCCAGCACCGCAAATGTATGATTCAGCTAATTTGATTCTCTGGGCTCTTAAATAATGCAACCAAATGTGCTTCTTTAGAATACAGGCTGAAATGGCATCACCAGCGGGATACCTTTGGAAAAAAGGGAAGGAAAGTCACTGTAGCCGTAATTTGAATGTGCCCAGAGTTGCTGCAAGCAATTCCTTCTAACCATTCAGATTCCACCACTACCCGCTTCTTCCTCATTTGCAGAAATCTGAAATAATTCACCTTAAAATAACAAGAACAATAATAGAAGCAAGCTGTGGCCTGAAATAAGGATGGTTGTCAGCTTTTTAAGGAAAGGAATAATTGTTTCACTAAAAGTCAGCTTGCTGCTGTGTGTCCAATCCAATCAAATTAAAATTTCATTTTAACGTATGCCAATTAGTGTACATTTAAAGTGACAGTAAAGTTATTCTAAGTCTAAGTCAATAGATAATTGTAGCTTAGGTTGGAATGAGGGGTCCTTGGTGCTCCCTGAGCTTGGTGATTTTCTTGCAGAAGTTTCGTTAGCCAACTAGGTAACATCATCTATGCAAATGAGTGTGGGGTTTACTCCCTCTTGACATACATTATCTTGTCCTGACAATTTTGTTGGGGGTGTGGCCTTTTTCCTTTGTAATTACTTGGTTTACTTAGGCTTTTTGGTAGTAAGCCAATCACAGTTCTTATACTGTATGTGGAAGAAAACCTGTATCTTGAAAAATGAAGAAAAAGCAGGAGTCATCTACAACATAGAGTGTAAGGATTACAACAGCTACTATATAGGACAGACAGGCAGAAAACTAGCAGAGCGCATTCATGAACACCGACATCAAGACTCTAAAATAAAATAATAAAAACAATCTCACACCTCGTGGACAGATTCAACTGGGAAGCTGAATATCTGAAATCCAAAAATGCCAGGAAATTTATGGAAGCTTGACTTTCAGATAAACCACTCATCAATAGATACACAGAGATAAACCACATTTACACACCATTCAAGAGAGCTGATAAAAATGCGAAGAAGGAAACAAAATGACCAGAACATATCAGCTTCAGCAACCAACACTCAGAGAGAGAAACAAACAATTAAGAAGAAAACAATACTCTAATCAAGGAACTAACAAGAAGAAATTCAACCCCCACCAAAATGTTTAGGGCAAAGTACTGTATATAAACAGGGAACAAACCTCTCACTCATACTGATGATGTTACCTAGTTGAGTAATGAAGCATCTGCAAGCAAACAATCATGTTCAGAGAGCACCAAGAACTCTGCAATCTTGCTGTATCTCTAACAACAGCTTAACATGCAATTTGGCAAAATGTCAGGATAGCAACCAATAATTTCCACAAAACCTGGCAAGTGTTGCTTTTTCTGATTGTACTTTATATACTACAATTCTGCCTCATCCTACCCTTTAGTTATGTATGCTTTCTCTCTCTCTTCTGTTTACAATTTATGCTGCTTGATTCCTTCCAAAATGGTGCAGGTCGTAACCATATATATTGGTATGTTTTTTGTGTATGGTTAAGAAAACAGGGAACAGGGGGCTGTAAGAGGCCTGCGCAGGATGTCAGCCAGAGTTGTTAGAGCCACTGTTACATTGGCTATTGGTTTTAAACAGTGCAATGAATTCTGCCTGGGAACTGCAAATTGTCTGATTCATCCTAAAAGGAATTGAAATGTTATTGTTCACCACCAGTCAAAAGAAGATTCAGCTTCAGGATACAAGTGATGGAGAAGCTGGGGAGAATTCTGATTCCAGGAAGATATCTTAGTCCAACTTTCTTATTGTTGAACTTTATAGACAAAGATTGCATAGATGTAAACTTGGACTTCCTCTGATATCTGATCACTACAAAATCTCTCTTACTGCCAGAGGATAGCAATAACACTTAGACCAGGGGTATCAAACTCACATCGTCAAGGTGGCGTCACGTGACATATCGAAACTTTGCTAAACCGGGCGTGGGCGTGGCTAGCATGTGACACATCCAGCCCATGTGCCAGGAGTTTGACAGCCCTGACTTAGACTTATATACTGCTTCATATGTCTATGCAGATTCTCAGTCCACCAGGTCATGGTAGTGTGCTTTTTTTCAAGAAGCAACTGGACTTCCTGTTTTTTCTTTGAAGACGTTTCACTTCTCATCCAAGAAGGTTCTTCAGCTCTGACTTGCATAGTGGGGAATGGAAGGATTTATCCTTCATACTCAAGGAGTATAAATCCTTCCATTCCCCACCATCCAGTCAGAGCTGAAGAAGCTTTTTGGATGAGAAGCAAAAGGTCTTCAAAAGAAAAACCAGAAGGTCCAGTTGCCTGTTGGAAAACAAAGCACTATGGGGACATACTGCTTCATAATGCTTTACAGCCCTCTCTAAGTGGTTTACAGAGTCAGCACATTGCCCCCCGCCCCCAAAAAATCTGGGTCCTCGTTTTACTGACTTTGGAAGGATAAAAGACTGAGTCAACCTTGAGCCAGTGAGCATCGAACACTTGGCAGTGAGCAGACTTAGCCTGCAATGCTCCATTCTAAACATCTTGCCACCATGGCTCATTAGATAGACCCAGTGTTTCTTAACTTTGGCCATTTTAAGATGCATGGACTTCAACTCCCAGAATTCCCTGGGCAACTTGGATCTGCAATACCCAAATCAATGACAAACAAAACTTAGGGATTCATTCACACAACATGCTAAGCTTGGTTACTGTTAATCATTGGTTACATTTTGAGGGTTGGTTTGGTTATCAAAATGGTGCAGACCCAAACAGTTTGCTATTCCATGCACTGTGCCAATTGTGACAGTGGGATAATTCAGGAACCGGGTTAAACGTGCTCTGCAGACGCAGCCCTGCTCATCACATCCAAGAAGTCCTGTCTTTTCCAAACTATTATTATTTTTGAGTTGATCCCTCTTTGGGTTCTTGTTCTGCCCCACCCAATCCCATCCAGCAAGTTTGCTCTCTTCACCCATAATGGCAAACAAAAATTAAATCTATAATTATCATTACTAATTCCACTTAATTAGTCACAAGCCACCAGCCAAAATTGGCTTTCTCATAATCATCAGATAAGCAGTAAGCACATCTCATAGATTATAATTAACAGTACTTAATTAAGACCTAATATATACACACCCCTTTCTCTCAAAGTATGCTTAATTGGGTTCATAGCACTAGCAGCTGAGAAACCTTACTCTTTCATTACCTCTTGCAAGTTCTTTAAAACCATCCATTTTTTCCTCAACCACCCCCATCCCCCAGCTTAGAGAGAATCGAGTATCAACATCTGCCTAAACAGCTAGGCTGCAGGTGGCAAATCAGATTTATTGGGAGCCTTGGAAAGTGGCAGGAAATTAACAAATCCTGCTGGTGCGTCAGCCCTACTAAATTGTCATTTGTATTTCTCTTTAGGAAAGTCAGTAGGGTATGCTGGTTAGAGACGCTAGATTACTACAAATGGAGGGACTTATTTATTTATTTGGACTTGTATGCCGCCCTATCTCCCGAAGGACTCAGGATGACTCACATCATAAAAACACACAATACAAAAGTTTAAAATTATTTAAAAGTTATTAAACCCAAGCCAAACAATGTCTAAAACCCACAGAAGACACTAACATTTAAAACAACTAAAAACCACCACCCCCCTCAATCCAGGCCGGCTTGTTCGAATAGCCACATCTTCAGGCCGTGGGGGAAGGAGCGGAGGTCAGGGGCCAATCGCAGCTCCAGGGGCAGCTGATTCCACAGGGTGGGTGCTCCCATAGAGAAAGCCCTACCCCTGGGGGTCGCCAGCCGACATTGTCTGACTGACGGCACCCCAAGGAGGCACTGTCTGTGGGAGCGCACAGGGCAATGGGCAGTCGATGCTGGCAAGAGACGTTCCCACAAGTACCCCGGCCCCAAGCCATGTAAGGCTTTATAGGTAAGTACCAACACCTTGAATCTCACCCGGAGGGCAACCGGCAACCAATGTAGCTCGCACAGGAGGGGTGTAATACGGGAGTATCGGGATACTCCCATCACAACCCGTGCGGCCACATTCTGCACCAGTTGAAGCCTCCGCGTGGTCCTCAAGGGCAGCCCCATATAGAGAGCATTGCAGTAGTCGACTCGGGACATAACGACTGCATGAGTAACCATGCGCAAGGCATCTCAGTCCAGGTAGGGGCTCAACCGGCGCACCAGCTGAACCTGGGCAAATGGGATTGGGAGTTTTAATCGTGGTTTAGGCACAGAAGTCGTCTGGGTGATTTTGGGCCAGCCACTTTCTCTCTCTCCCAGCTTTAGGAAGAAGGGAAGGCTAAACCCCGTCTGAAAATGTTGCCAAGAAAAAAACTAAGAGAACAGAATAAGAATCAGAGCTGAAGAAGCTTCTTGGATGAGAAGGGAAACATTTTCAAAGAAAAACCAGAAAGTCCAGTTGCCTCTTGAAAAAAAAAGCACGTTTGGGATAACCGTGACTTGGGTGACTGAGAATGTCCCTAAACAGAATAAGAACAGAATAACAGTTGGGAGGGACCTGGGAGGTCTTCTAGTCTGTCAGGGAATTGTACAGCAGGTGTCTAAATGAAGCCAGGGACACTGACACAAACTTGTAGTTTTATATAAATAAATATATTTTACATCTACATATATACATCAAACAAGATAGTTGGGCAAACGGGAGCATCGTGAGGTAAATCACAGCACACAGGAGAAAAAAGCGGGAAAAAGGGGGATACTCCCTCCTCCACACCCAGAGCAACCAATCACAGTGCAGATTGCCTCACGCAGGAGCCAGCACTCTCCAATCAATCAATTATAACAGTGTGCTCTGGCCCATTGTACAACCCCACTGTTCCACCTGTTAAATTTAAATATCTTAACATAGTCCCATTCTCTGCTCAAGCAGGAGACCCTAGATCAGTGATGGTGAACCTATGGCACGCACGCCAGAAGTGACACGCAGAGCCATCTCTCTGGGCATGCCGTCGCCCATTGCTCTTCTGGGTTCCGGCGCGCATGCTGGTCTTCATGTGCACAGGAGCACCAAAAACCAGAAGAGCAGCTCCCTGGTGCATATGCATGCACCAGCCAGCTAGTCTGCAAGCGCACGTGCACATTAGAAACCGGAAGACTAGGTGGCTGGCATGCATGCATGCACTGGGAGCTGCTCTTCCGGTTTCCAGTGCATGTGTTTCAGCACTCGGTGCCTTTTTGGCATGTGTGCACTCCCGTTTTGGCACTCAGTGCCAAAAAAGTTAACCACCACTTCTCTAGACCATTCTGGACAAATGGCTGTCCAGTCTCTTCTTCAAAACCTCCAGTGATTGAGTA
The DNA here is from genome assembly GCA_009733165.1 of Naja naja. NCBI lineage: Eukaryota > Metazoa > Chordata > Lepidosauria > Squamata > Elapidae > Naja > Naja naja. The sequence continues at coordinate 25,287,790 of CM019156.1, read as the reverse complement.
GCCACAACTGTGGGAGGCAAGGTATTCCACTGGATAATTGTTCTCCTTAGTTCTAGGTTGGTTCTCTATGTGGACCAACGCTGTGGGCTTAACCACACAGTTGCCAGAATTCAAGGCTGACGCAAAGACACCCCTTTCATCCACACACATCATTAAACCCTTGCCAATGGTGTTTAATCAGACAAGGCCAACAAGCAACAGGTTTACAATAGTAGACCAAGGAATGAAAAGGGATGAAGAGGGAATTAAATGTTTTTAAAAAATGGATCAGCTGTCTGTAGGGATGACAAGGACTGTTTGCCATTACAGTGTTACCTTCGGTGCAATCTGGAGTCTCTTTGATTGGGAGGATTTCATTTCAATTGGTTTTCTGAGCAATATTTGCAGAGTTCTTATCGGTGAAATTTTCCCAAGATCATCGGGTGAATTTCTGCTCTGATGAAAGGAAGGAAAAAAAGAAAAAAGAAAGAAAGAAAGAAAAAAAAAAAAAAAAAAAAAAGAAAGGAAAAAGGAGAAAAGAAAAGAAGAAAAAGAAAGGAAGGAAAAATAAACTAGAGGAAGAAAAGGAAAAGAAAAAAAAAAAGAAAAAAAAAAAAAAAAAAAAAGAAAAAAAAAAAAATAAAAAAGAAAGAATGAAAAACAAAGAAAAAAAAAAAGAAGAAAAAAGGAAGGAAGGAAGGAAGGAAGGAAGGAAGGAAGGAGACACTGATGTGTCAATGCGGCAGCTCACCTCGCTAGAAGAGGCTGTCCTGGGGGAGGAAGCTGCCTTTGCACACAACTCCAAGTCGTTTCTCTTCCTTCCCCCTGCTGCATGGTAGAGATAGCCCAGGTTCCTGCTGGTGATTAGTGACCTTAGCTGTCCTCCTGACAGCTTGAACTGCTGTAGGTACAGATTTGAGCACGGTTTGATACTGGAAGGGAGAACGAATGAATAAAATGAGCGAAATCCATCTGCAGGGAGGGAGGAACTGTAGGGGGAAAAAAAAGAGAAGAAGAAAGAGAGAAAGTAACATTTCTCCTGCAGGGACAACATACAAAATCAGGATGATGGGCTGCTTCTGCTTGGGAGCCCTGTCTGTCCTTTTGGCTTCTATCTGGCTCACTTGCCCTCCTGTTATTTATTGTTCTGATTGTATCTTGAATCCAGTGGGGCCAGATAATGATGCTGTTATCTGTCTATAGATATTCCCATGATGGCCACACTTGCATTTCTCTCCGTCCCCCATCCCTACCCCCAGGTATATGCCGTTTAATCCTGGCATCATATAGCTCCAGGAGTTAACATACGTGTGAGTGAGTGGTTGGTTGGTTTTGCCCAGTCATTTTCTATCCATTGAGCTTTATTAATACACCTGACTCCCAAACTAGACAACCAATGAAAACCCTTGCTGTGGTTTAACATTATACATTATTATTATTATTAGCAAGCTATTAGGGAGTGTGTGATGTGCATTAATATAGAGGGGATTCTTCGAATCTTTTGCAATTTATAGACCCATCAATGTGATTCCTTCAAAGAAGAAGTGTAGACTGGCTGTCAGCTCCACTAAGTAATCCAAACCAGGAAATCAATTATTTCTGGGTTCTATCCTTCTATTCAATTATATTCTAATTCTCAGACACTGGATGGACTAGTACCTAAAACTTTCTTGGCAAGGTTTTTTAGACGTGGTTTGCTGTTGCCTCCTTCCTAGGGCTGAGAGAAAGAGACAGGCCCAAGGCCACCCAGCTGGATTTGTGTCTAAGGCAGGACTTGAACTCATGGTCTTCTGATGATTGGCTCAAAGTTATCCACCCAGTTTTCATGCCTAGAGCAGGACTAGAACTCACTATCTCCTGGTTATTGGCCCATAGTCACCCAATCACTTTTCATGCCTAAAATCGGAGTAGAACTCATAATCTCCTGGTGAATTGCCTAAAGACACCCAGCCAGTTTTCATGCCTAAAACAGAACTAGAATTCACAGTCTCCTGGTGATTGACTCAAAGTCACCCAGCTGACTTTTGCGCCTAAGGTGGGACTACAACTCGCACTCTCCTGGTGATTGGCCCAAAGTCACCCAACCCGTTGTCATTCCTGAGGCAGGACTAGAACTCATGGTCTCCTGGTCATTAACCCAAAATCACCCAGCTGGTTTTCATGCCTAAACAGGACTAGAACTCAGTTTTTCCATCCATTATGGGGATTAATATCCTTCCTTACCACTACTAGCAAATCTGATGTGGTGTTAAGAATGAAGTGGAGAAGAGAGTATAAAATACAAACCTCCTGAATCTGTTACCAACATATAGGAGATACAAGATAGGATAGATCTTCTTGGATCTCCCTGAATTTGGAGAATGACGAACTCTGTAAAGGAGAAACCAATTTCTTTCTAAGATGCAAAGTTAACTTAGATTTGACTCATCATCTCTTCTTGCCTCTTTTGTCCTGGATGAGTCATGCTGTAGATGGGTTTTAAAACCTCTCAAAATATAGCACATCACTCTTTGTGGCACCCTGGATGCTAAGGAAGATGACTCAGGGAATAATTTGTTAGATCCTTCGGGCCTTCTACCTTTTAGTCCAGTGTTTATATGTACTTTCAAAAATACAAAAGATAGATCCATGCCAGATTCTAAGTATAGCTGTCCAAAGGAGAAATTCAGTCTTGTTTAAAGCTTTGATTGGCTTTGATCAATATAACACAATTGGCAACTATTGATTCAGGAACAAGCAGAGGCTCTCAATGGAAACTCTATTGCTGGGATGTGTAGAGTAAGGATAGGAAACGTAGTGCTTTCCAGATGCTTAGGATTACAGCAGGGGGTCCAACCTTGGCAACTTAAAGACTTGTGGACAAGTCCCAGAATTCTCCAGCCAGCCAGCCACCACTGTACATCTCATGTCCTTATTACTATTTTTCTTAAAGGAACCTGGTCAGAACTGTCTGTCTTTCCAGTCTAATATCACTATCTTCAACCATGCTGGCAAGGGAATTCTGGGAGCTGAAGTACACAAATGTATAAAGTTGCAGAGTTTGGATACCCCTGGATTGCAGCTTTCCTACAGTGTTTTGCCATGGATTGGGACCAGTGGTGCGATTCAGCCAGTTTGCACCACTTCAGGAGAACCGGTTGTTAACTTTCTGAGCAGTTTGGTGAACTGGTTGTTGGAAGAAATCACTAGGACAGAGAACCAGTTGTTAAATTATTTGAATCCCACCACTGGTTTGGGGCTCATAGGAGTTGTTGTCCAAAATGTCTGAAGGACTTCCAATGGACATCTCTGAGCATAGCTGACACTGAATCAAAGAGACCCAGCAGTTCTGAGCCAAGTTTCTTTGGTTAAAAAAAGAAGGCTGTGAGATGTTATGTATCAGAAGGTCTTCCCCAAAGGTCTTTAATGCAACAGCAACTAATCCCACATGGTGGGAGCTCTGGGAAGGAATTTGAGGAGTGAGGAATTATCACCCAAAATTAGTGCATGACTAAAAGTGAGCAGCAAGAAAGATTCAGTCACATTAAGGCAACATTCCTTGAGCTTGGCAATTTGAACATTAAAACAATTCATCCCTTTTTAGTAATTTAAATAATACAGCCAAAAGACGAACAGAGGTAGATGCAAGCATTTCACATTGACTCATCAATATCTACATTACAATAACACGGTTGAAGTCAGTCCTCAAATATAAGACCTAGCAAGAGCATTAATTAAGCCTAAAACATATGCAAGAAAGCAACCAATGACAAGCCTTACACCCACGGGGGGCGTAGATTGACATAAAGCCGCTTCTGCACACATAATGGAGGCTTCAATTAATGGCAACTGCCACAGTTTGGCGACTGCCTGAATTTGAAGATGTCCGGACTTCAACTCCCAAATTCCCCAACTAGCATGTGTGTCAAGTGCTACCAACCAAAACCAGGCCTAAGAAGATATTTTATTGTTGATCACCTGTATTACAAGAATCTCACCAGACTGACTGCCTTACCTGGGGCAACGGCAGATATAGATCTAAAGATTAGACCTCAGCTATTTCTTCTACTGAACGGATTCTAAGTTGGAATATCTTTTACTCCCCCTCTTCCCTTCCACTGGTGGTTTTATATCACATGTATGGTAAACTTCACCTCAAAGAATTTATGCTGGCTGGGGGATTCTGGGAGTTGAAGTCCACACTTCTTCAAGTTGCCAGGGTCAGCTCCTTTCATTTGCATTTGGAAGTAAAGAATTAAGAAGTCACCCCGAAAGAAGTCCAGGAGTTGTCTTCTTTGTGCATTTATGCACAATCAGATTTTGTTTTGGCTTCTGTGCTGGAAAATTCTTCCAGCTTGCCTCTTTACCTTTCAATCAGGTAGAATAGCTAAGAATATCGCTTGCAAAGGCTGTCCTCCTTACACTGATCGGCTCTGCAGAAGGTGCAGCGTTACCGATGGTGATATTTATTGCGCTATGTTGGGGATGTTATTGTCTAATTATAGGCATAAAACTAAGCAATTGGAAATAAAAATAGGAGAAGGCATGTACCTAGAGTGGCTAGAGTCCAAATGTATCATGTTTCAGTTGCAAAACATAATGCTGCAGAGTGAAACCCCTTCAGGGTTAAAAAAAAAAGCCATCTGGCTTTCCATTCAGATGAGGAAAAAGTCTCGCTAGTTCTGTATTTATAAAGAGATGATTTGTGTTTAAAGCAAATATTATTTTTGCTCACTAGTCTAAGCACAGAAAGGGAGAGAGAGAGAGGAGAGAGAATGCAGACGCAAGCAATTGGAAAAAAACTGCTTATGCATTTAAATGACAATTAATTTTCTGATTGTTTGGCAAGGTGATTAAGGTTCTGAAAACATATATCGATACAGCAAACCATAAAGTACAGACTATCAGCTAATAATAAGATAAGAGGGATTTAACCCAGATAGAATACATATATTTTTGATGAATGTTTGGGGCAAGCTCTGCTCCATTCTTTGCTACAATCTCTAGGATCTATAAATACATACCTGTGACTTGGGTCTTCAGAAGTTCAAGACAAATACAACTAGAAACTGAGTTACTTTGGTTAAAGTTTTGTTTAAAAGCTACCTATGTGACAAAGAGTATGTGTGTTGGGGTGGTATTCTGCTTCAAGGGGAGGGGGAAAATTAACTTTACTAAAAACACTGAGAGCTGATGCACTGGAGACAAATTCCTTATGTGCCCACTTGGCCAATAACGAAATTCTATTCTATTCTATTCTATTCTATTCTATTCTATTCTATTCTGTTCTGTTCTGTTCTGTTCTATTCCATTCCATTCCATCCCATCCCATCCCATCCCATCCCATCCCATCCCATCCCATCCCATCCCATCCTATCCTATCCTATCCTATTCTGCATTCTATCCTATTCTACATTCTATCCTATTCTGCATTCTATCCTATCCTATCCCATCCCATCCCATTCTATTCTTTTTCATTCTATTCTGTCCTGTCCTATCCTATCCTATCCTATCCTATCCTATCCTATCCTATCCTATCCTATCCTATCCTACGCTATGCTACGCTACGCTACGCTACACTATTCTTTCCATTTCCATATTCTCTTCTCTTCTACTCTCTTCTATTTTATTCTATTCTACTCCTACTCCTACTCTACTCTACTCTACTTTATACTAAACGCAGAACTGTGGATTCAGACAATATACAGGCTCTAGTCTGCTACTAATAAAATTGGAGGGCCTATGGTCAGCCAAACTAGATCAAGGATGATGATGGTGGTGGTGATGGCAAAGATAATGGCAGCAATGGTAGTGGTGGCGGTGATGATGATGATGATGATGATGATGATATGCCAGCCTTCCATCCTCCCTGGCTAGGAAAGCAATGGTGGGCATGGCTTGGGAGCTGCAGCCAATCACTGCTCACAAGGCATGTCTCTTCTTGCTGGACTTTGGCAGGAACATTTGTAATGGATTCTTTTGCTCTCTTAACCACTCTATACTTCAGTCTCTTACTCTGGGAGGATTCAGGGTGTGTGTATGGAGATTTCAGCCACTGTCACATTGCTAATATTTGTGAAATAGTTAATTGTACCCATAGGGACTCTTTTGTGTGTGTGTGTTTGTGTCTTCAAGTCAATGTAGACTCCTGGCAACTGGCTGAAGTTTTCTAGGCAAAGTTTTGGAAATGGTTTGCCATTGCCTCCTTTGGAGGTTTGAGAGAGAGAAAGAGTGTGGCCCAGCATCACCCAGATAGATTTGGGCCTAAGGCCAGACTGGAACTCACATTCTCCCAATTTGTATCCCAGCACCTTAACCACCCCATCAAGCTTTGTTTCCACTTTGGTTTAAAGTAGGGGTGTCCAACCTTGGCAACTTTAAGACTTATGGACTTCAACTCCCAGAATTTCCCAGCCAGCATAGTCCACAGGTCTTCAAGTTGTCAAGGTAGGAGGCCCATGATTTAGGGCATTAATAATAAGATTACCATATCTGGGCTGCCCAAATCCAGATGTTCTCTAGATGGCAACAGTCAGATACAATCAATTTCTTAGTTCTTTGCCATCATTTAGCAACTTGCTAGAATTTCACAGCCCATATCTGGTAGCTGTGCCTAGAATAAAATACCTGATGGACTATTCCATCCTTGTGTTTGAACTCCAACTTCTATAATCCTTTGCCATTTGATGCCTTGCCTGGTTGATAGAAATCCAAATCATCTAGACAGCATGGACTTAAACCATAAAATCCTGCTCCTCCACCTTCATAAATGCAAGGCAAGTTGGAAAAGGATTTTCTTAATATTAAACGTACTCCAGCCAAAAGAGATTTGCTTTGAAGTTCCAGTGAATAGAGAAGGAAAGTTAATTTTCCACTGAAATTGAGGGGACTGAGGCTGTATTTGTAGGTACTGCAGATCTCATAGAAACAAGTATCAAGACGAAGCTCTACAACTTTCAAGTGAGGCTGAGAAAGGTGGTTGCATGAAAACTTGACTCCATTGTGAGTCAAAATAGGATGCTCAGAGCAACAAGATGAAATATAGTTTCATTTATTTCTATTAGGCTCTTCAGCAGCTGCCTAAAGTGATTCTTTTCCAGAAAGCATAATTTCATAGAGTTCTCTTTAGCAAGATTTATTGAAACGAGAGGGATTGGGTTACAAGGGTTCTTGCAATTAAAGCTTTTTTTTTAAGAGTCTAACTTTGAGTTGAATTCTGTAAAACTGAACTCTTTAATGTCTCGATGTTCAGCTAGGAACAAGCAATCGCACTGAGTTCAACACATCCTAATCCATATGTTTCTGCAAAGGGCTGAATTCATATATATATATTTATTATTTATTTATTAATTCGACTTATATGCCGCCCCCTCTCCGAAAGGACTCGGAGCGGCTCACAGCTAAAATACAACAATAACAATAAATTACCTAAAAACATATTAAACAAATTATAAGCTAAATTGGAATTAAAACCCCAAAGTTAAAATAAACAAACCCCAAAGAGGGTTTGCCAGATCAATTCTTATGTATGTATGTATGTATGTATGTGTGTGTATGTATGTATGTATGTATGTATGTATGTATGTATATATATATATATATTGTGTCTGGTTCCTATATGCTCAGCTATCAACCTCAAATCATAATGGCTAGGTCTGTCCTCAATGTGAGTTGTGTTGGGGGGGATGCACGAAGGGAGGCTCAGCGAATCTCATTGTACTCATGTTGTACTCTGACAATAAAGGTAATAATAATAATACAATTTACTGAATCCAAATCCAACTGTTTGTACCAAGCTAATTAAATTCAATTCTATGCAGTTATAAATATGGAGGCTGGCAAACAGCAGAACAATTACATAACATAAAAGGAACTTAAAATCCATAATTAAAGATAATCAAAATTATTTCATTATTAAATCTTCATACAATTCAATTCAATTCAACCTTTATTGTCAATGCACAACATGTGTACAATGAGATTGGCTGCCTCTTAGTGCACCCCCCAGCATAAACACATATCAATAACTCACAATGAATATATATATATATATATATATATATATATATATATATATATATTTTAACCTTCAGCTTGGAATAACAGTAGGAGAAACACCTCAGATCTATAGATCTATAGAATTTTATTTATTTATTTATGTATTTGTCAAACATGTACAAGATAACAAGTATGAACATAAACAAGAACAAAGGGAGTAAATACAGGGATGGTAGGCCCACTGATGCACTTATGCACACTCTCTTTAAGGACCTCTTAGGAATGGGGTGAGGTCTATGGTAGACAGTTTGAGGTTGAAGCTGCAAGGGGTTGAGGCTGTAACAACAGAGTCAGGTAGGACGTTCAAGGTGTTGACCACTCTGATTCTGAAGTCGTATTTTTTGCAGTTGAATTTGGAGTGGTTTACCTTGAGTTTGCATTGGTTGTTTGCCCATGTATTATTGTGGCTGAAGCTGAAGAAGTTGTTGACAGGTAAGACATTGTATCAGACAATTTTGTGAACCATGCTTAGATCATAGCGCAGGTGGCACAGTTCCAGATTGTCCAGGCCCAGAATTTCGAGCCTGGAGGCATAGGGAACTCTATTGTGAGTGGAGGAGTGAGGTACTCTTCTCAAGAAATATCTCTGAACCTGCTCCATTGTGTTAATGTCCGATATACAGTGTGGGTTCCAGGCAGATGAGCTGTATTCAAGAATTGGTCTGGCAAAGGTTTTTTAAATCTCTTTGTTTTGAAAAGACATATGTATAACAATGTTGTACAGTTCTAAATGTTGGTCTGGACCTTTGATTTCTCTAAAAAGAGTGGTATGGTTCTCAAGAAAATTTGGCCCATAGTTTGTTTATTTATTTATTTATTTATTTATTTATTTATTGGACTTGTATGCCGCCCCATCTCCAAAGACTCGGGGCGGTGCACAACTAAAAACAACAACAATAAATACTTAAAAAGAAATTAAACTAATTTCACAAGCCCAAAATACAAAAACTAAAATTTACAGTGGTTAAAATAATTAAGAAACCCATCCCCCACCCCAAGGAGGGGTCACAGCCCAGATTGGTCGAACAACCAGGTCTTCAAATCATGGTGGAAGGTGCGGAGGTCAGGGGCCAGGCAGAGCCCCAGGGGCAGTTGGTTCCAGAGGTCAGGGGCCGCGACAGAATAGGCTCGTCGCCGGGGGACTGCCAGCTGACGTTGGCTTGCTGACGGGACCCCGAGGAGTTGACACTACTTGCTGGCAAGGAGATGAAGGAACTTTTGTGAAATGCTGGCCATATCCACTGTAAAGATCAACTTTCAAGGAAAAAGCGAGATAGATTGTTTTAAAAAATGAAGCCCATCTTTCATTTATTTTGTTTTATTTCACCAGGGGCAAAAATGCAGCTTCTTTACTGAAGCCTGTCACTCTAGAAATAATCTGTGGCTGGGGATTTTCAACATCCACTCCAGCAATATTTTATTCTGACCCTAAGCAAAATCGATAGCTCATTTTTCCCTTCCTCTTTCCTTTTCCTTTCAGAAAGCCAGTTTTCTTTTTTCCCCACCCCTGCTTGGCAGAAGAAAATAAATTCTGCTCAGTGTCGTTAAAAATATATTCTAACCATAGTTTCGGAAAGTGTGTGTGTGTTGCAAAGAATTTAAATATAGGCTGTAATGAGTCTCAAACAATTGTGAACAGTTGCTTTTATTCAAGCTAATGGAGAAGTCAAGTCTTCAATCTCATTCAGTGAGGTTGAAATTTCTATGCCTACATTCTGCAACTGGACTTATAGGTTACCAAATCTGTGCTATATGTAGATGGACTTGGTGGTAAAATTTGGATTATAGAGGGAACTGCTTTCAGCTGCAAATTTCTTCACTCCAGCAATTGTGATGTGAAACTTCCAATACACTTAATCCTTGAATTATGACCATAATTGAGCCCAAAATATCTGTTGTTAAGTGAGACATTTGTGAAGTGAATTTTGCCCCTATTTTACAACCTTTCTTGCCTTTGTTTTCAACTGAATTGAACTGAAGAAGCTTCTTGGATGAGAAGCAAAATGTCTTCAAGGAAAGACAAAGTCCAGTTGCCTTTGAAAAAGCATCTTTGGGGCAACCATGAACTGGAGGACTGAGGATCTCCATAGACATCCAGATTGTGTCCCAACCATGAAGAGGGAAGTGTTACCCCATCCAAGGTCAAAGCTGGAACATCCCCAGGTTGTTCTCCGTCATGATCTAATCATATATCAACTTATTTCTCTATGAAACTCACACCTGAGGCAAATCTGTCTGGCTTCTTCTCATTATGGTAGCCAATGAACAAATGGAGCACTTTCTTGTCTTAGAACACTCAACTTCTTCCTGATGTATGTGAACAATATGTGTTATACGCCCTTGTCACCTCGAGACTCGACTACTGCAACGCTCTCTATCTAGGACTGCCCTTGCATACCATCCGGAGATTGCAGTTGGTGCAGAATGCGGCCGCGTGGATGGTGATGGGAGTTACCCAGTTCTCTCATGTTACCCCCCTCCTGCGTGGCCTGCATTGGTTGCCGATTGCGCTCCGGGTGAGATTCAAGGTTTTAGTTTTGACATTCAAAGTCCTACACGACATGGGCCCCCAATATCTGAGGGAGTGTCTTCTTCCAATAGCTAGTGCCGGCCGCCCTGTGCGGGCTCATAGGCAAGGACTCCTCGGGTTCCATCGGTGAGTCAATGCCGGTTGGTACTTCCCCGACGATGAGCCTTCTCTGTTGCGGCCCCCGACCTCTGGAATCAACTGCCTCTGGAGCTCCGTCTGGCCCCTGATCTCCGCACCTTCCGCCGAATTAAAGACCTGGTTGTTTGACCAACCGGGCTGTGACCCTTCCTTGGGGGGAGGGATGGTTTTTAATGTATTTTATTGTTGTGTTTTATATTTGGGCTTGTTGGTTTAATGTCTTTTTAAATATTTATTGTTCTGTGTTTTTAGTTGTGAGCCGCCCCGAGTCTTCGGAGATGGGGCGGCATATAAATAAATAAATAAATAAATATCTTGGACCAATTCACCTGGTTTCAATAGAATCCTTTTCTTCAGGTTGTAAAATTAGAGTTTTAATGAGGTCTTGCTGGGTAACTTAATTCTGCTGTCTTTACGGATTACATAGAACATAGAACATTTACAGTATGTCTTTCTCCCATATTCTCTACTTTACATGCAAATTTTACCTCCCTTGAACATAGAATAGAATAGAATAGAATAGAATAGAATAGAATAGAATAGAATTCTTTATTGGCCAAGTGTGATTGGACACACAAGAAATTTGTCTTGGTGCAAATGCTCTCAGTGTACATAAAAGAAAATATACATTCGTCAAGAGTCAAGAATCATAAGGTACAACACTTAATAATAAAGGGTACAAAAGTAATCAAATCATAAGGAAACAGTCAATAAAAATCGTAAGGATACAAGTGACAAAGTTACAGTCATATAGTCACAAGTGGGAGGGGATGGATGAATAAGAGTGATGAGAAGGTTAATAGTAATAGTAGTGCAGACTTTGTAATAGTTGAACAGTGTTGAGGGAATTATTTGTTTAGCAGAGCGATGGCATTCAGGGAAAAAACTGTCCTTGTGTCTAGTTGTTCTGGTGTGCAGTGCTCTATAGCATTGTTTTGAGGGAAGGAGTTGAAACAGCTTATGTCTGGGATGTGAGGGGTCTGTAAATATTTTCACAGCCCTCTTTTTGACTCGTGCAGTATACAGGTCCTCAGTGGAAGGCAGGTTGGTATATAAGTACCCCAATTGTTCCACTCATCCATTTGAACCTGGACAAATCTTAATATTTTTTGGCAGGATATTGCTCTCTGCAAAATCCAACTGAAGCCATGTTGGCCTTAACGATCTTCCATTTCATCAGTCAGTATACTTGTCACTAGCCAGCTTTACATCCTTAGACTATTCATTGCACTGGATAAATGGAACTTCTATTAGCCTCCTTTTTACAGGCTGACAGGTGCAATCATTCTTGTAAGCCTTAATTACAATGTTTAATTAAGCACAGTTCAAGTAGGTAGAAAAGTTTAAGACTCTGAGAGCTATCAATGTCTAGATACGGAGTGAGAAGAGAAGGAACAGAATCCGTTTTGTGCTTTGAAGGATATACTGCTATAGAACCAGAGACAGAGAAAGATAATGTACCGGATGAATTTATACAACATGCTAAGCCTCAAACAAACCCAATTATGGCTTAATACGATCTGGGAATCCAGCTATTCCGGACTGCAAGCCAGTGCTTATAATTTAGCACGTTAGGCGATCCAACCAATTCTGCCTTATTCCATAAGCTATGATGAAGTGAACCAGAGTTCAGAACAAGGTGCAAACTGTAACAGCATCATAGTTAAGACAATACAGGTAATCTTCAGCTTATGATCACGTTTGATCATATCAAATTTCTGTTGTTAACTGAGTTTTGGCCCATATTACAACTTTTCTTGCCACAGTTTTAAGTGAGTCACTGCAGTTGTTAAATTAGTAACGTGGTTGTTTAAGCGAACCTGGCTTCCCCATTGGCTTTGCTTGTCAGAAGATCGCAAAAGCTAATTATATGATGCCAGGCATGCAAAAAATAGACCCATAGAAAGCAAAACTCCGAGACAGGTAGCTTCCTCAAAGAATAGCTTTATTGGATATATTGTATTGGCACGTATCTGGGGAAAACTGACTGTGAAGGTTCCCACAGTTTTCACCTAATTAAAAGTAAGAGTTTGTCACTTTCTCAAAACAATCAGTCCCATGGTCGAATCACGGTGCTGTCTGGTTGCCAGGTGACATCTCTCTGTCTTCCCCCTACCAGGTGTGAGGATGTCCTTGGTTCCCAAGAGAATGTATTTTGTTTTGGCTACAAAATCCCAGCTATCTAAAACCCTCTCTCCGTATCCCTCAGCTCCATGTGGCAACACTGAAGCATCCAAAATGTCTTCAGTCAGGTCAGCTTCAGGGTGGACACAGGACACCCCACCACCATAAATATGAACCAATTGCCAAGCATCCAAATTTTGATCACATGATCATGGGGATGCTACAATGATTGTAACTGTGAAAAACGGTCATAAGTCACTTTTTAGTATCGTTGCAACATTAAATGGTTACCAAACAAATGATTGCAAGACAAGTCTCTCTGTAACGAATAAACAAATATATTCCTCTTCTTTTCTTCCCTGTTAGCTGAGGTCCTATTGTCTGGATCAACAGAACAAACTATCCAATGTGTAAATTTACACTTGGTAATGTTGTAAATGGAACTTTGAGTTCAGAAGTCAAATGGTTCAGTTAATAAATCCAAATTCAGACATCAATCTCAACAGGTGTTGACAAGGATATTTTCTCTTTTCAGCTTTTTTTTTCCTTTTCAGAAAAATATGATTTTTCTCAGTTGCAATGATTAGATGATTAATCAGTTAACTGAATTGATTAAAAGAAAAAAAATTGGCTAAGAAGATTTCCCTAATTAATGAGCTAGCAGACTTTGTATAAAAAAAAATGTATGGCAAGAGAAGTGATGTTTTCAAGGCCAATCTGCATTTCACACTTGACAATCTGAGGGACAGTCTACACACCTCCAATAATAATACCTGCAAAGTAGGATAACGTGTGGGAGCCAATATATAAGTTGCTACAGGTCTCGTGATTCACAATTATTAAAATTCATCCTAACGTCTAGGCCTAAGGTTTACCCCATCCAATTAGACCAAATTCTTCTCCTTGAATTTTCTTTTCCTTGCTTTAAAAACCAGATAAAGCTAAAACCTATATACACCCTATATAAGCCTATATATAGCAATAGCAATAGCACTTATATACTGCTTTATAGTGCTTTACAGACCTCTCTAAGCAGTTTACAGAGTCAGCCTCTTGACACCCAAAATCTGGGTCCTCATTTGACTGACCTCAGAAGGGTGGATGGCTGAGTCAACCTTGAGCCTTGTGGGATTCGATCTGCCAAATTGCAGTGGGAGTAGCTTGCAGTACTGTACACTCTAACCACTGTGCCACTGAGGCTCCATATATATGCCCTATATAAGCCTATATATGCCCTATATAAGCCTATATACACACTAGAACTCAGTGCATGGTCCCTCTTCAAGGTAGTCACAAAAGTTCTAATCAACTCCAGTTGCTAGTATTGGATCAATGATTGATGGATTGCCAGTTTGGGATAGTGATTAAGGTGCTGGCTTTGAAACCAGGAGAGAGTGAATTCTAGTCCCGTCTGAGGCATGAAAGCCGGTTGGTTGACTTTGGGCCAATCACCAGGGTAGAACAGAATGAATGAGCTGGAAGGGACCTTGGAGGTCTTCTAGTCCAGCCCCCCCACTTAAGCAAGAGAGAACCTATACTATTTCAGGTAAGTGACTGTCTAGTCTCTTCTTAAAAGCTTCCAGTGATGAAGCCCCCACAATTTCTGAAGGCAACTTCTGTTCCACTGCTTGATTGTCCTCATTGTTAGAAAGTCTACTAACTGCAAAAGTCCCAGGTTAAATGAGCCTTGGTGGCTCAGGCTGTTAAATGCCTGCTCTTAAGATCCAGCTGTCTACAATTACTGTAGGCTCGAATCCCACCAGGCTCAAGGTTGACTCAGCCTTCCATCCTCTCGGGGTAGGTAAATTGAGGACCCAAGATTGTTGGGGGCAATTAGCTGACCTTGTAAAAATGCCGCTTAGTAATAAGCAGGCATATACAATGGAATGAATGATATTGCTGAGTGCATTGGGTTGTGCTCCAAAAATTGTAAGCCGCCCTGAGTCTTCGGAGAAGGGCGGCATATAAATGTAATAATAATTTTAAAAAATCCAGTCTGCTTCTTTCTTCGATCAGTTTCCAACCATTGTTTCTTGTCCTGCCCTCCAGGAGACGGTGAGTTTTAGTTCCATCTTAGGAGTGAAAGCTGGTTGGGTGATTTTGGACTAGTCAGTTTCTCTCAGCCAACGTCCAACTCACACAGTTGTTATTGTGAGGTAAAAATACAGGCGGGAGGAGCTTTATGTAGGTCTGCTGCCTTGAGTTACTTGTAAACTACAAATCCAGCGGCATCAGAACTTTGGGATATTTAGTTAGTAATTGTTTTGTATCAATCCCCACTTCCTTAAAGCGCCTAAGATCCACTGCTTCCCTGACGGGAAGCGTTGGGGTCACTGAGTCCCAAAACAACAGTCTGAGTAACGCTTAAGGTGAAGATCCCAAATGGATTCTTCCAGTTCTCCTTCACCCCAGTGGGACCAACCCTGCCTTCCTGTTTTCCCTCCCCTCCCCTTGTAATTCAGTTGGTCGGGCTCCCCTTCTTCCTTGGCGATCACTGACTTGTTTATTTGTCTGATTAATGAACTCTGCAAATTAACCTCCACACTACTGTATAATTGCTATTAAGGCTTCAAAAATCACTTAAGCATTTCTGCAGCTCTGCAAGAGCGTATTCCATTTGGATGGCCGGTGCAGTTTGCTGATTGCGGGGAGATAGAGCCTGCCTCCTGACTTCCACATTTACAATTAATTATTGCATTTGGCACCCAAATTACCCCCAGCCTTGTGTGCTCGGCTTTATCTCTGTGCACACACAGGCTTGGCTTTTAATTAAAAGGCCCTCCAAATTAAATGGAAACAAATTCAATTATTACCTCTCATTGGAACAGCCTGCAGCCTATAGACTGTACTTTTTCAAGAGAGGACCTAGGGAAATTCATTCCTCACTAATCCAATGTAACTAAAAAAAAATATATTCCCAACTATTTTTCTTATCATCACTAAGGCAGCTCTATAGCCATTGGGTCAATCTTGGTGTGAACTTCTCTATTGTGGAGTAAATTCTCTCTCTCTGTCTCTCCTCTCTCTGTGTGTCTCTTTCTCCTGTCTCTCTCTCTGTCTCTCTGTCTCTGTCTCTCTCTCCTCTTTCTCTCTCTGTCGCTCCTCTGTCTCTCTCACCTCTCTCTGTCTGTCTTTCTCTCTCTGTCTCTCCTCTCTCTCTGTCTCTTTCTCCTGTCTCTCTCTCTCTGTCTCTCTCTCCTCTTTTCCTCCTGTTCGCTCCTCGTCTCTCACCTCTCTCTTCGTCTTTCTCTCTCTGTATCTCCTCTCTCTCATGTCTCTTCCCTGTCTCTTCTCTCTGTCTCCTCTTCATCTTCCTCTCTCTCTGTCGCTACCTCTCTGTGTATCCCCCCTCTTCTCCTCTCTTGTTCTCCTCTGTTCTTCTCTCACCTCTCTGTCTTGTCTTTCCTCTCTGTCTTCCTCTTTCTGTGTTCTTTCTCCTGTGTCCTTCTCGGTCTCCGGTCTCTCTGTGTCTCTTTCTATCCTCTCTCCTCTCTCTGTCTTCCTCTCTCTCCGGTCTCTTTCTCCTATCTCTCCCTCTCCGTCTCTCTCCCCCTCTCTCGTCTTTCTCTCTCTCTCTTTCTCATCTCTGTCTCTCTTTCTCTCTGTCTCTCTCTTCTCTCTCTGTCTCTCCCCCCTCTCTGTCTTTCTCTCTCTATCTTTTCTCCTCTCTGTCTCTCTTTCTCTCTGTCTCTCTCTCCTCTCTCTCTGTCTCTCCTCTCTCTCTGTCTCTTTCTCCTCTCTCTCTCCTCTCTCTCTCTCCCCCTCTCTCTGTCTTTCTCTCTCTGTCTCTTTCTCTTCTCTGTCTTTCCTTCTCTCTGTCTCTCTCTTCTCTCTCTGTCTCTCCCCCCTCTCTCTGTCTGTCTTTCTCTCTGTGTCTCTCCTCTTTCCATGTCTCTTTCTCCTGTGTCTCTCTCTGTCTCCCTGTCTCTCTGTGTCTCTTTCTCTCCTCTCTCTCTCTCGTCTACTCCTCTATTCTCGCTCTTATCCTCTCTCTCCTCTCTCCGTCTCTCCCCCTCTCTCTATCTTTCTCTCTCTTTCTCCTCTCTGTCTCTCTTTCTCTCTGTCTCTCTCCTCTCTCTCTGTCTCTCCTCTCTCTCTGTCTCTAATCCTCTCTCTCTATCTATACTCTCTCCCCTCTCTCTGTCTTTTCTTCTCGTCTCTTTCTCTCTCTGTCTCTCTCTCTCTGTCTCTCTCTCCCTCTCTCTCTCTGTCTCTCCTCTCTCTGGTCTCTTTCTCCTCTCTCTCCTCTCTCTGTCTCTCCCCCCTCTCTCTGTCTTTCTCTCTCTCTCTTTCTCCTCTCTGTCTCTCTTTCTCTCTGTCTCTCTCGTCTCTCTCTGTCTCTCCCCCCTCTCTCTGTCTTTCTCTCTCTATCTTTTTCTCCTCTCTGTCTCTCTTTCTCTCTGTCTCTCTCTCCTCTCTCTCTGTCTCTCCTCTCTCTCTGTCTCTTTCTCCTGTGTCTCTCTCTGTCTCCCTGTCTCTCTCTGTCTCTCTCTCTCCTCTCTCTCTGTCTTTCTCTCTCTGTCTCTTTCTCCCCTCTGTCTTTCTTTCTCTCTGCCTCTCTCTCTCTGTCTCTTTCTCCTCTCTGTCTCTCTCTCTCTCTCTCTTTTCTCTTTAAAAAATGTACTGCTGTTCTCCAACTCTTTAAAATTTTGCTGTCTGCAGGAAGTAATTTCCACATCCCTTGTTAGTGACAGATTGTTTCAGACCTACACCAATTGAGAAAAGATTTCCTCTTGCTAGCATTGCCTCACCTAAGATCAGGAGAAGAAGTAGTCATGAATGCTTAGAGAACCAAGCAAGAGAATGATCTTCAACATCCTCTGAACGGACATATGTCCCAAGTCTTTGGTCTCAGATCTAGGAACAGCTTTATGGCATGAAATAACATTCTTGAGGGTACAGAAGAGCAAAATTGAATTACAGGTAGTCCTCAACTTACAACAGTTCATTTAATGACCATTCAAAGTTACAGCGATACTGAAAAAAGTGACTTATGACCATTTTTTCACACTTAACGGCTGTTGAAGCATCCCCGTACAGTCATATGATCAAAATTCAGGTGGTTAGCAACTGACTCACACTTACGACAGTCACGGGATCAACTTCTGCGACCTTCTGACAACCGAAGTCAACGGGGAAGGAAAATTCACGTAACAACTGTGTCACTGACTTAACAACTGGAGTAATTCTCTTCACAACTGTGGCAAGAAAGGTCATAAAAGGTAGCAAAACTCACTTAACAAATGTTTCACTGAGCAGCAGAAATTTGGGGCTGAGGTGTGGTTGTAAGTGGAGGAATCTCTGTAAATGATGGAGGAAGGAGTCTATGGAGCAAGGGAGGATATGGCTGAAAGATCCACCCTCCCTTACATTACTTGAAGGACCCTGAAGAGGTTAAGAGTTGGAATGCCTGAACGTCAAACCAATATGTTCAAATTGTAGGTGCTCCATCACTAGAGGTTTTTAAGAGGAGACGGGACAGTCACGTATCTGAAATAGCATAGGGTCTCCTCCTGGAGCAGGGGGCTGGACTACAAGACCTCCCAGGTCCCTTCCAGCTCTATTCTGATACTGAAATGGAGGCTCTTAGTCATGGTGGTGCAGTGGTCAGAGTGCAGTACTGCAGGCCACTTCTGCTGACTGCCGGCTGCCTACAGTTTGGCAGTTTGAATTTCATCAGGCTCAAGGTTGGCTCAGCCTTCCATCCTTCCAAGGTGGGTAAAATGAGGGCCCAGATTGTTGGGGGCAATAGGCTGACTCTGTAAACCGCTTAGAGATGGCTGGAAACAGAGGTGGCATTCAGCCAGTTCTGACAGGTTCTGGAGAAGCAGTAGCGGAAATTTTGAGTAGTTTGGAGAACCGGCAAATCCCACCTCTGACTGGCCCCACCCCATCTATTCCCTGCCTCTCATTGAGTCCCAGCTGATCGGCTGGGTCATCTTTGGTTGCCCTGAACAGGAGAACGGAGCTGGAAAGCAGGTTAGTGGGGTGGGGAGGGAATGGGGATTTTGCAGTATCCTTCCCCTGCCACACCCATCAAGCCACGCCCACCAAGCCACACCATACCTACCAAGCCATGCCCACAGAACTGGTAGCAAAAAAATTTGAATACCACTACCAGCTGGAAAGCACTGGAAAGCGATATATAAATCTAAGTGCTATTGCTATTGCTTAGCAGATAACAGCACACTGTGTGAATGTGGAGAGACACAGAGAACAGCCCATCTGCTGCTATGTCAGCTACTAGCAGAAACACATACCGATAATAACTTAATTTTGGCCAATGACAAAGTCAAGAGGGCGGCTTCATTCTGGCAGTTTAAGGCTTGAACTTAAAATGGAAGAAGAAGCAAACCCCTTGTTCTATTTATACATAATTAAGGGGAAGGGGGAGATACCAATCTTTCCCCCTTTTTAATTAATATATATGTTTTAGTAGCATTTTGATTCCCATATCTTTTCTAAGGCGTTAGTCCAATATTTGAGTTGAGTAGTCGTACTGATCTCCTAAGTCACCCAAAGTTGCTTTATAATGAGATGGGTGGCATATACATTTAATAAATAAATAAAACTAAGTGAGTAACAGGCCTTCACATCTCTGGAAATCAGAGTAGCCAGAGGATCATGGAGGAATAACCAGACATCTCACAGGTGTCAAGAAGATTTAAGTGTCTGTGGATCTCAATCTATATAAAAGTGAAATACCCCTCATGCATCATCACAAAATCTCCAGAACCATAAAGCCTACAAACTTGAAATTTGGCACATATGTTCCTCTTGGCTTCTAGGTGCTCACTAAGAAAGGATATTTTTAAAAATGACCATCAGAGCATTAGTATTTTGTATATTTCTATTAACACGCTCTAATGCTAAGGAGTTCTACTCCCCTGTCCCCACCTGAAAAGAAATCTCTTCCAAATGCAAAACACAAGCAGAGGAGAGGAGTTTCAGTTTCACAGCAGCAACCAGCTTTAGTACAGAATAGTTGAGCTAAGCCACACCCAGGCTGCTTGCTGTCTCCTTCGTGCTCACACAGCAAATACTGTTTCAGTTTCCACACAGCCCTCAACTCTCTCACACACTGACAGGATGCTAGCCAGATGAATACTGATGGATGCTGCTAGACAGAGGCAGATTTTTTCCCCTTATTTTCCTCCCCAAAAACTAAGCTCGACCACATAGTTTCGTAGTGAAGCACGGTATCCAGCTAGTGGGAGCTTCGGAGGCACACTGGTTAGAGTGCAGTACTGCAAGCTACTCCTGCTGCAATTTGGCAGAACGAATCCCACCAGGCTCAAGGTTGACTCAGCCTTCCATCGTTCCAAGGTGGGTAAAATGAGGACCCAAATTGTTGGGGGCAATATTCTGACTCTATAAACCACTTTGAGAGGGATGTAAAGCACTATAAAGCGGTATATAAGTCTAAATGCTATTGCTATTGCTAGTTGCTTATATTGCATTTTAGGCATAGTTTTAGTTTTTTAATTTTTTTTAAAAAAAACAACAACTTTATTTACCAGAATTAAAAACATACAAATTTAAAAACTACAGAAACACTAGTATGTAAATAACACATTACTCTTTACATTTGATATCAAATTTGATAAGTCCTAATAGTCCATATTAACTAATACCTGGTGTGTCTTCCTTAACTGTCACATCCTAAACACTAAATAACACACAATACTCTACCGCTCTTATCATTGGTTTATAACTATTATTAAGTTCATAATACCTTCATATTATTTAAGTGATGACTAAAAAAATGTAATAGATAGAAATAATAATGAAAGAGAAAAGGAAATTTAAGACCTTTGTTATTTCTTATACATTTCATTTATACAGCTGAATATAATATGGTTCTTAGGTTTAGTTTTATGATCATTTTAAATGAAGTTTGTTGGCCCTGTTGGAAGCTTCCCAAATGAAAATGAGGAATGACAAGGCCTTCTTGATATTGGCTGACTCATTGGGGTTCCTTATCCCCAAAGCTGATTTGAGTCAAAACTTCTGAAGCATATGGAAAAAACTCTTGTGCTGGATAGCCTTGCAGTCAGCTCATGAATCATTTTTATTTTGGACAGTTGCCTGCCAAGAAAATTAGCTGAGGTTATTTCACATCAGCAGAATTTTTGTTAAGATCTCCTGATCCACCTCGAATAGCGTCCAAGTTCTAAAAGTCATTTATATCCTGCCTACATATATAAGAAGAGCATCTCTTCCTTAGAGGGCATAGTTTATGGCAAACTTTCTGTTAGGGAAAAGGGAGCAACAAAAAAAAAGTAGATTTGTTTCCATCTGGCTTGCAAAAACCAACATTTTCTACAGCTGAAGAATTGTACTCAAGTCCACTTATAGCCTTTTGGTAATAACAGATGATCTCTTTTTAAGTGAACTCAGTTGCTGGCGACTTTGTGGCCATTGTCATCTTTTTCTGGCCAAGTTGTTCAAGTGCTTTCCCATTGCCTTCCTCCAGGGTTTAGTGTGTGTGTGTGTGTGTGTGTGCAGGTGTGTGTTTCACTTCTGTTCTTACCTATGTTTTTGGAAGGCTTGCCCTGAAATACTATTTGTGTCCAACTCTGCTTAACTTTCTGGAGATTGGCCGCAGTGGGTTTGGTAGAGCCGTGGTGGCGCAGTGGTTAGAATGCAGTACGGCAGGCTACTTCTGCTGACTGCCGGCTGCCAGCAGTTTGGCAGTTCGATCCTGACCAGCTCAAGGTTGACTCAGCCTTCCATCCTTCCGAGATTGATAAAACAAGGACCTAGATTGTTGGGGGCAACTTGCTGACTCTGCAAACTGCTTAGAGAGCGTAAAGCACTGTGAAGCGATATATAAGTCTAAGTGCTATTGTTATTGCTATCAGCCCCTGTTGTGTTCTAGGGCCATGATGGCAAACTTATAGCATGCATGCCACAGGTGGCACACAGAGCCATTTGTGCCGGCATGTGAGCTGCAGGCAAACTTACCTCACTGGGCATGTGTGTGCTTCACAGCTGATTTTCAGCCAGTTTGAGGCCTTTTTTGGCCTCTCAAAGGCTTGAGAAAGGCTTCTGCAGGCTTCTGTAGGCTTTGCAGGCCGAAAACTAGCCCTGTTTTGTCACTTCCTGTTTTTCCAAAAATACCGGAAGTGACAAAACTGGGCTAGTATATTGTATACTGAAAAACAATCATAATTCACTTTTTCAGTTCCATTGCAATTTTGAACAGTCACTAATGTTGTAAGTCAAGGACTACCTGTATTTCTCTTTCGAAAGCTTGTTTCTGCTTTCTGTTCCTCCTTTCTCCTTCTTTTTTCAACCTTCTGCAGTGAATGAGACCTACCTCCTTCTAGCTTTAGATTTCAACCTTCTCCTTAGAAATATTGCCTTTTCTTCTGAAAATAGCCAACTTGTTAGAGGCATAGCAGAGCACAGACAGAGTTGTTTCTTTCCATGCTTAAACGTTTTTGTTTAAAAATTGAACTAGATAAACAGATAACAGATAATCAGAGTTAGAAGGGACCTTATAGGTCATCTAGTCCAACCCCCACCCAAGCGGGAGACCCTACACCATTTCTGACAAATTGAGGTCCAATCTCTTCTTGAAGGTCTCAAGTGATGGCATTCCCACAACTTCTGAAGGCAAGCTGTTCCATTGGTTGATTGTTCTCACTGTCAGAAAGTTTCTCCTTATTTCCAGGTTGAATCTCTCCTTGTTCAGTTTCCATCCATTATTCCTTGTCTGGCCTACAGGTGCTTTAGAAAATAGCTTGACCCCCTCCTCTCTGTGGCAGCCCCTCAAATATTGGAAGACTGCTCTCATGTCTCCCCTGGTCCTTCTCTTCACTAGACTAGCCAAGCCCAGTTCCTGTAACCGTTATTCATATGTTTTAGTCTCCAGTACCCTAATCCTCTTGATTGCTCTTCTCTGCACTTTTTCTAGAGTCTCAACATCTTTTTTATAATGCGGTGAACAAAACTGGATGCAGTACTCCAGAACTTGAACAGTGACTCCATAGTGTTTTCTTTTCCTATGGTGTTTTAAAGAACCCATTACTCATCCTCTGGGATGATCTTTCTCAGTCATCTTCCATAGTTTAAAAATTCTCCAACCTGCTAAACAATTCTGGCTTGGTTTGCAAAATGCATCACATCCAACTAGTAGTTCTGCAATGCGTTCTCTTTCTCTCCTGTGAAATAGGCAGAATTCTATTTTGCCTGCCCATCTCGTTCCCAGATTAATATGCATTAATTCCCAGACTGAGATGTAAACTGTCAGGGAGCTATCTTTCATACCCCACCCTTCTCTGAATGTTGTGACACAATTTTCAGCTCAGATATACAAAAATAGATAAATTAGGAAGGGAAGGATACAAAATATGCATTAGGAAAAACTGAATCTAGAAAACATATGCAAATTTGCATGATTCATTATCTTTTCTTTTAATGGAAGATGATCCTGAAATTGGATGGGACAGAATTGTGACTAAGTGAATACTTGCAAAATTGATGGAGACGTGGTATATATAGAGTAATGCTTAAATAGCCATTCCTCTCTGGTTTTGTCATATTAAATGACTGTCTTGGATGTATTTACTTGCTTAACATTACAGGTGGAGAGCACTGGTTCTCATAGTATTTCCTTTTTTTCTGCAATGCATGTAGCTGCCACTCCTAGGAAAATACAGAAAAAAAACCCAGAAAATAATAGAAAAATACTATTAATAACCAAGCTAAGATTATAAAGATCTGCTTAATTATCTAACACTTTAGAAGACTTTTGGAACTGCAATGGACAGAAGAAAATTGCAAATCAAAGAATGATTTTATGCGGAGTGTGGTGGAAGAGGAGGAAGAGGAAGAATAGAAAAAAATGGAATTCCACTAATATCAATATTGTCCTATTGTACATCTGAAATGAAAAACACATTATCTGCTATTGTATATTAGATTTCCGTAACAGGAAAGTTATTGATGAATTTGGAGGAGTAATAACAGTAATAGTAATAATAATAATGTAATAACTTAATTTGCAATGCAATGCACAATTTACATTTCAGAACTCTATTAATTTAGATTTATGCTTGAAAAGAAAAAAAAATGATGCACAATTAAGATATATCCATAGCGCAGCTGTGATTCAAAATTGCATTGATGCCTGTAGTTTGAACAGAGAATGTGATGCATAATTGCAGGTGACTGGGGTAAATCAGTGGAAACTGTAAACTCTTTCCCTGCGCTGTTCTGTAGGTAAATCCATTGAAACATGCAGTCTTAATATATGGGGGAGGGGAAGAAGAGGAGGAGGAGGAGGGAAAGCAGTGAAATGGGGCCACATTTGTCTCTGCAGTTGATGGAATGCTACAGGAAAGGAAGATAAGTTGGTTGGCATTTAATTTGTTCCAGACATGCACCTTGTGAATGCAGCAAGAAAGGAACAGGCCCAGTGGAGAATGGCATTTGAAAACTAGTTCTTGTTGTTCGAGCAGCAGGACACAGAGCATCCAGAGTGACAGCAAGCCCCAGTTGTGACCCATCCCGTACCAAGTAGCATCTCAGGGATAATTTGTCTAAGATATAGATAGCTATTCTGCTATGGAACACAGCACATACATTCCCCAATGGGGAAGGTGATTCTGTATTTCAGTCTTCCAGCAGTTTCTGGGATGTAGCATATCCAGCTGGATTATTGGTGTGAAATCTTCCCTCCCTCCCTTCCTCCTTCCCTCACCACCTAACATTTGGTACTACAGATAATATGTTGCAGTAGTATATCATAAGAAAAGTTAGCTTTGAGAAACGTAGCCTTTCATGACACTTAAAATAGATGACCCAGGACCTTGAAGGCAAAAACAGGGAAAGTAGAAGAAAATTTATTTTTTCAGTTGTCTTCCGCAGTTTAAAAGTTCTCTGATCTACTAAACAGCTCTATTTAGAAAAAAATTCTCACTCAAATCAAGATTAACTCTGGAGACATCCACATACTTCCTTGGCAGCAATATGGAAATGGTTTGACTTGATCTTCTTCTGGGATATTTTTGCTTAATTTCTCAATCTAGTTGATGGACCTAGTAATCTCACATCCAGGTCTGAACCAGTTTCAACCCAGCTGAGTTCTGAATGACCAGCAATACATTTTTATATTTTGGCACAGTGTTGGCTCAAAATTTATATCCATCTTCCTCAACTGGTTTTTGCTTACAAATTTCATCAGCTCTGACCGTGGACCATGATTGCTTGGATTGGCAAGATTAAATTATTCAGCACTTAGACCTGAAGTGGACAGAAGAATGATATTATGGGGGGGTTGAGAAGAAGAGGAGGAGGAGGAGGAGGAGGAGGAGGAGGAGGAAGAGGGAGAAATTTGGAGGCCACAAAGTTGCAGAAGTCTTCCTCTCAATATTAGGCAGTGATTTCAGGCAAGTAACTTTCCCATATTTAGTTGTATCCAAGTGAAGTTTCTACTATTACAGTTGGCTATCCTCAGTCTTCGTCTATCGGTCAGATGTCAGCCTAAGTTCTCTTTTGGCTGACACAGACTGAATTCTGTAAAACCATTGTCAAATTGACACCCCATAGAAATGTAAAGTTGCAGCTCCCATCACTCCTAGCCACAGCAACATCTAAGGGAACCTTAAAACCGAAATTCAGATAAATCTGGATTAGGCGAGGAAGCTATAATATGATGATGGGCATTATCTGTTGTTAAGGTCTGAGCTGTTGTGCTAGAAAGTAATAACTTTTTACTTTCCCCTATAGTACATCTATATCATCACTGACAAGCAGGAGCTGATTTAACACAAAAGGTGTAGCTTTTGGTCAGCAAATTCAGCAGCTAAGCCAGCAGAAAATGAAGAAGATGCTATCAGGCCTTTTGGATGACAGGGTTAGGAAGCCAGGCAAACATTCCAAAAATATTTGGCACTCTTGTCCCAAAGGTGCTTTTTTCCAGAAGGAAACTGACTTTCTTTTTTTTTTTGAAAACATTTTGCTTCTCATCCAAGAAGCTTCTTCATTTCTGACTGAAGAAGAACTGTCAGAACTGAAGAAGCGTCTTGGATGAGCAGCAAAATGTTGTCAACCCTGAAGCCAGCCTGGCCAAAGCCACACTGGAGCTAAGGGATAGGGAGGGGGATAGGATTAGAGATAGCTGGAGTTGTATAGTCAAAATAAAATATTTTCTCTTGGGAACCAAGCAGGGGTGGGATTCTACCAGTTCTCACCTATTCACTAGAACTGTTTGTTAACATTCTAAGCAGTTCGGAGAACCGGTTGTTAGAAGAAATTACTGGCCTAATCCTGTAAGGAAGGCAGGAAGGAAACATTCTGGTGTTGCTTACAGAAACTGCCTCTCCGTTAACCCTTATTACATTCTTGGCAGGACTAAACTTCCTGTCTCAGGAACGTCTCTGGAGTTTTTCCCCCCCTCCTTTGCTGGTACTTTGCTTGTGTGGAGTGACCATTCAAAGTTACAATGGCACTGAAAAAAGTGACTTATGACCATTGTTCACACTTACGACCGTTGCAGCATCCCCACAGTCATGAGAAGCCAGGCGAGGAGATGCATGCCTCGATATGAGTGATATTGAGTTGGCCATGCCCAGCAATAACATGACCACCAAGCCATGTCCACCCAGTCACATGACCACCAAGCCACACCCACCAACTAAGCCACGCCCACAGAACTGGTTGTTAAAAAATTTGAAGCCCACCCCTGGAACCAAGGATGTTCTCACCCCTGGCTGGAGGAAGGAAGAGTGATGTCACCAGACCAGTGGACACTGCCTTGATTGGGCCATGTGACTGATCGTTTGGGATTGAGGGGAACACTTTTAATTAGGTGAAAACCACGGGACCCTTCAGAGTCGGTTTTCACCAGATCTGTGCCAATATGATATTTCCAGTAAAGCTATTCTTTGAGGAATGTACCAGCCTTGGAATTTTGCTTGCTATGGATCTATTACTTGGCACACTGATATTAAACCAACTCTAAAAAATCTTAAGGAAACTTGCCACTCCATCCAGAGCTGACAATTGTTTTCAAAGAAAGTCTAGTTGACTTTGGGTAAAGCACCTTTGAGACAACCATGACCTGGATGATTGAGAGCCTCCATAGACATTTGCTGCTGTTGAAAACATGACCCAAGATGCTGTTGTGGCCCACCAATGGCCAGCAGAGCTGGAGGCAGCCTCAGACAGTGAGGAGGTTGGGGAGGAACATGGACCAGTCCTGGAGTCTGGGATAGGCTCTGACGAGTGCTCTGTGTCATAGGCAGAGATGGGGCCAGGGCTATCTGACAGTTATCAGCTACCTTTGGAGTCAAAGATCCTTGGGGCAGAAGAACAGCTGGAGCCTGTTCCTAGTGTGTGCATGCACAGAGCTGCCAGGAGAAGGGAACAGTTAAGGAACAAGGGTTGATTTGGGAGTAAAAGCTCAGGTGGATGGTGAATGGCTCCTCCCATAGGGAATAAGAGCTTTGGTGGTGCAGGCTGTTAAATGCCTGCATTTAAGTTCCAGCTGCCTACAATTACTGTAGGCTCGAATCCCACCAGGCTCAAGGTTGACTCAGCCTTCCATCCTCTCGGGGTAGGTAAATTGAGGACCCAAGATTGTTGGGGGCAATTAGCTGACCTTGTAAAAATGCCGCTTAGTAATAAGCAGGCATATACAATGGAATGAAGGCTATTGCTGAGCACACTGGGTTGTATCCAAAATTGTAAGCCGCCCTGAGTCTTGGAGAAGGGCATATAAATGTAATTAAAATAAATAAATAAATAAAGAGGAGCAAAAGTGGAGTAGTGTTTGCAGGAAACAATTAGCTCAGTTCATTAGAGTGAAGATCTGTTCCTGACTTTTTGCCAAATACTTGCTGCTACAGCATGGCATTTGGAAGGTACTGCCCTGGCAACTCTCCAAATCTGATAAAGGTCTGTAGTTGCGAAATCTCATTAAAGACTGTTTGCTGGGACTTTGCTGGAGAGGAATTCCCTTTAACCTAAATAAAAGGGGTTTTATCGGGACGAAGAGTCTGCTTCATGAACTTGGGAGGCCTAAGTCAGACCAGATGCCAAGGAGATAAATATATGAATCAGGGCCTGTGTGATTATTTAGGTGTGGAGACATTGCAGTAGTCACACCAGGGCTACTGTTGCTTGCAGAGCCAACATAACACAATCAAGCCAGAAAAATAGAAAATTAATGGGGAACACCATCTTTGCAGAAATACAATTAGTCTTCCAAATGCAATCCAAAATAGGGTAGAAGATTCAAAACAGTTGATCCGTGAGTAAAAGCATTGGACCAGACCAACGAGTTTAACTTGGACTATTGGTCAGAGGCAGTACAGTACAATTTGCATGAGATCCCATTGTCAGGATGAAAGTTTTCAGTCCCTTCTCTTCTGTCTCTTTGCCTCTCTTAAATTACTGTACAAATGATAACAAAATTCGAGTTTCTAGCACTCTCCACACCTTTTGTAGGGAGGGGTTTGTTTCTTATTTTATTCATTCGTAACTCACTGTTGTGATTCCCCCAAAGCACATCTGTCTCGAGGATGCAATGTCCTTAAATGCCAGAAATGTCATTTGATGAGATTTATTCCCCCCCTTGTTTTTGTCATGCTCGTGCAAAGCTCTCAAAGTCATAAGCATCTCATAAGACAAAACCCAAGAGGATGCAACTAGCACATAAGATATGGTATCTAAGTAATAAGAGTCTGGGTGATGACAATCTCAGCCAGTATGATAGTAATCATCTCAGTGCAAACTATTGTGTGTTTGAATGGAAGGATTGCAGAGTCATTCAAGTCTAATTGGATTCAGAGGACAGGTTCCCCTAAAATGTGGTTAAAATCCTCAGGTTTATTCACATTTATGGCAGATTAATGCCAAACAGTCACTGGAAATAAAACATTAACCTTTGCATTTTACTTTAAGTGCCAATGTTTGCGCACAATATTATAGGCATAGAATTGTGGCAGGTTGTCTACTTCATGTGGATTTAACCACCGATAGGAATGAGAATGAGAAAATGTGGTGGAGTAAACAATTAACTACATGTCCTTTTGTTGTTCTTGTTGTCATTGTTGTATAGCCCCATATTCTTTGCTGTTGAGATGTGTCGCTCAGTTGATACTGTTACCCCAAGATTTTTTCTTCTTCTTTTTGTAGTAATATTTGGATGATTATGATCACAATTGGTTTCACGGTCAGCCAGATGTTTGAACTGGATTTTATCCACCCAGTGAATCCATCACAAGGATCAGCAACCCTAATGTATGGCTTAGTGCAAAACACCAATCTGGATATGTGTGTATGTGTGTGTGTGTGTGTGTGTGTGTGAGAGAGAGAGAGAGAGAGAGCAATTGTAGTAGAACTTTTGAGTAAACATTAAAAAAATGTGAGAAAAAAATGAGAAAAATAGATAATAATAATAATTTATTCGACTTGTATGCCGCCCTTCTCCCTAAGGACTCAGGGTGGCGAACATAAAAATATCATAAATTTACAATAAAAACGAATTAAACACATACAAGTCTAGATCAACAGTTAAAAATTAAAACAGTTAAAAAAACCCATCCCCCGGCTCACTCCAGACCGGCCTGTTGAAACAGCCAGGTCTTCAGGTCCCAGCAGAAGGAGCGGAGATCAGGGGCCTCATGGAGATCCACGGGGAGCTGATTCCAGAGGGCGGGAGCTCCCACAGAAAAGGCCCTAGCCCTGGGGACCACCAGCCGACAATGCCTAACCGAGGGTATCCCAAGGAGGCCCCTCCTATGGGAGCGTACAGGGTGATCGGAGTGTGATGCTGGCAGGAGGCGTTTCCGCAAGTATCCTGGACCCAAGCCATTTAGGGCTTTATAAGTTGTTACTAACACCTTGAAGGCGACCGAGGACTGGCAACCAATGCAAGCCGCGCAGGAGGGGTGTAACATGGGAGTATCGGGACACCCCCATCACAGCCCGCGTGGCCGCATTCTGCACCAGTTGCAACCTCCGGGTGGTCCGCAAGGGCAGCCCCAAATGATGTCTCACACAGCCCCAAATTGATTTATGTCACTCAAGACTCATGCAGTTTTTTATGGGCATAAAATGAGAGAAGCTGCCTTTAGCTCTTCAGGGGCAGGAAGTGAGACAGAAAGACAAACTGGATGGATAGATGGATGGATAGATGGATGGATAAATAAATTAGGGTTTCCCAACTTTAGCCATTTTCAGACGTCTGGACTTCAATTCCCAGAATTCCCTAGCCAGCGCTGAATTCTGGGAGTTGAAGTCCACACATCTTTAAAAAAGGCTAAGGTTGGGAAACAGTAAAACAAACAAACAAATAAATGTCTGATTCCATAATTTAGCAGGGCTGTCATTTAAAAAATTCAGCCTTGTCCTTCTTGTACAGTTTGACTGGATTAATACACTACTTTGCTATTTCGTTGTAAGAATGCATACCATATCTACCCTCACCATTGCTAATATTCTAGTTATCTCTTCCCCTCCTTCAATGATCACTCCCTCCTTCTCTCTTCACCTTCTATGTGTCCCTGCCTCACCCACTTTTGTGAAAGAGGCCAGACAGCTTTGCTAAGTTTGATTGGAATAGTTTGTTTTTAAAGCTCGGCATAAACACAATGCTGGATTTATAGCGTCTTCATCTTTTCCAAATCGACCCACTGGGAGCCATTAAAATTTTATTGCTCCCTGGCTAGAACAAAATAAAGTAGATGGCCACTGTAAATGCTAAGTTTCCAACCTGAATGCTTTATGACTCTATTGAATCTCGATCCACTTGGATACTTATTTATTTATTTAAATTATTTATATGCTGCCCAGTGACCTCCTTTCTCTGGGTTATTGGAGAAAAAATAAAAATCATATCAGAGTTAAAACATAAAGTGAAACTGGCTACCGACA
The DNA here is from genome assembly GCA_009733165.1 of Naja naja. Lineage (NCBI taxonomy): Eukaryota > Metazoa > Chordata > Lepidosauria > Squamata > Elapidae > Naja > Naja naja. Next base: position 25,257,093 of record CM019156.1, on the reverse strand, counting down.
CAAAGGTATTGAGTCTTAATGTAAGTGCAAGGAATCTAAAAACAATTAATGTTGCTCATCTTATAGAATCTTGAGAAGATCTAATGATCTTGATGTGGCACTAGATGTGATGCTGTAGGATTTCTTGGTCATTGTTCCTCATTGAGATTGTTATTATTATTGGAACGATCCTTTCCTTCTTTTGTTTTAAAGAACTTGTTGAGCTAATCTGTTTGGATGAGAGCTTCCAATGGGGATCTTAAGGCTAGGTAGATATAGGACATGAGACATACTTCAAGCAACCTGCCCCAAATCATTTAGGACTTTAAAGGACAATGCCACCCCTTTGAATTCAGTGTGCCATGTGTCAGGATTCCAACGATCACCCTAATTAAATCACGAGCCTTGAGCCAGACTTCAAAAAACTGCAAAAGATTTATTAGGAGTGACATACTGACATGATCTGTATGAAGCCGACTCTGGCATACATAATTTACAGTCACCTGCAATCCTGTTTCCCCTCTGCCCCCTGGGTGTGTCATAAATCAGATTCTCCAATTAAGCACATTCAGTGGCTGAGTGTCATCAATCACATTCTCCAATTAAGGAATTTTGCAGGCAAAAGCTCTGGTAGCTTAGGTACAATCTTTTTGAGATAAGGTTGGAATGTGCTTCTGAATTCATTTGCCATATGCTCCTTCAGGTTCCCCCCCTCTTTCTTATGGAAACTTGGAAACAGGTGTAGGAATGTTTTACAAGTTGACACCAAGTGTGAAGAATCAGGACCACACATTAAGTTCTAGTTAAGATGAATTATTTGCTCAGGTCTGGTCACAAAAATGTAGTCAACTAATAGTCAGCACTTAATTGGCGCTAGATAAGTGTTAATAGAATTTAAGAGGAGTTTGAGTTAAATTCCTTGTGGCAATATAATGACTCCAGACTGATTACTTGCTGGACTCCATCCCCAGTCTCTACCGCTTCTCCTCCAAGTGGAAGCTATGCAGTTTAGACAGCCTGTAACATAATATAATTCTTGTGGCCTTGTGATGCTTCAATTTGAAAACTGGAAGATGGCTCTCTCAAATATCCATTACTGACTTTCTGGACTGGATTGATGATTCAGTTGTAATTGATGGATCAGATGTTTCAGAATCAATTTGGCAATTCGTAATATGTTTTGCAGGTGTACAAAAGCCCTTTGTTTCAAACAGATTTGAAAAATCAAATCAGCTTGACTGGATTTAATGCTTCCAACCAATTTGAAAAATCAGTCCAAGGCAACACAAGGTGATATTGATGTTTCCAGTAAAAGTGTTCAGTGCAAGACAATCCTGAAATTCTGAAATAAATTCCTTAGCAGGGATGTAGAGCTAATACCATTCAGTTGGGTATCGTCTGGATTGAATCTCAGTGTATTGAACTTTTATTCAATTGAACCTTTATTCAATTCATTACTTGGTCCATGCAGTGTTTTACAGATCCAATTTTTACTGTCAAGAACAACAAACAACATCTAGGGAAAAGTTCGCTTTTACTTAAGCCCTTTCCGGGTTGTATCCAGGAGAAATGGAAAGACCTATTAATGCCACATAAGAGTTCCAAAATTGGAATGACTACATTTAATACACAGAGGCATTTATTTTGCTAGTTTTGCCAATTACTTTGTGTTCCACTGATTAAAGAAATACACACTTGCGACAATGTGTTCTTGCAAAAGTGTATATGTTGCAGCATCTCCAGTGTGTGAAATGATAGCACATTTTGATGGTTGCACTTGAAACAATATCCATTTAACCTCCATTTACCAATTTAGCTGTTAGAAACTATGTAGAGAGAGCTGAATTCAGCCTAGCAATTTATACTTAAAAGGGTAACTCTTTAAAAATAGGATTTAGCAGGCAATAGTGCTAGAAAATTGAGACAAGCAGAGCTTAGATGAGTGAGGGATGATTCCATAATTTGATACCAAGTGATTACTTCGCTATTTTTTTCCCATTTTCTACCGATGTCAAAGTGTCTTCATTGTGTAGCCATTGTTTCACTGTAACATGTAACAAAGCTTTCCCCATTGTGCTTGTTCTTCACTTGTTTGGATTTCTACTTCCAGAATCTTTCAGCCAGTATCACCATTGTTAAGAATGGTAGGATGTGAAAGCACATCTAAAGAATACCAACTTCAGAGAAAGCTGCTTTAATGTTGCAATTAAAATATTTGGCTCCAAAGTAGGGATGCATATCATCTGGCTAATTAAGTCTTAAGTCTTAAGCCTTGTGCGACTGACCTTGGTAAGGTGCTCAGTAAATCTGCCTTTACAATCCAGAGATTACTTGAGTAGGCCAAAAGGCATGGCTAATGGCCTATATTTGTTTGGAGACTCTAAAAAGTACTATATCCCTTCGTAATGCAAAGAACTAAGCTCAAATCTTTTCTTCTTTAATGCTGACCACATTTGGACCTTTTGAGAAATGAAGTGGATAATTTCATCAACTTTCTCCAGAGGAAAGATAGATTCTCCCAGGACAACCTAATTGCAGGACCAACATGCTCCAACCATGATGCGTTGGAGTGGGTGTGAGTACGCACATGCTTTGAATAGATTTTGAAAAGCAATGAAAACTGCTAGAAAAATGCAGGAGGATTCCTCTGCTGGCCATTGGACATCACAAAGTTTTAATTAAAACCAGTAAGAAGTGCCTTCTTTTCTTGGTTCCAATGGGACAATGGTAAGAGATGAGCAGGCTGTGCTCAAGGGTGGGATAAAACAGGTCATCAGTTTGGAATCATTGTGCAACCACAAAAGATATAAGTCTAGCAGTCCCATAAATTCCATTAACCCTTATCTAGCACCAATTGGCCTTGATTGTTAGTAGACCAGATTCTTATGTATCCTTAACTTAGTGCTTTGAACTCAACTCCTGTTCTTGATTTCTTGCACCTAACAACAACTAAAGTCAGAAGACAACCCAGTAAACCAAAAGATTCTTGTGGCATCCTGAACTAAAAACACTTAACCCAAGAAATCAGACTCTTCCTTTCTGATTAGTATGATTTACTAGCCCTATACCTGTGCTTTGCTATGAAACTATGTGGTTGGGCTTAGTTTTGGGGGAGGAAAATAAGGGGAAAATTTTTGCCTCTGCCTACCAGCATCCATCTATATCTGTATTCATCTGGCTAGAATCCTGTCAATGTGTGAGAGTTGAGGGCTGTTTGGAAACTGAAACAGTATTTGCTGTGTGAACAAGGAGTCAGCAAGGAGCCTGGGTGTGGCGTAGCTCAACTGTTCTGTACTAAAGCTGCTTGGTGCTGTGAAACTAAAACTGAAACTGAAACTCCTCTCCTCTGCTTGTGTTTTGTATTTGGAACCAATTTCTTTTCAGGTGGGGAGAGGGTAGAATTCCTTAGCATCAGAGCATGTTAATAATAATAATATAGAAATACTAATGCTCTGATTGTCATTTTGAAAAATCCTTTCTTAGTGAGCACCTAGAAGCCAAGAGAAATATACATGCCAACTTTTAAGTTTGTAGGCTTTACAGTTCTGGAGATTTTGTGATGATACATGAGTAGTATTTCACTTTTATATATACAGATTAAGATGCAGCAGAACGAGTTGCAGTAGCAACACAAGAGTTCCAGCAAGTAATTCACTTTCAAATGAGAATCTATATATAGAAAGAAGACTTTTTGTTTCTAACATGCTTTTGGTGTAAAGAGAAGAAGTTTTAGTAAAGGTGGGACAGGCTGCGTCAAGCTGATTGTTTGGAAATGGCTGCTTGACTTCTTATTGCTCTGAGAACCAGCTGTTGTAGTCAGCTTGCTATCATCAGGCTGTGCTTGGGTTCATGAGCCATACAGCCCAATATAAATAAATGTATCATGGCAGAAGACAAGGGTTTGGTCCCTTCCACAGTGGCAAGAGGCTTGCAATTTCTTGCTGCATAATTTGGAAGCAGGTAGTCCTGCCAGCATGTTTTCTAATTTAATTACTCGTCTCAAATTGTTTATGGTATACCAGGCCATTTAACATGCCATAAGCAAATGGTTCTTGAAAGAGGAAAGAGAATTTATTTGTTTTAGCGAGCTATTCCGACAAAAAGTCTATTTCCTCAGCTAATTAAGATTCCATTTGCTAATTTAAATGTTATGCTAATTAAAGCATACTTCTCAAACTGTAAAAAGAGGGTTTTTTATTACAAACGAAGAAGGAGATAGCATGAAAGGAAATCTGTTGGCATTTAGGAATTGCATTACATTTATTGCACAATAGATACAATAGCGAGTGAAATCATTATTTCATGTTGCCTATGTTTTGGAAGGGAGGGAAGAGAAGCTGCTGTTTATCTGTTTCCTTTGCACCTCAGCCTGGATGGTGATCAGCTCAATTAGCCTTGCAGTTTTCCCTACTACCAGATTACAACACTGTCCTACTTTTTAAAAACCTTTACAAAATTATGCCACAATGAAACTAGTCATTTCCTTGATGATATTTGAAGGTTGAATCATGGCGATTGGACTATTTTTTTGTTGTTAGTTTGAGACATTTCTCTGCTCATCCAAGCAGGTTCATCAGTCAAAGCAAGGCAGTTAAGCCAAGAGTTGTTGCAATGTACCAACTCTGGTCCCACTAAGATGAAAGCTGCTTGGATGAGCAACAAAACGACACAAACTAATTATAAATAATTAGTCCAGTTGCCATGATTCAACCTTTAAACACCTTTGCTTGGATGATTGAGAATCTTCATCAACATGTTCCTTGAGGATATTTATCCATCCATCTGCAAGAAAATAATTAAACATCTGTAAGAAAACAACCAACCTCAGAGAATAACAAGAACCCCTCATTTCAATCCTGAGCTGCAAATATTCTCCTTTATTAGTCTTGAAATAAGAAGGAAAAACCTACTTTAAGAACATTTCCACTAAGGTTGACTTCATTCAGCCTGCTCATGCATGGGCTGGGGGCAGGATAAAAGCACCATCATAGGAACACAGATGGAAAGTCATACTGCCAGTTACTTTTTGTACTGTGGTGGAATGAAAATGGCCAGAGAGCCATAGCTTTCAGACAACAGCATGGCTTGGTTAGCATCTTCATTGCATTGCATGATGAAGTCATGTTAAGCAGTTTGCTATCCTCTGTCAACATGGAAGTGCTGTTCTGTCTCATCCTCACTGAAAGCCAGCACAATGTTCTCCTCTTTTCTCATGGCATGATAGACACCTTGTTTTACATTTGCCTGTTAGAGATGGGGTGGTTCTGGTTGATAAAATTGGCATTTCTGCTCTGAGGCGCTCTTGTTCTCACGGGGGTTGTAGCATTATAAGATAGGTGGATTGCTCTAAAATTCATTAATGGAGGAGACACATTGTCTCCTACACATTCTCTCTAATGGGTATCTCTCCCAGTAGTGGTTTTAGATGATACAAAGATAGGATCCATTTGCCTTGGGATACCTCAAGGACCGTGCTTTTCATGATCTAGAGGCTGTGCATGTGAGTGAAGTCAGGGATTTGCAACAACTTCAAAGTCTCATCAAGATTTTAAGATTAAGCTCTCTATCACCAGCACCAACTGCTCTCTATAAATCAGTTCTTCCTAATTTACTAAGGTACTGGTACAAGTGATCTTTCAAAGTTTGTGACCCATTGGCAGGTAGAGAAACTGGGTGGACATTTCTCCAATCATATCTTCAAATCAGATCCTGGTGGCAAGAGATCACTACTGTTTGAAAATGCCCAGGAAAAGAAATCCCTTGAAAGATATCTTCTTGAGATTTAGTGAAGTGAATTGTCTAATGAATGGCAAAAGAATCCTACATAAACCTTCACCTCTTCATTACTTAAGAAGTAACAGAATGACAGAATTGGAAGGGATCGTGGTCTTCTTGTCTTGTTCAAGTAGGAGGTAATTACAGCAAGTACATGCAGAATCCAGTGATTTTTGTCAAAAGCAATAGCACTTAGACTTATATATCGCTTCACGGTGCTTTACATCCCTCTCTAAGCTGTTTACAGAGTCAGCCTCTTGCTCCCAACAATCTGGATCTTCATTTTACTGACCTTGGAAGGACGGAAGGTGGAGTCAACCTTCAGCCTGGTGGGATTTGAATTGCCGAACTGCTGGCAGCCAGCAGGCAGCAGAAGTAGCCTGCAGTACTGCACTCTAACCACTGCGCCACCATGGATGAAGTGAGCCTTGTTACTTCACCATGTAAGCTCTGTCTCTGGTGTACATAGACTCTATGTAACATCAAGATGCATAGGGGAAAAAAGGTAGAGGTTACCTCATGACAGTGTGACACCCATTTTGTCACTCCTCCAACTGATGCTTCTAATTGTCTGTAGACCTGTCCCCAATTTGAACAGCCTACAGTATGTTCTCGCTAATGAATCATAAATAGTGCACAATATTTAAATATACCTGAAGATAACTTTCTCTCTCTTTCTTAAATTTGTTTGCCAAGCATCTCACTGCAAGGTAAGTCTGGGCACCTTAGAACATAAAATCTACTTTTAAAATCCTGTAGAACATGTGCAGCTTGACCTATAACTGATAAAATGTCTCTAGAGCAGTGAGTCTCAATCGTGGCAATTTCCATTCCCCGAATTCTCAAAATATTTCATGCTGCCTGGGGAATTCTGGAAGTTGCTTTGAAATTTCCAAGAGTGGAGGTTCTTTGGGCATGCTTTTGAAATGGCCTAATTTTTATTTTTATTTTATTTTTATTCATATTTATATGCAGCCTTCTCTGAGACTCAGGCTGCTTACAATTTTTGGAGCTAACCCAATGCGCCAGCAATAGCCTTCATTCCATTGTATATGCCTGCTTATTACTAAGCGGCATTTTTACAAAGTCAGCTTATTGCCCCCAACAATCTTGGGTCCTCAATTTACCTACCCCGAGAGGATGGAAGGCTGAGTCAACCTTGAGCCTGGTGGGATTCGATTGCAGGCAGCTGGAACTTAGGTGCTGGGCATTTAACAGCCTGCACCAAGGCTCATCTCATTTTAACTATGAGGTGCTTGGTGTTCTCTGAGCTTGGTTGTTTTCTTGCAGATGTTTCATGAAAAGCTCAGAGAGCATCAAGGACCCCACAGATCAATCCTGAGCTACAACTGCTGTACTGTCTGCTATTGGTACTAGAATAGAATAGAATATCAGAGTTGGAAGGGACCTTGGAGGTCTTCTAGTCAAACCCCCTGCCTTGGCAGGAAAACCTACACCACCTCAGACAAATGGTTATTCAACATCTTTTTAAAAACTTCCAGTGTTGGAGAATCCACACCTTCTGGAGGCATGTTGTTCCACTGATTAATTGCTCTAACTGTCAGGAAATTTCTCCTTAGTTCTAGGTTGCATCTCTCCTTGGTTAGTTTCCACCCATTGCTTCTTGTCCTGCCTTCAGGTGCTTTGGAGAGTAGCTTGACTCCCTCTTCTTTGGGGCAGCCCCTGAGATATTGGAACACTGCTATCATGTCTCCCCTAGTCCTTCTTTTCATTAAATTAGACATACCCAGTTCCCGCAACCATTCTTCATACGTTTAATTTTACACTAATGATCCATCCGTTATTGTTGACCTCAGACAAAAATAGACTTCTTACGTTAGCAGAATGTCTTCTGTCTTCCTAATGTAAAAAAAGGTAGAATATTCCCCTTCTAGCCCTATCCTACACTAGGATATGGTGCTTCATCTCTTTTCTTAGCCAAGGGAAACAGCGTTGTCCAAAGATATTTTCTGTGGTCCTGTGGCCAGCATGGCTATTTGCCAAAGACACACAGAGCACTGTTACCTTCCCACTGAAGTGGTGCCTATTTATCTAATCACATCTGCATGCTTTGGAACTGCTAGGTGGCATGGAACTGGGGCAAGGATGGGTGCTCATCCTGTGGCACGGAGCTGGGGTCTCAAATCCGGGCTTTCAGCTTTCAAGCTGACAAGCTCATTGTCTTTTAATCACTGAGCCCTCGAGGCCCCCTCCTTGATATACTTATGGCTGTTGATTTGACTACATAGTCTTCAATTTGAATCTAAATCACATTCAATGGAACTCAAGAAGACATTATCCCTATTCATAGTTCAGCATCTTCTCTCCATTCTCCATTCATGCTTGTTCAGTTTGGGCTTCTTTTTTTTTTAAAGAAGAGTTTGTCTCTGGGGATCTAGCTTAATCCACCCCTACTGAGTTAGTTCATTTACTATGCTAGCTATTTTGATTCCACCTTTTGATAGCAGATTTATCCTGGGTGCAAAGAGAAACTTGCCTGCTAATAGATACCTTTATAGCAAAGAGATTTTAACTGTGTGGAAGCGAGTCCGGTGGGGGTCTATTTTTATTTACATGCTTATTTTCTGTCCTTTTTTTTTGGTGGTGGTGCTAAAAGAGTCCAGTTAAGATTCTCAGATGATTCCCAACATCTCCTCAGCTGCTAGCTGCTAGGAAATTCACCAGTATTGTATTAAATCAGCAGTCTGGGCATCCTTGTCATTATATTTTATTTGCACCATCAGGATAAATAAATTCAATGTGACACTTCTAAATAATTGAACTATCTCCTCTTCTTCTGTCTTCCTCCCCCACTGTTTCTTTTTCCTCCCCACCTGCAATTCCTTGGCTTTGTACTAAGAAGTACCTCCTGGGAAGAATGAAGAGCCTCTTCACGGCTTCACAGGAAGAAAGAATTTAGCATTTTCTCGGATAAACCCCCTTTTAGATGAAATCTACTTTTCTAGTTCATAGAACGTTCATTATGGGCAAAACTGAGGAAATAAGATACGAGGGTTAAGATAGTGGAGCGTGAATCCCTGGTTTTCCCAGATAAGTGAGAAATGGTTGAATATGAAATCTGGAGATCCACTGTAAATCATCATTCCCCAACTTGGCATCCTCAAGATATACTATTGGATTCTGGGACTCTTAGCCAGTAGACCTAACACATCCATAATCCAAAGCCTAGGAAAGATGGATGTCATTAGACATGATGATCCTAGTGATCGATGGTTTTATACCAATGTTGATTGCATTTCTATCATTTTGGAGGACTGAGTGCCTGTCTCCAAGATGAAAATCTACCAAAAACCAGAAAATATATAGCGGTAATTTTGCTTCCACATGGAGACCGCTTCATGTGGTGGTGCGGTGGTGCAGTGCTCTAGAAGACTGTGAGCTCTCACCTCACAATCAGGAGGCTGTGATTTCAATCCCAGGTATAGGCAGATATTTCTCTCTCTGGGCACACTGAGAATGTATCTGCTGTATATAACTCCGCACTGGTGACAGGAAAGGCATCTGGCCATTAAAACGCTCTGCTAGCTCCATTCAGTTGCCCAGACTCCACTCCACAAGGGATTATGGGGTTGTTAGATGATGATGATGATGATGATGATGATGATGATGATGATGATGATGATGATGATGATGATGATGATGGAGACCACTTCTCAACTTCATGCTTGATGTGTAGAATAGTGAAACTTTGACTTTGGGATTTACCAATTAGACGGATAGATCTTTACAGAAATGGCTTGTTTATATTATTAGGAAAACAAAAAACAAAAAAAGTTGTGATTTGATGCTATTGCCTTATTTTACTGCAACAGAGTCAGAAATCAAAATTTCTTTTTCTTTTCTTTTTTCTTATCTTTCCTCATCTCTCCTTCCCCTTTCCTTCTCCATTGCTTTCCTATTTTTGTATTTTATATTACTTTAGAGCTCAATAAAAATGTTAACGTAAAAAGAAAACATATAGCAGTTTTGAGATATGGTGGTACATTATCTACAAATAGCGACAACTTGAAATAAAAATTCAAGAGCAGGAGATGGCATGCTGTGTGTGCTGTTTTTCTTACTGTTCTTTTTTAAAAAAAACATATTTTATTGATTAAATTATTAAAACATTGGACATGGTATGATCGTCCTGACATTCCTTTTTGTCATACACGTTGTAATATATAATACATACTTTATATACATATATACGTTTATACATTTGTACAGTTAGTTTTTATCTGTAGTCACCCCTTCTACAAATCCTGTTTATTTTTTATTCTGGGTCCTTCCTTTCTTTTCCCACCATTGATAAAATTTATCTCATATCTTGTAGTATTCTATCTCATCCTTATTTTTTAATTGCAGAGTCAATCTTTCCATTTCAGCACATATCAATATCTTCTCTCTTACTGTTCTTGAAGCTCTGTGTCATTTTCTGGAATTTGTGTGTGTAGAGAAATTCCAATATTCATAGATCTTCGGTGTTAGCTCTTTTGAGATATTTCAGTCTGGATTGTGGGGTCCTTGGTACTCTCTGAGCTTGGTTGATTTCTCATAGACATTTCATTACCAAACAAGGTAACATCATCAGAGTTAGAAGGGAGTGAAATATTTTCTCCCTCTCTTCCCCCCCCAGGCTGGATTTTATGCAGAATAGATCAGTACTCTCCAACATTGGCAACTTTAAGACTTGTGGACTTCAACTCCCAGAATTCTTCAGCCAACAAAGCTGGAAGTTGAAATCCACAAGTCTTAAAGTTGCTAAGGTTGGAGACCCCTGGAATAGATGATATAAAGCAATAATCCCTCCAGCTGCCTTTGTAGGTAGTTCAGGGATCTATAGATATATCAACCACACTGGATCATTACCACATCCAATCCAAAGCAAATAACCTTTTGTTTTTTACTTTTTCAGTCATGTAATAACTACGAAGCTCATGATGGGATGGGCCATAAAGCCATGTATATGGTTTTCATTTCTGTACTTACCAATCTTCTCATCTTCCTTTCACCCTCCCACTTGTGACTGTATGACTGTAACTTTGTCACTTGTATGCTTACGATTTGTATTGACTGTTTCCTAGTATGATTTGATTGCTTATTTGTACCCTATGACTATCATTAAGTGTTGTACCTTACGAGTCTTGGTGAATATATCTTTTCTTTTTATGTACACTGAGAGCACATGCACCAAGACAAATTCCTTGTGTATCTAATCACACTTGGCCAATAAAGCATTCATTCATTCACTCGCTCACTCACTCACTCACTCATTCATTATTTCCTAAACATTAATGAATTTTTGTACTCATGTGAGTGGGAAAGTAACGATTTTGCAATTACTATGATGTTTTTTCTCTGTTCAGAATGCATATGTGAAGGAGTGAATGGATAGATAAATACCTACATTTATTATCTGGGCTATGAAGTTCAGGAGCACAAATTATACTATTTTGATAATGGTGTTATACTACATTGGGTGAAAATATTTGCTGTCTCTTGCTTTACCTTTTAGTTGAAACATAATTGTTTTATGAATTGCAGCATCATTCAGGAGCAGGTGGTTATTATTTCTTGGGGGTATTATACACATATAAACAGAGGAGTCAATATAAGATCCCCAATTTACAGAAGACCTTATTTCTCTTTCTTCTCTCCTTCAAAGTTCCTCTTGAAAATCAGGATTGTTTACTCCAGTTTGATGTGGGCAACATGAAATCTGTAATGAAAAGAAAAAAGAAAAGAAGAAAGAAAGGAGGGAGAAAAGGGAAGGAAGGAAGGAGGGGAAGGAAGAGGAAGGAAGGAAGGATGAAAGAAGGTTGGGAGGAAGGTAGTTAGGAAGAAAGGAAGGAAGGAAGGAAGAAAAGGAAGAAAGGAAGGGAAGGAAAGGAAGGAAGGTTGAAAGAAGAGAGGGAGGGAGAGAAGAAGAAAGGAAGGAAGGAGAGAGAGGGAGAGGAAGGAAGGAAGAAGAGGAAGAAAGGAAGGGAATGATGGAAGGAAGGAGAGAGGGGGAGAAGATGGAAGGAAGGAAGGAAGAGGAAGGAAGAAAGAAGGAAGAATAAGAGAAGGGAGTGAGGGAGAGAGTTAGGAAGGAAGGAAGAAAGAAGGAAGGAAGGAAGGAAGAGGGAGAAAAAGGAAAGAGGGAGGGAGGGAGAGGAGAAAAATGTCTTATCCCATTTCCTAACTCAAGGAAAAGTAGAAGATTCTGGCACTAGGTATTTGCACTGCCATTTCAATCACTCTGGTCCTTGCCCTTTCTAAACAGAAACAATGCCAAGCAAGCAAATGTAGAAGAAGCCGGGAAAGAAATATTTAGGAGTTTTTGGAGCTATCAGAAAAGGCATAAGTCATGTGACCAGAATGCTGGCAGGTTCGTTCTTTAGGAAAACCAATCTCGTTGCTCTGCTGACTTCGTTCTTTGTTAATGCAACTTAGAAAGCAACTGTTCATGCCTCGTTTAGGATTGCTTTTGTTACATAAACTTCTTGTTCCTGTTGAAGTTGTGAGCTACTTCAGGCTGTGTTTACCAGAGGGGAAAGAAAGAAGAAGAAGAAGAAAAAAACCCAAGTCCGGGGGCTGTAAAGGGATGGATCTCATTTATTTAGAATAAAATCTATATCTCACCTTTCTTCTCAAAGCAGCCCCAGAACAATTTGCACATTGGAACAATCCCAAAACAATGCACAATACGAAGAATGAGAAGGTAATAAACTACAGAAGGCTATCAAAAGCAGTAAAACAATTGCCAAGAGTTCTCAACGGAACAGCTCTCTAAGATCGCACTGAGCGGAGCACTCACAGTGTTACCGATGTTATTTCACCTGGACACTCTGCAAATTGGCTGCCTCTGAGTCAGCTACGACAATCCAACACCACCTTCCCCCTGCAACAGAGGACTGTCTTTTGTCTTTTCCCAGGACTTAACACCACCCAGGTTAAGGCTTCCTGGATCTCTCAAAGGCACCCACGTTTAATGATTTTGCTAACTCTATTAAGATTTTTTTCTCCCCGGTGTAGCGCGAGAAAGTGATTTTTATTCCCCCTCTCTCCAAGGCAGCCCACTTACGAAGCGAAAGCGGGATTAGGAAGATTTGATAGGAATACATCGCTTCTGAAGATGAAATTATTTTTTAACCTGCATTTCAATTTGATTTTTTTGATGCCGGTGAAAGCTGGCCTGGTTGAAGGGAGGGATGTTAAAGGGAAGCATAATTAACTGGTTGCTCTCATCTGGCTTCTCCCAGACAATTTGTAGCATCTCGCGTCTTTAAAGCTCAGATTCCAGAAAGAATGAAGGGACTGAAAATGAAATGCCTGTTCCCCTCATCCACCTTCCGTCAGGTAACTCTTCTGTGATGGAACCTCCCTTCGATCTGATCTGTTGTTTGAACAAGATGACATTGCAGGAAGGTTAAGAATTTGGGGAAGGGAAAGAAAATTTCATGAAGCCTGACTTTTGGCGGCTGCAGGAACAAATTTGCTGTCGGCTGATGCATTCATCTCCGCGGCTGTCGGAAAAATGGTGTCAAAAGTCTTCCTGGAAATTGAATACATTAGAGTTAATTCAGTCACCTTGCTGGAAGAGTCTGGCATTTCCAGTAGCAAGCTGGTAAGTTGGTTGATCTTTGCCACTGGAGTAGCACAGGTAGGAAAAGTGAAAGGTTAGCCGTGTGGCTGGTATTTTGCTGTGGAATGTGATTGAACCACAAAAGAGGAAATGAAATGTAGGGCACCATTATCTTGCCATTGCTTCTGTTTCCCAAAGCATTTTGAAAATGATTTGTGAAACACCGAGAATGAGGAGCAAAACTCTCTGTTCTTCCCCAAGTTGGTCCTGTAATAACTAAGGTTCCCTCAACCCTATGTCACAAAAAAGAAAACAACATGAGTTGCTTGTATACATACATACCACCTCCTTCATATTTTATGCATTTGTCTGAACTGTACCCTCAACACACACAAAGCCATGCAATTCCTAAGAGGGAGACCTGCAAAGCCAATGAGTCCTTTTTCCCCTCGGAAGACCTGAGTCTCAGGCAGCTGAAGCCAAGGAGCTGTGAGATGACTCATACACAGGCAGTCCTATTACTGGAGAAATTAACTGCTGCAAACTCTAAAGAATCAGAGCCTTCTTAAAAAAAATAAATCCTAATTTTCCCATAGTTCCAAATGCCCCTAGTTGAATTAGAAGTAAATTGGCTTAGCTACTAAAGGCAGATGACATTTTAACATCACACAAATGCAGAGTTGATTCTGAAGCTATGCAGTGATGCCTGTCTGTCTGTCTGTCTGTCTGTCTGTCTGTCTGTCTGTCTGTCTCTCTTTCTCATCTGTTTCTTTCTCTTATCATTATCTATACTATCTATCTATCTATTTCTATCTATCTATCTATCTATCTATCTATCTATCTATCTATCTATCTATCTATCTATCTATCTCCTATCTCTACCTACTTACCTATCTATCTATCTATCTATCTATCTATCTATCTATCTATCTATCTATCTATCTATCTCTTCTAACCATCCTTTGCAATGTGACTAAAACACCTCTCTGAACCTGCTTCTCAATGGGTTGAGATTTCTGTACCCTATCAAAGGCTCCTCAGAGCTACTCTGAAAACATAGAGGGCTTAGAAAACAAAATTTATTGTTCTTTCTAGTAGCATACCTAACTACACACACTTCCTATAAATTGCAATACGAAAATAGTATTCTTTCTGTTTTATGAATGGTGAAAGAAAACAGTGTGCAATCTTTTCATTATGCAAAGTGAAATAAAGGGAGCGTGGGGGAAAAATGGTATGGGCAGAGAATTGGAGGATTTTGATGGAGCTTGAGAATCTTGTTTTAGTTTTTCTTTTTGGAAAATTGTATCTTTGAGTTTGGCAGCCCAGGTTTAGTAGCCCTAAAAACCCCAAGTAGAGTCTCCAAATGACACTTTAGGGTAGAATGTACCAGGATTATCAGGCATCACATCAAAGAAAGAAGGAAATAATTTCATTGTGCAGCTGCTTCGCTATTCCCTAAGACAACACAAAGACAATAAGTTTGAGCAAAGAGAGTCGGTCTAGAAACCAAGAACAGTCCTACCTTAGGCACAAAACCAACTGGGTGGCCTTGAGCCAGACACTGTCTTTCAGCCCTAGGAAAAAGGCAATTACAAACTATTTCTGAAATCCTGCTGTGAAAACTTCAGGGACTTTTCCAGATTTGAAGACACCCCCCTCCAATAGTAGGAAAATTAATAAAATATAGAAACCCTAAACTTTTGTTGTTGTTATTATTTTAACAAAATACTTTATTAAATATTTACACAAATACAGTAAAACAAAACATTCCTCTTATTGCAACATGAACCCTAAACTTTTAATAGTACATGTATTGGTTTACTTTCGTGTAAAATACAGATGTATTTTCTCTGTTGATCGCTAGGGTATGGCTAACCTGGAATGATTTCATTCCTCACTTGGGAAATGTTTAAGCCAATTAATTGGTTAAACCAACTTTATTAATTGACTTTAAACAAACCCTAAATAACTTCCTATTATTACTGTTCCTATGGAAACATTACCCCAAATAGCTCCCTATGCTATTGCCTACTTTTACTGTGGATTACTACTTAAGATGAAAGGGGGGGAACTCTTTTCAGATCTTTTCCCCCATCTTTACAATATATATATATATTGTATATATTACAATATATATATATATATTGTATATATTACAATATATATGTTTTCGTAGATTTTCACGGGTAAAGGTATGTAGGTCTTGGTGTATTCGGTTTGTCCGTGTAAGGTTGAGAATACCTTGGCAACGTTTCGACGAAATCTCATCCGTCATCTTCAGGCTGGTGTCTTCAGCTTCGTTCTTCTGGGAGAAGTGCGTGTGTTTTTCCCTTTTAAACTCCAGAGTTGGCTGTGTTGTTACTTCTTGATTGGTTGATGGAGTTGATGTATGCAGATTGGATGGCTTTTTCCTGAGACCCTGTGTGGCTGAGGTGCTGGCTGTGTGTCTCTCAGCCTTTTGTGTTGTAACGACCTGGGTAATGGGCTGTGTGATGATCCAATCTCCATACATCAACTCCATCAACCAATCAAGAAGTAACAACACAGCCAACTCTGGAGTTTAAAAGGGAAAAACAGCCACGATCACACACTTCTCCCAGAAGAACGGCTGAAGACACCAGCCTGAAGATGACGGATGAGATTTCGAATCGCTGCCATGGTATTCTCAATCTTACATGGACAAAACCGAATACACCAAGACCTACATACCTTTACCTGTGAAAATCTAAAAACAAATATAAATATATATATATATATATATATATATATATATATATATATATATCCTTGACTTTATTTCTCATTTACTTAAGTTTAGTAGTACTGTGAAGAAAATGACAACATCAGAGCATAATAAATTGGAAATTATACCTTACCGACCTCTTTGGAATCCATCCCTCTTGTTGCTTTGGATGGTGGGTGGACAAGGCAGCAATCCCCTGCCCCCAAGGTAAATCCCAAAGAAATGACTTGTGGCTGGTTAATCAATCTCTCCCTTGAAAAGATTACAAAACTTGAAAGACTTTTATTGATATGTTGATGGAAAAGCAGAACATATATTTCAAGATCAAATAGTTTTTGATCTTCCTGAAATATCACCTACACAGAGAGAGAGCAAGAGAGTGAGAGAGTGTGTGTGTGAGAGAGTGTGTGTGTGTATGTGTGTGTGTGTGTGTGTGTGTGTGACAGAGAGAGAGAGAGAGAGAGAGAATGGCAGTTACCTTAATTGCAGAAATCAGGTGTTGAAGATCTCTTGACATGGGCTGGATGTACCTTGTATACATAGAGAAGTAAAACTGCTCAAATCTCTTGGTGCTCAGAATCCACCACGGTTATATTTTCCCAGTTTTATAACCGGTTTAGTAAGCACGCCCGCAACATTCAAAAACCATCTATTTTAAGCTTTAAAATGTACCTTCTATGTCAGCGCTGGTGGGAAAAACAGCTGAGGGGCGGCAATACGCTGTGCCATGTGAATCAGCTGAGCTAAAATCCAGGGAAATATAGGCCAGAACTACCAGTTCACTAGAACCAATCCGAACTGGTAGCAGCCCACTACTGTATTTTCCCCTTGATCCATTGGCTTCTCTATTAGTTAAGCATTTTCAAAAAAAATATAAGTATTACCTGTTTTGGAGAAAGAGTGATTTGATTAATGGGTCTTATGGTAATGATGAGTCAGGGAATAAACCAGAGCTTTAAAAAAGGCTGAATGAGCTAATCCAGCCTGACTAGGGGTGAAATAGTAACAGTCTTCCAGTTCTTGAGAGGCTGTCACAGAGAAGAGATGCTTTGTTTTGAGTGACACTGGTTTTGGCCGCCATGAGATGTTGAGAGTCTAGAAAGAGGGCAAAGAAGAGCAACAGAGATGATTGGGGGGGGCGTGGAGGCTAAAACATAGGAAGAACGGTTGCAGGAATTGGGTATGTCTAGTGGAATGAAAAGAAGGTAACGTAATAGCAGTGTTCCAAAATTTGAGGGGCTGCCACAAAGAAGAAAGGGCCAACTTATTTTCCAAAGCACAAGAGGGAGAAATGGGTGGGAGATCATTAAAGAGAGATCCAACTTAGAATTAAGAAGAAGTTTCCTGACAGTGAGAGCAATCAACCAGTGGAACAGCTTGCCTTCAGAAGTTTTGGGTGCTCCATCACTGGAGGGTATTTTTTTGGAAGAGACTGGACATCCGTTTGCCTGAAATTCATTCATTCATTCCCAGGGCTGGCCTGTTGGAACAACCAAGTCTTTAGGTTGCGGCAAAAGGAACGGAGGTCGGGGGCCAGCCGGAGCTCCAAGGACAGTTGATTCCACAGGGTGGGTGCTCCCATAGAGAAGGCCCTACCCCTGGGCACCACCAAACCGACACTGTCTGGCTGACGGCACCCCCAGGAGGCCCTGCCTGTGGGAGCGTACAGGGTGATTGGAGATTGATGCTGGCAGGAGACGCTCCTGCAAGCATCCCGGACCCAAGCCATGTAGGACTTTATATATGACTAATACCCTGAATCTCACCTGAAGGGCAACCGGCAGCCAATGCAGGTCGCGCAGGAGGGGTGTAACATGGGAGTATCGGACACTCCCATCACTACCCGCGCATGAAATGGTATAGGGCAGGGGGTTGGACTAGAACAGAGGCCACCAACTGGTGGTCCATGGACTACTGGTGGTCCATGAGAAAATTTTGGTGGTTTGCAGTGCACCCGTGTCTGCAACAGGGGTGATACTGGCGGAGGATGGACTGATGTGCATGAGGAGGGAGGGTAGCGTGTGGGAGAGTGTGGCATTGGAACCCTTCCTGGGTGTTCCCTGGCCTGCAGGGGGAGGGCATGATCTCTCATGCCCCTGCCCTCAGGAGCTGCTTGACGCCCCTCCGGCAGCCGCCAAACCTCCTCCCACCATGCTTCTCTTCTTCCTCGTCAGAAGTGCTCACACACCCAGCAGGAAGGAGGAGGCTTGGTGGGTGCCAGAGGGGCAGTGAGCACTTTGCAGCTCCTGAGGGAGGGTAGAGCCTCCCCCTCGCAACATCTTCACCCGAGAGCATCGCTGGCAGCTGCTTCCTGCGGCTCAGGAGGTCCGCACTCTTCCCGCTGCTGCTCGGCCTCCTTGATGCACAGTGGCAGGAGACAGGAGGCAGCAGCCACAACATGGGTTTGCCAGGGAGACTGCAGGATTGCCCCACCTCCCTGCCAGCCATCTGGCCTTCAGCATGTGGCTTGTCAGCCTCCAGACATCAGATTCCTACCACCCAGCACCAGCTCAGAGGTTCCTTTCTCCCCCACCCCCTGGGACAGAGAGAGGGGGGAAAGAGAGAGAGAAAGAATACACAGAGAGGGGGGGAGAGAGAGAGAGAGAGAGAGAGAGAGAGAGAGAGAGAGAGAGAGAGAGAGAGAGAGAGAGAGAGAGAGATATCCCGGTGTTTTGTTTTCTATGGGAAATGAGTCCAAATGACTCTTTGAGTATTTAAGGTTGCAGAAACAGGCAGCCTGAAGGACCCTGTGGGAGTCCAGGCACTTCAGCGAGCAGCATTTGGATTCATATTAGTGGTCCACAGGATTTAAAATTATGAATTTGTTGGTCCCTGAGGACCAAAAGGTTGGAGACCCTTGGACTAGAAGACCTCCAAGGTCCCTTCCAATTATATTATTTTATGTTACAACTATGTTGTTTTCCAGCTTCTACCTGCCCGCCAGATCCTCCAGACGTACTGACTGCAAATAATGTTTTGCCTGGGTTCTTTTAAGTTTTTATGGAGACAGGAATTTACTGCAAATAATTTTCAGGTTTAGGGAAACGGCTGCTTCTGTGAATCTGTCTGACAAATTTGCTTTTCTCCATATTCTTTCAAATGTCGTTGCTTCATCTTTTATGAATGGGCCTGTAAAAAGATCAGAAAAGGAGGCGGCATTTTCCTGCAGAAATTAAAGCACAAGGAGGAAAGATTCATGAAGGTTAAAATCTAAAAAGGCATTGCAAAACTTGCTGTTCAAAATATCTGAAAGTCTCTTTCTTTTGAAGATTTCTTTTTAAAGTTTAACCAAGTGGAAGATATTTTTTCTACTATTAACAAGTCTTAATTGTTTTAATATTGGCAAGAGAGAGAAAGAGGGAGGGAAGGAAGGAGGGAGGGAGAAGGAAGGAAGGAAGGAAGGAAGGAAGGAAGGAAGGAAGGACAGAATATTGTAGATTTTTGTTGCAAAACTGATTAACTTCCATGCACTTATACAATTAACAACTATGGAATAAATTCAGGACATGTGTAGAATTTTAGAGTATATATAACCTCAGAAAGACAAGCAGCAAGGGAAAGCTCTTAATATACTTAATTGAACTTCTGGGCATTCAGCCAAGAGCATTTCACACCTCGTAAAAGTGTTGCAAGCTAGATAAACAACCCACTCAGCACTTGCAGGGAGAGCCATTGAGAAAATCAGATAACATAGCCACTAGCCTCTGAGTGGATTAATTCCCAAATAATAATAAATCACCAGAAACTCCACTAAGACTCCAAGATGCCTGTAACAGTCACTGCTCTTAAGCCTGGTTTTATCAAGTCTTTTATTTAAGTATTAAATGCACAAAATAAGAAACATTTTTTGATATATATCTTTTTCGGTAATTAGGGCAAAGAAGTGAGGTCGAGTTGGACACACCCACCCAGTCACATGTCCACCTAGCTATGCCCACCCAGACACATGACCACCCAGCCATGCCCACCCAGCCAGTCATTAGGGCAGAGAGCCCCTTGCTAAAAATTTTGAAGCCCACCCCTGGAGTCACCTGCTTGAGCAGGGGTTGAATTAAAAATTCCAGGGTCCCTTTCAGTTCTAATCTGATTGATTGGAATAAGGTATTTGGGTCTAGTTTACTGTTCCTCACAGGGGTAAAATTAGAGCTTCCCCATGAATTGCCGATTGGATCTCTCTCCTTGTGCACATTCACCACAGTTTCCTTCCGGGCTGATGTTCAACATCTCCCCTTCCTAAAGAGTTCCACTGTCAAAGTGCTGTTAGTTCAAGGAAGAAGAAGTAGTGTGGAAGCTCAATTTTCTTCCTATCTTTGATGCCTCCAGCTACTGAAAATCAATACTACTTTTAACTCTATTGTCTGTTGATTTTTGTTTTTTTACTTCTGATTTTCATGGGTTCCCTGAGAGTTAATAATCTTATATGGCTTCATGGCAGGAGTCTAAAACAAGCCCACAGCAGAAGGTTCTTTTTTTTTAATGCAAGGGGTGGAAGAAAGGAGGCACAGCATGTCGAGGAGAAAAGCATATTTGATTCCCCTGACTTGCATGTTACACATTGCCCCATCAATATTGTCTCTCCTGTCTTTACCTGTGCTAATTTGGACTCCCTGAAGAAGAGCTTAATGCTGGGAAAGATGGAGGGCAAAAGAAGAAGAAGGGGACGGCAGACAATGAAGTGGCTGGATGGAGTCCCTGAAGCAGTCAGCATGAGCTTAAATGGACTCCAGAAGTTGGTGAAGGAAGGCCTGGAGGAACGTTGTCCATGGGATCGTGATGGGTTGGACACAACTTCGCAACTAACAACAACAATTTTCCTCAGCCTGGTGTTCTTTGGGTGCATTGTCTTCAATGCCTACAATTCCCAGCAAGAGCAATACATATTTGGGAAATTTTAAGAGTTGAAATCCCACAACTGAAGGGTGGTTGGAATGGGGAAGTCTGATACTACTGCGACGCTCTCTATTTAGGACTTCCCTTGCACACCATCCGGAGGCTTCAGCTGGTGCAGAATGCGGCCGCATGGGTTGTGATGGGAGTTTCCCAGTACTCCCATGTTACACCCCTCCTGCGCAACCTGCATTAGTAACCGTTTGCCCTCCAAGTGAGGTTCAAGGTTTTGGTGTTGATATACAAAGTCCTTCAAGGCATCGGTCCAGGATATCTACGGGAGCACCTCCTGCCGGCATCGAGTGCCAACCGCCCTGTGCGAGCACACAGGCAAGGGTTCCTCGGGGTGCCGTCCGTGACCCAGTGTCATTTGGTGGTGCCCTATGGAATCAATTACCCCTGGGGCTCCATCTGGCCCCTGGCCTTCACACCTTCCGCCACGATCTGAAAACCTGGCTCTTTGAACAGGCCAGGCTGTGCTGACCTCTTGGGGGGCTGGTTTTAATTTAATTCAGGAATTTTACATGGGTTTTAGATTAATTGGCTTGTAGTATTTAATATTGTTTTAGGTAATTAATTTATTGTCTGTTGTTAGTTGCGAGCCGCCCCAAGTCCTTTCGGAGAGGGGGCGGCATACAAGTCAAATCAATCAATCAATCAATCAATCAGATGTTTATTTGTTTCTATCTAACGCAAGATGGAGAAGGAAAGATCTGCAAAAAGCTTCCCAAACTGATGGAACCAGAACGCTCCATCCTCCACCAACATTGTCATTAGCTGATATTTAGATACAGAGCAATAGAGTTTATTACAAAATAACAGAGTTGGGAGGGACCTTGTAGGTCTTCTAATCCAACATCAAGCAAGAAACCCGATATGATTTCAGGCAATTAGTTGTCCCATCTCTTCTTAAAAACCTCCAGTGTTGGAGCACCCACAATTTCTGAAGGCAAGTCATTCCACTGATTAATTGTTTATCAGGAAATTTCTCCTGAATTCTAGGTTGCTTCTCTCCTTGATTAGTTTCCATCCATTGCTTCTTGTCCTGCCCTCGGGTGCTTTGGAGAATAGCTTGACTCCCTCTTCTTTGGGGCAGCCCCTGAGATATTGGAAGGCTGCTATAATGTCTCCCCTCGTCCTTCTTTTCATTACACTAGACATATCCAGTTTCTGAAACTGTTCTTTATATATTTAGCCTCCAGTCCTCTAATCATCTTTGTTGCTCTTACCTGCACTATTTCTAGAGACCCAACACTCCCTCCCCGGCCCATATTGTGGCAACCAAAATAAGTTTCACCCAAAACAAAGCATGTTGGATCTATTTCAGCCGTTGGAGTATGTGTATGTGTATGCTACAGCCAATGAGGCAGGTTGTTCTTCAGTGTCCACCTTACCAGACCATTGTCCAATTTTCCAAGAGAAATCCACCCCTACCCATAACAGATCCTAAGGAATCTCCAAGATAGGGTTTTCCCCCCTATCCATGAGTGTTGGAAATTTAACTTGGGATCTTCTCTGTGCAAAAGCCATGCTTTATTTAGAAGAGAAGAGAAGAGAAGAGAAGAGAAGAGAAGAGAAGAGAAGAGAAGAGAAGAGAAGCTGGAAAGGACATTGGAAGTCTTTTAGTCCAGCCCCCTGCTCAAGCAGAAGAACTTATACCATCTCAGACAAGTGACTGTCCTATGAGGACCAATCTTTCCACTGAAGTTATACTGTCACACAGTCAGGACTCTTAGAAAACTGAAATAAAGAGGGATAAGAGAGTTTCACAAAACTACTGAAAGACTTTGTTAATGCATACTAATGACATGTAATCCAAAATAATGAGACAAGAGTATTTTCTATGAATTCTATGCATAAATGCTGCATTCCATTAGGAAATGGGATCCTTATACCAAATTCAGGATGATGAATGTAAGATAGTTCTTCTATGACTATGAAACAAATTATCCTAGAAATTTTATTATCGAAGCTCGCGCATCTATATGGCGATAAAATTTCTTCTGAACATTTCCCCTTCTTTTTCAATTTTTTTTTTTGTAGAAATAAAGAAAAAAATGGGCATCCAGGTTAGACCAACTCTCAATAGACATAAGTACTTTGTGGCTTGCTAATACCATAATTATAGTCAGTAGGTTTTTATTATAACCTTCTGATCTTTGGAGTTTTAGATAATGTTCCTTCCCTTTCTTTTTCAGCATTTCTAATGTTTGCATTATGCCCATTAGTTTTAATCTACATCCTTAATATTTTTTTTCTTCCATTTCTTTGTGGTACCTTTTCATTTTATTTTACAAGAAAGGTATGGCATTTTGTTTTGAAGCAAAAACATATTTTATTTTGGAGAGGTAGATTAGAGATTGAGAATTATTGTGCCACCAAAGAAACTAAATTAGATTTCATTTGATGTACATATACATTTAATTAACTATGGTTAATATATTCAGGTCAGTATTCTGTTTTAAGCTGTCAGTCTTGAACCAGAAACCTGGATCTGAATCTGTCTTCAACCACAAAATTCTCTGGGGACCTTTGAACCGGTCACAATCTCTTTAAACTCAATATACCTTACAGACTTGCTGCTCCTATGGGGATAAAATTAAAAAAAATGCTTACAATCCCCCACTTCACCTTGAGTGTTCAAGAGAATAAAAACAGGTGTGAAAAACAGTGAGGTATCTTAAATGAAATAGCTATTGCCTTAAGAAAGTTCAAAATCTTCTCAAAGATCTATCTCATCCTGGGCACTCTTTTTTTTGAACTATTACCATCTGGCAGATGGTACAGGATAATAAAAACAAGGACAAATAGGCTGAAAAACAGCTTCTATCCCAAAGTAGTAACTACACTGAATTCTACTGTATAGTGTAATACTAATGCAGTATGACGGGTTTTCAATTCAATTGTATAGGACATGAAGGATGTGTGCTTTTGTTTTATTTTTATACTTTTCTTATGTATGTATACTTTTCAATTTATGATGTACATTGAAGATGGCATTTAATTTCATTGTATGAGGTGCAATGGCAATAAACTAAACTAAACAATTAAGTATTTGGTGACAAATATTTGGAGCAGTGGTGGGATTCAGATTTTTTTACTACTGGTTCTGTAGGTGTGGCTTGGTGGACATGGCGTGGCTTGGTGGGCATGGCAGAGGAAGGATACTGCAAAATCTCCATTGCCACCCTACTCCTGGGGGAAGGTTACTGCAAAATCCCATTCCCTCCCCACCCCATTAACCTGCTTTCCAGCTCCATTCTCCTGTGCAGGGTAACAAAAGAAGACCCAGCCAATCAGCTGGCACTTGGGAGGTGGAGAATAGATGGGGGCGGGCTAGTCAGAAGTGGTATTTGCCAGTTCTCCGAACTACTCAAAATTTCCGCTACCAGTTCTCCAGAACTGGTCAGAACCTGCTGAATACCACCTCTGATTTGGAGGACTTGGGGGCACACAGTATTCAATTTTTTTTCAGGAGCACCACAAGGGTAAAAGTCCAATTTATGCTGCTCTAAAGCTCCAGATATGGCACGAAGGTTGGATCCATTTCTCTTTCCTCTATCAACGTTTTGGCCAAGGATTGAGAATGGATGGCATAGCTTAAGAATTGCTTGGTTTGTTCATTTAACTGAATTCCCGGTGTTCCTGGATCAAGATAAGAATTAACTACATCACAGCAGTTTCCCTTTTTGGCATTTTCTAATGGGGAAAAATAATCAAATAAATTGTTATTGATGAAAAGTTGTGAAATGAGATTTTGTTAAAGACCAATCAACAGAAGAAAGCAAACTGGATGTCAGAACAGCTGGTAGATTTGCCAAGAAAAGAAGTCAAAGACAAGACAGACAAAGATCTCAGGAAAGAACTTAACAAAGGATTTCAGAGAGTTGTTAGAAGAGACAAGAAGCAGTATTACATCCATGTCAGTGAAGACATGAAAGATGGAAAAACAAGGATGGACTTCCAAAGAATCTCTGAACTCAGAAGGAGGTTTCAACCTCCAACTTATATGCTAAAAATTGCTAATGGACTGATAGTAACTGGAAGAAGATCAAATAAAGATGGAAGGAGTATACTGAAGTTTCATACACTAGAGATGTTAACATCCAAGATACTTTAGAAGTTATTTCATATGTAGAAGAACCTCTAGTGCTAGAAGATGAAATTAGATCAGCATTCCAGACAATACTAAGTTAGAAGGCTATAGTAATTAATAAAATATCTACAGAAGTACAGAAAGCAAGAATAAAAGAATATCAAGTAAAGCCCAAGAGCAAGGTGGAAAAATTCAGGTGGAGTTCTGTTCTTTATTTGCTTGTATATAATAGACAGAATCTTGGCAGACCACACCCTTATATATATATGTCCCAGGATAAAGTTGCAGGATCCAATCTGGATTGGTTGCCAGGATGAGAGGTTTAATCTTTCAAGCTTTCAAACTACTTCTTCTTCTTCTTCTTCTTCTTCTTCTTCTTCTTCTTCTTCTTCTTCTTCTTCTTCTTCTTCTTCTTCTTCTTCTTCTTCTTCTCTTCTTCTTCTTCTTCTTCTTCTTCTCTCACCTCAGAGAGAAGTTCCTCGAGGATGGGCTCCAGCATAAGTGTGAAAGCTTGAAAGACTAAACATCTGGTCCCAGTAACCAACCCAGATTGGATCCTGCTACACGCTCACTACTCCTAGTCTAACAAATAAACTCTGGGAGTATACACTTCTGGAAAGCAACTATCCTTACTCTCTTCCTCCATCCCCTATCCCAGCTCTGGGTTGGGCTGCCTCTTCTCTCCCTATCCTTTTTGGAATGTGTTCCATCCTTCCTGGGGAACTGTAGTCCATCACCCCACCTAGCCCTCCAAGGAGGCCATCTCTCACCAAGAATCAATAAAGCTCCAACCAAATTATACCACCAAATCTGAATAATGAGATAGTGGCCAACCCAAACCCATCAGAATAAGTCAAGCTGCATACCAATAACAAAGATAGGAGATTTAACAGAGTGTGCAAACTATTGTATAATGGGCCTTAATTTCACTTTCTAGCTAATGAATGCTTGGGGTCATCCAATGCAGATTAGAACATTACATGGAAAGTGAGGTGCCAGATGTTCAAGCTGGTTTTAGGAGAAAAAAAAGCAAGAGACATTATTGTTGATGTGTACCAGATAATTGAGAAAGCCAAAGAATATTAAAAAAGAAGTCCATGTGTGCTTCATTTATTACAGAAGGACATGCAATGCTATTAACCTTGTCAAACTGTGGAATGTCCTCAGGAAAATGGGGACCCTTAAAGAACCTCCAAATTGAAATCCTGTCCACTGTTTAGAAACAATATGCTTTTGGTGTGAGACAAAGCTATATGTTCTCTCCCTACTTTTTCAGCCTATATGCTGAGTATATATAGTATCATGGGAGGCTAGATTGGAAGAAGATGAGTGTGGTTTTAAAACTGGAGGAAGAAACATCGATAACTTGCCCTGTCTTTGTGTCTGTACTCTGATAGCTGAAAACACAAATGACCTGCAAGTTCCAGTAATGAAAATCAAGGAACCTAGTGGGGAAGAAAACAGGACTAAGAAGATTTAATATAAAAGAGAGCAAATGAATGACAACAGGTATAGAAACTAACTTTAAAACCGACTGTGATGATAATGAAATGGCAGATAGATTCTGCCTATATACCACTTCACAATGCTTAACAGCCCTCTCTAAGCAGTTGACAGAGTCAGCATTTTGCTCCCAACAATCTGGGTATTCTTTTCTTTTAAACTGCTTCCCCTGCCTTCATTTCTGTGTTTCTTTTCATTTAGAAGGCCTTTGGCTGCTAAGTAAGGGTGGACGAGTTTTGTTGTGACATTTGTATTTCCTTTTCTTCCCCAATTTCTGTGGTTGCCACGTCCTATATGCTATGTCAAGGCAATACTGTGTTGGGGTAGAACTAAATTTAAAATTCAGGATTCAACAACAACAATAACAACAACATCTATCAAGACTTGACAAAGGCTGCCACCCAAAGTGGCATGAATTCAAGACAGCCATTTCC
This sequence comes from Naja naja, assembly GCA_009733165.1. Lineage (NCBI taxonomy): Eukaryota > Metazoa > Chordata > Lepidosauria > Squamata > Elapidae > Naja > Naja naja. The sequence continues at coordinate 25,230,103 of CM019156.1, read as the reverse complement.
CTGGCAGATGGCTTGCTGCAATGGTGTGAACAAAGACAGATCTTTGTGTGGTTGTGTAAAGGTTGCTGTCTCCAGTTCAGTTGCTTCGTTTTCTTCCTTAGCTCTCACTCCCAGCTGCCTTCTTAATGAAGCTGTAGATATCTTACCCTGCTTTAAAAAAAAAATCTCAGAATGTTTTTTTTTGGCTTTGTCTCCCATACAACCAAACTTTTTAAAAAGCACTGTTTTTCATCTGATCAGAATAAAATGTCTTTATCAGATCTGTATAAATCAGTGAAATAGGTTTTTAGATTATGTGACCAATTCAGGAAGAAATTAAATTTATTGATCATTGTCTATAAACAAGCCAAGTTGAAATGAGTTTTCAATTATCATCATCAAAGGAAGGGACCTTGGAGGTCTTCTAGTCTAACCTCTTGCTCAAGCAAGAGACATTATACCATTTCAGACAAATGGTTGTCCAATCTCTTCTTAAAAACCTTCAGTAATAGAGCATCCAGAACTTCTGAAGGCAAGTCATTCCTCTGATTAATTGCTCTCACTGTCAGGAAATTTCTCCTTAATTATAGGTTGCTTCTCTCCATGATTAGTCTCCATCCATTGCTTCTTGTCTTGACCTCTGGTGCCTTGGAAAATAGGTTGACCCCCTCTTTTTTGTGACAGTCCCTCAAGGTGTCCCTGCACCTTGGTGGTGCAGGCTGTTAAATGCCTAGCACTTAAGTTCCAGCTGCCTGCAATTAGTGCAGGCTCGAATCCCACCAGGCTCAAGGTTGACTCAGCCTTCCATCCTCTCGGGGTAGGTAAATTGAGAACCCAAGATTGTTAGGGGCAATAAGCTGACTTTGTAAAAATGCTGCTTAGTAATAAGCAGGCATATACAATGGAATGAAGGCTATTGCTGAGCGCATTGGGTCGTATCACAAAAATTGTAAGCCGCCCTGAGAAGGGGGGCATATAAATGTAATTTAAAAAATATAGATTGGAACACTGCTATCATGTCACTCCAGTTCTTCTTTTCATTCAACTAGACCTACCCAATTTCTGCCACCATTCTTCAAATGTTTTAGCTTCCAGCCCCCTAATCATCTCAATTGCTCTTCTCTGCATTCTTTCCAGAGTCCCAACATTTTTTTTTAATATTGTGGTAACCAAAACTGGATGCAGTACTCCAAGTGTGGTCTTAACAAGGTCCAAACACAATGTTGAGATGAATTTGCAAGTAGCAAAAGTGAGTGGGTTTTACACGTTTATACACCCTTCAGGTGCTTGAGCCGGAAACGACTAGCACATATATGTGAGGGTAATCTTTCCCTTTACCATGTGCTTGATGAACCATGTAGAGCTAGGGACAACATTTGGAAACCTATAATTTCATTTGATCTAATTTCTAAGATCCTCCGTCATCCAGGTCAAGGTTGTCCCAAAGGTGCTTTTTCAGGAGGCAACTGGACTTTCTGTTTTTTTTTTCTTTTGAAGACGTTTTGCTTCTCATCCAAGAAGCTTCTTCAGCTCTGACTGGATAGTCCTCACATCTTCAAAAGAAAGAAGAAAAAAAAACCAAGAAAGCCCAGTTGCCTCCTGAAAAAGAACCTTTGGGACAAGAACATACAACAGCTGCAAAGGAAGAAATTTGCAGGCCGGAGAAGGGAGGTCCTCATTTTGGTATCTTGTCCAAACAGTTTCAAGTGAAGCTATTTCCCAGCAAAAATAAATAAAGGCAGCTGAAAGGGGGAAACAATATAAAGATACCACAATGAAGGAATAAAGGGCCAAGCTATGCCCATTTCAATTTTGTTGTCAGATGCCTGAAGCCAAGAAGAAACAAATCCTCCACTCCTATCGAGTTTGTTACATTTACACAGTAGGTCTGAAAAATTAATGACTCATGCATTTATCCTGCTGAAGCTGTGGAACAATAATGGAGAAAGCAAAATGTAATTACGGGAACTGGACATTGGCCAGCCCTTAGAAAACGCATTTTTGTTCCTTTCCAGATCCATTTTTCAATCTGCTTTACTGCGACGTTTTCCAAAAGATGTAAACCCACCCGGCAAGCAAGACGGTGCAGAAGCATGAGATGAGCAATGTGCTAGATAGATAAGTTCACAATTTGGGGAGGGTTGCATAGGATTCTTGGCCGGGCAAAATGATGACAGAAGTTAGAACACGCTAAAACATTCAGATTAGTTTGGAATATTCTCTCTTTTTTTTTCCCTCCTCCTACACACTGAAAGAGATGCTCTAGAGAAACTAAAGAAAATGACAACCTTCTCCTTGTCAGGAGAATTCCTGCTGCTTCTTGACCTACTTTCACCATCACTTCTACTATCACCTTCATCTTTGGTTGGTTTAATATAGAGATAATTTAAGTTAAAAGCAGACTTTTTACAGCGGAAGTCTCTCCTAGACGCCTAAGCCAAAAACGAAGGAATTCTTCATTGAACGAAAAGGAGATCCCTCAAGCTTATTAAAGTATCTATGGAGATGCTCAACCATCCAGGTCATGGCTGGATGGCTGAGCATCTCCATAGATACACAAAGGTGTTTTTTCAAAAGGCAACTGGGCTTTTTTGCATGTTTTTCTTCTTTGGGGAAAACAACAGCAAGAAAGTCCAGTTGTCTTTTGAAAAGCATCTTTGGGACAAGTTAATCAAAGCTTATGAAAGAGAGATCCAACCTAGAATTAAGGAAAAATTAGGACTTTAAGAAGAAATTTCCTGACAGTGAGAACAATTAATCAGTGGAAAGGCTGGCTTCCAGAAGGCTTGGTCCATCACTGGAGGTTTTCAAGAAAAGACTGGACAGTCATTTTAACTGGGATGGTATAAGGTCTTCTGCTCAAGTGGGGGTTGAAGACCTCCAAGGTCCCTACTCTGTTATTCTGTATTCTAAGCTCATTTAGCTTACTCATTTAGGTAGCAATGTTCCAATATCTAAGAGGCTGCCCCAAAGAAGAGGGAGTCAAGCTATTCTCCAAAGCACCTGAAGGCAGGACAAGGAGCAGTGGGTGGAAACCAGGGGTGGGATTCTACTGGTTCAGACCAGTTCTATAGAACTGGTTGTTACAATTCTGCAAAGTTCGGAGAATCGCACCACTGGCCTGAGAACAGAGCCTTAGGACTGAAGCTTCTATTTTTCAGTGCAGACTCAGGCAGCAGATTCTAGAAAGGTAGATCTGTGAGTGACTGTGTGATTCTGCAAGCAACTCAATCGGCCTGCCTACTTTGCCTTGTTTTGGGTAAAAGTTGCTCTTTTTTTAAATAAAAAAATCAATATTTACATAAATATTTACAATATTTACATACAAGCCATGCCCATCCAGTCACATGACCAACCAAGCCACACCCACAAATTAGGGCACGCCCACAGAACTGGTTGTTAAGAAATTTGAATCCCACCCCTGGTGGAAACCAATCAAGGAGAGAACCAAACTAGGACTAAGAAGAAATTTCCTGACAGCTAGAATAATTAATCAGTGGAATAACTTTCCTCCAGGAGTTTGTGGATGCTCCGTCACTGGAAGATTTTAAGGGGAGATTGGACAACATTTGTTTGAAATGGTATAGAGTCTCCTGTTTAGGGGTTGGACTAGAAGACCTCCAAGGTCCCTTCCAATTACATTATTCTGTATTCTAAGCTGATGGGCAAACAGAGGCGGGCCTCCTTTGAGACAGAACCACAGCAAACAAGGCAATCCCCCAAACTATAAAGATCCATAAAATATGTGCTGTGTGAATTGCCCATCTCTCCACGGTTTGAAATCAAAGAGAAGAAAGTTTGGGGCTTGGCAGAGAAGATGAAAGCTGAGAGTAGCTCAAACTCTGAGATTAATAGCTGACACAAAAACCCTGTGAGTAATGCCACCGTCTGGATTTTTGTTCTTCTCTAGACACCGATGTACAGCGAGACCTGGGGGTGGATTCTGGGAATAGAACAAAACTCTGCTTTGCAAAGAGAAAGAGAAACATGAAAAGAACAGAACAGAACAGGACAGAATAGAGTAGATTTTTTTTTATTGGCCAAGTGTGATTGGACACACAGGGAGTTTATCTTTGGTTCATGTGCTCTCAGTGTACATAAAAATAAAATACATTCATCAAGAATCATAAGATACAACACTTAGTAATAGTCATAGGATACTAAATAATTAAATCATACTAGGAAACTAAATAAAACAATAGAAATCGTAAAGATGCAAACATATGAAGAGGGTATTTAATTTCATTGTACGAGGTGCAATGACAATAAAGTAAACTAAACTAAACTAGTCGTGAGTAGAAAAGGAGATAGGTAATAGGAAGAATGAGAAGAATAATAGTAATACAGTCTTAGGAAATAGTTTGACAATGTTGTGGGAATTAGTTGTTTAGCAGAGTGATGGCATTTAGGGGGAAACTGTCCTTGTGTCTAGTTGTTCTGGTGCACAGTGCTTATAGCGTCATTTTGAGGGTGGGAGTTGATACAGTTTATATCCAAGATGTGAGGGTCTGTAAATATTTTCACAGCCCTCTTTTTGACTCGTGCAGTATACAGGTCCTCAGTGGAAGGGAGGTTGGTAGCAATGTTTTTTTCTGCAGTTCTTATTACTCTCTGAAGTCTGTGTCTGTCTTGTTTGGTTGCAGAGCCAAACCAGGCAGTTATAAGAGGGGAAGATGACAGATACAAATCTTCTGGAATTCTCTGGGCAGTGCAACTTGGTCTGGGGTTAGGCTGTTGGGCTGAACATGGTTTTGGTCTATGCATATTCATGAGCCACAAAAGCATTCCTATTTGGCCTGGCAAGCTGATTGAGAAGGCTGGAAATCAGGCAGCCCACACGTATCTGTCCTCCACTTCCATTCATATTTTCCAAGCCACATTCACAATTGGCATAAATAAAATCTGGGGCTGAATAGTTGTTTTTGAAAATACAAGCTGCAGACCCTGCAGAGTGAAAGTCAGATACATCACAGCAGTAATAGTTATAAAGAGTATGGAACTGTCCTTGCCTGATAATTTTTTTTAAAAAAATGAGGACCTTAAGTGATAAGGATAGATTTTATTTCATCTCCTTTTATTTATTATAATTTATTTCTCTCATTGTTCTCTTATTTCAGTTGCTACTGTTGAGATTTTTTTTTTAATATTTTATTTGGGTGTTTGCCTTTGAGTAACGGCGTCCTTTTCTTGGTGGATCCCAATGCTCCCTGTTATGAGGATGTAACCCTTTAAAAGCATATCCTAGGAAGTCAGTACACGAAATGCAAATTCTGGATTGAAATATGCTTGGGATGGAAACTCAGATTGTTAGGTTTGATAAGCTGATTCTTTTTCTAATATTCAGTATGAGAAGCAGATTCCAACTGTAGCATTTGGGAACCCAGCTCCATATTCGTACCATTAGCCTATATACCTTACTTAGATGTTCAGGTAAAATTGGCTGGAGGTGGGATGGTGAAACCCATGATTGAATATTTAGATATTATGTAATGTCTGTCTGTCTGTTGGTCTATATCGGTCTGTCTATCATCTATTTTTCTTTCTCTCTCTCCCCTCTCTTTCTCTTTACCCACTCTCTGTCTGTCTGTGTCTGTCTCTATCTATCTATCTATCTATCTATCTATCTATCTATCTATCTATCATCTATTTTTCTCTCTCCCTTTCTTTCTCTTTACCTATTGTCTGTCTGTCTGTCTGTCTATATCTATCTATCTATCTATCTATCTATCTATCTCTTTCTAATCTATTATCTTTCTCTCTCTTTCTCTTTACCTATTTGTCTGTCTATCTATCACCTATCTATCACTTATCTGTCATCTATCTGTCTGTCTGTCTATCTATCTATCTATCTATCTATCTATCTATCTATCTATCTATCTATCTACAGTATCTATCTCCAGAAAGAAAGCAATGTCAAATCTCTTCCATATTGCTGATGTGAAACTATAAGAATCCAGGATCTGAGTGGGACTTTAAAAGAGAGTTTTTCTATTCTCTTTTTTTTTACTTCAGCTTCAAAAGTAAGCTTTTAACTAGGTTTCATTAGCTGAGAGTTCATATTAGTAGAAATATATTATGAATTGGAATTTGGAGGTGGGGATGGGGGGACTGCTGATTTGCATAATGTCTTTATACACAGCCCACACAATTTGCATGACATTTGCATAGAACGGGTGGGTGCCAGGCCGTGACTGGTGGACAGGCTGCCATGCTTCTGAGATGCCATCTGTGCTGTTTCTAATCTGTTACTCAGAAAAAGTGCTTCTTGGGAGCCTATGGAGGTGGTTGGCAGGCAACTGGGAACTTGACTGGTACTTATTAAAGGTTCAGCAGAGAAATGGATTGATCAGGAATCTACCGATTTGGATGCTGTTTTGGAAAGTTGATGTTTACATATTGAAATGCATAATTTGCCCCCTTTGTAATGAATTCGAACTCTCAGAAATTGAGCATTTTTATTGGATTCTTATTAGGCCCCTGTGCTTCTTCAAAATCAATTAAAATGAATGGAGAGAGTGAAAGAAAATGAGAGACAGAGAGAGAGAGAGAGCAAATGTGAGAGCAAATGAGAGGAAAATGAGAAGGTATATGAGAGAAAGAGAGAATGAGGGAGAGAGAATGAGAGAATGAGAGAGAATGAGAAAAGAATAAGAGAGAGAAAAGAATGATGAGAGAATGAGAATAAGAGAAGAATGAAGAAGAAAGAAGAAGAATGAGAGAATGAGGAGAGAATGAGAGAATGAGAATGAGGGAGAGAGAATGAGAGAGAGAGAATGAAAGAGAGAGAAAGAGAGAGAGAAAGAAAAAGAAAGAAAGAATGAAAGAAAGAAAGAGAGAGAGAGAGAGAGAAAAAACATTTTAGATAAATAGTTCATACTGTTACCGTGCATGATAAGGCAGAAAATGCCTACCTGAGATTTAAGGTTACATAAGAGGCATTTAATGGAAAGTTATGCCAGTGTTGAATTTGGATATTGGCATCCACAGCTTTTATCAAATTGAGGTGATAATTGCTATGCGTGTAACTGCCGTAAGGAAAATTGGAAGTTGTTTCTTTAGGTCTCTTTCTTTTTTGTTATCCTTCACTTTTCTTCTACGCTTTTAAAATCTTTTTCCTTTCTCAATGTCTTCTCCTGGGTCCCTGTCATTTTGTGAAATCTTTCAATGACAATTATTCATCAAAATTTAATAAATGACAAAAACGTGGCCCTGTGATGGTGGAAGCCCTCCCCCTTTCATATATCCATATGATGTCACAAAATAGGTGGAGCCCACATCACAATGGCTCCTCCCCCATCCCCATCACCTGGATGCTGCTGTTAAGGTAATATCAGGTAGCAAAGGATGCATTTGACCTGAGCTAGTACAGTGAAGAGATGGACCAGGGGAGATATGATAGCAGTGCTCCAATATTTGAGGGGCTGCCACAGAGAGGAAGGGTTCAAGCTATTTTCCAAAGCACCTGAAGGCCAGACAAGGAATAATGGTTAGAAACTGAACAAGGAGAGATTTAATGTGGAAATAAGGAGAAATTTGCTGATAGTAAGAACAATCAACCAATGGAACAGAAGTTGCCTTCAGAAGTTGTGGGAGCTTCATCACTGGAAGCTGTCAAGAAGAGATGGGACTGCCATCTGTCAGAAATAGTGTAGGGTCTCCTGCTTGAGTGGACGGGGTTGGACTAGATGACCTACAAGGTCCCTTCCAACTCTGTTAACCTAATCTAATCTAATCCATATCTGCAGAGATCTATTTACTTTCCTTGCAGGAAACTGAAAACATTGATTTTTTGACTCAATGATTCTTGAATCACAGATGTGACTGTTTATTCCACACCTTGACTACACAAAAACTTGCCAGGAAAGGCAAAACCTGACAGGCACACTGCCCCATTCAGCATGATTCAATGATGCCCCTTGATTCAAGCAATTTCCAATGCCTGCATAGGCTGCTTAGAAGCTGAAACTAAGATCTTGCATCTCCCTGCAGAAAAGAGACTCACAGTTCACTTTCCTTCCTTTAGAATTATATCTGGGGAGCACAGCACCTTAATTTTGTATAACTGCAAATTAAACTGACTGTATCTGATTTCCTGCTGCATGGTGTCAATCAATGGTGTATTTCAATGTCTGTCACCTGCTGAAAAGGTCTCCGTTAAAAGCTTGCCTTCTTTTTTTTTAAACCCATTATTCCTTAATGATAGCACTGTACCGGGGTCGTGACTTCTTTCTTTTCTTTTCTTTCTGAAGGGAGAGAGAGATTCTCTGAAAGTCAGGAGAAAATTTGGAAAATCAACAGCAAAGGAAGTTCAGCAATTAGTTCCAATCCTGGGGTCGTTCAGGCAACTGAGCCGCCAAGGGAGAATTCCCACTGTGCGGGAGAAAACCTGCCTATGAACGGGAGTCAAATAATAAGGGACAGCATCTTCTTTTCATTCAAGTTTAATTTGCAAGTTTATTTAGTGAATGTCACTGAATGACATCAACAGTCCTAACAATCGACAGTTCTAGCAAACCAGTGGAACAAATTGTCTTCAGAAGTTTTGAGTGCTCCATCCCTGGAGACTTTTAAGAAGAGACTGAACATCCATTTGTCAGAAATAATGTAGGACTCCTGTGTAGTGGTATTCTACTGGTTTGGCCCAGTTCGGGCAAGCCTGTAGTAAAAAAATGCTACCGGTTTCGCCAAACCAGTAGTAAAAAAAAATGCTACCGGTTTGGCTGAACTAGTATTTCCGACAATCAGCTGTGCTGTGCGATTTAGATTAGCTAGAAAGCAGGAAATAATCAGATTTCTTGCTTTCTAGCTAATCTAAATCACGCGGCACAGCTGATTGTACTTATCTCGCCAGGAGGCTTCCTTGAGGTCCCAATAGGCAAAAAATGGCGGGGGAGCATGCTGCAAAAGAGGGAAAAAACACCATATAGCCATGCCCACCCAGTCATATGACCATCTGGCCACACCCACCTAGCCATACCTGACAAGCCGATCTCTGCGACCATTTTCAAGGCTTGAAAAAACTTTTGCCAGGGAGTAAAAAATTCTTCAAACATCCCTGCTAATTAGAGGTGATAGACCGTGTTTTTCTTTGCTGTCAATGTTGATAAAAGTGAGACCCGAAAAAAGTAATCTAAAAACATTTTTATTTATAAAATAAGAAAACCTACACAGAGCTACATACTTGCAACCTAATCTCCACCAAGGCATATAGAAAAAGAACAAAGGAAAATAATGGAAGTTACAGGAAGTGAAGTATAAACTTTGTACACATGCACAGTGAATCAAAATATCACAAGACTTTCTTATCTCATTACTATGGAGACAAGAAAACACAGTGCTGGCTAGCAGACACCTGCTTGCTATAATATGAGCTTAGAAGCTTGAACAGACAAACCAAAAAAATGCAGTGACAACACCCACCTAGCTATGCCCACCGAACCAGTAGTAAAAAAATGTGAATCTCACCACTGGCTTGGAGCAGATGATCTCCAAGTACTTTCTGGTTATCATTACAATCCAATAGAAAGCAAGAGGAAGGGAATTTAAGAACATTGTAGTCCAAAACTGTCGATTATTAGCCAACAGCTGCCCTGTTTAACAATAGGTAGGGTCAGAGGTGGTATTCAGCAGGTTCTGACCAGTTCTGGAGAACCGGTAGTGGAAATTTTGAGTTTCAGAGAAACAGCAAATACCACTTCTGACTGGAGATTTCACAGTATCCTTTCCCTGCCACGCCCACCAAGCCACACCCATAGAACCGGTAGTAAAAAAATTTGAATCCCACCACTGGGTAGGGTACGTGTTGACATATCCAACAAGTGAAATTTAGCATCCATTTTAGTTAGTTTTCTGTGGTTGTTTGATTAGTTAATGGCTCCGCATATTGTGTGAATGCAGAAATTGAGTTACTTTTAGTCCATCGGGTTGGCAAAACACAGCGGTTGAAAATAAGCTAGTTTCAAGCTACGGTTTATGCATCTTTTAAAAAGTCAAGAGTTCCTTTTAAAGCCCAGTCCCTGGTCTGTGCTCTTGGAGTCAGAAAGCAGCCCCTAAGTCTTTCTTAATAGCCCCCGGCAGATATTTTGTGCCCATTGAGGAAGATTGGGCCAGCCTCTCTACAACACAAAGGACCTCCAGCTTCAGAATGATGGGATTAAGACATGACCCCTCAGGACATAATAGGATTAACCCATCTAGCATCAGAGCTCACCGTATGGCACAATCTCCTGGGGACATTGCATCACCCTCCAGGCTTCAACCAAACTTAGCTCAGACAACCTACAGAGCCAGCTATGACCCCTACAACAACCAATAGAATACATGTTCTTGCACAGGAACAGGAAGTTCAAGTGCAAAGCCCAAGAGAAGGAATAAAGACCCTTCACTCTCCACTCCATGTGGTCAGCTACCCAGAATCACTTTATTTATTTATTTGTCGAGCATGTGTTAGATAACAGATATAAGTATAATCATGATTATTAATACATGAAATGGATACGAGTACAAGGGAAAATTAGGACAGGGATGGTAGGCACGTTGGTGTCCTTATGCACAACTCTTAAAGACCTCTCAGGAATGGGGTGAGGTCAACAGTAGCAAAACTCCCTTAATAAATTTCTCACTTAGCAATATCAATTCTGGGCTCCCTTGTGGTCCTAAGTCATGGACTACCTGTAGGCTAGGCTAAACTAGCTTCTGAGTTTGGCCAAAGCTCAGAAAGCAAGCCAGCAAATAACAAATGGCTAAAAGGCCAGCATCATTGAACTTCAGGGCTTTGGGAAGCAAACTTTCACTTTGCTTTCATAATTTTCCCCTCCATCATTCAATAAGTTTCTTCTCTCCAACTGAGTTGGCACTTCTGCTATTTCCACCCACTATATTTTCATTGTGACATTCTAATTGCTTTGAACCATGACCGCAGAACATTTGCGAGTGAGATCGGTACTGTAATAGTCTGGCTGTGTTTTTCTCTTTTACTAGAGCTCAACTGGCAAGCAGCTTTCTGAGATACGGTGATAGAGCGAACAGCTGAGAACCTGTAGGAAAACTCAAATGGCAGTTAAATTATATTTGTTCCTTGATGGAGACGACATTTAGTACAGCGGAACAAAACGGGGAGGCAATTTAACTTAGCAAAGTTGAGAAAAACACCTCAAAAATGTGACACGTGTGGACTAAACCCCCCCCACCAAGGTTGTATGTGGGGGAGGGGCAGGGCATGGGGAGGGGAGGGGGAAATTACCCCTGTGGGGAAGAAAACAGAAATAATATCAAACAATAGGAAAATAGGGAGCATTTTGTTAAGAAAATGTGCAGTTTGACCTTTTTTTCTTCTCCTGATGGATAATTCTGTTCCCATATTTCTGTTCTGTTGGCACCAGATGTTTGAAGCATCTGTCGGCAAAATATGAGTTTATAAATAGTGTTGAAATTCTTTTTACAGTATCCTTTTGCCCAGTTTTTTGGGGGGAGGGGAGGGGAGGTGGAATCATTGTGATGCACATTGAGGTAGAACATAGGATCAATTGAGGTGGAATCAAACCAATTTATTTAGTCCTACATTCTGTTCCCATTGCAATCGAGTTTATATTTGTGGGAAGACCCCATGTAAACATGAGTGCAGTTTCCGTAGGACAAGGAGTGGCAGATCCTGGAGGCGGAGTTAAAAGAGGAATCAGTCTAGAATCTCTACATAGCCACAAGCAGACCTAGTTTCATTTCTTCTCAAGTGCTGGGGAAATCAGGAAATCCAGGCAGTTCAAATGAATATATGGGTTTATTGTACACTAAAGCTCTCTGCAAGAATCTGAACTACTATCAGTCAAAGCAAATTGGCGGTGGATAAGAATCAATGGAATTCAAGGAGGGCTGGACTTAGATCTCTTGGGGACTTGAGGCTGATGATGTGTTTGACCCTCCGGCTCAGCCTGATAATCTCTCTTGAACTATGTGGACCCTTATAGAATGCCAAAATAGTGCTAACCTTTAGTTAAGTAGATTCCTTTCCATAGTAAAGGTAAAGAATCCCCTCGCACATACATGCTAATTGTTTCTGGCTCTAGGGAGCAGTGCTCACTTCTGTTACAAAGCCGAAGAGCCAGCACTGTCCGAAGACGTCTCCGTGGTCATGTGGCTGGCATGACTAAATGCCAAAGACACACAGAACATTGTTACCTTCCCACCAAAGGTGGTCCCTATTTTCCTACTTGCATTTTTACATGCTTTTGAACCACTAGGTTGGTAGAAGATGGGACAAGTAACAGGAGCTCACTCCATTACATGGTGCTGGGGATTCGAACAGCCAAACTGCCGACCTTTCTGATCAACAAGCTCAGCATCTTAGCCACTGAGCCACTGCGCCCTTTCCATAGGTGTGAGCAATAAATCAGTTTAACTGGAACGTCAGGTGTGGTCCTGATCTTTTGCGCCTGACAGTTTCATCCTCTCTTTCATATTTCTCAGCAAATGGTATCAAGAAACTCTTTCTGGAACTAAAATAGAACCATTATAACCTATAGATACTGAGAATCACGTCCACCCTGAATTTGCTGTGACCTGGAGAATCCTTGTTCTTATTCCTCTTAATGCTCTGAAAGAGATGGTGCCATTTCTTCTGGCTTTTCACCTCTCTCTCAATTCTCCCTTTTCATGAATCCTTGGCTCTCTGAAATGCCAAATATATTGAAGGTACATCACAAACACACACGTTGTGATAACTGAAATAGATCCTACCAGCTTCCAGTGGAATTACTGCATTTCTGAGTCAACAAACCAAGTATTGGGGTGCACGTATTCCCATTTTGATCTGCTTTGGGTGAAAAAGGCGGGGGGAAGAAAGCATTTGTTCATTTAATTTAGCAAGTGGGTGTGGTTTTGTTCAATGTGCACACTCTAACTATGTCATAAATGATCTTCCAGGCAAGGCAAGGTCCTTGAATGGTAATAACTCATTCCCTGTAAGTACCTTAATTTGCTGAGTAAATATTATACTCCTTTTGTGTTTTAATCCCCAAACTGATGTATCTTTACTCTTGCTGGTGGTTTCCCTTTGTGCTGATTTATGTTTAATAGATGGCCATTAAGCCCCCAATAGAGGAGGTTTTTTTTCCCTGTTCTAAGTGCACTATTTGTTTTGTTAGATCAGGCTTTCTCCTGCCTTTAAAATCATATTTGTACTATCCTGCATTCAAATGCATTCGCTTACATCCACTAATGTTGAGCACAACCACAAATTTTCTTCTCCTGGCAGCTGCTTTTCTTTATAGAAGGGTGTTTTATTTATTAAGCCAGTGCAATGTCTGGACGTGGTTTTGCAAAGTATCTTCCTAGGTGCCTCAGTAACTACTGGAAAAGAATTTGGCTCTCCAGGCTGAGTCTGAGGGAGGGGTCAAAGGCATCATCAGTCATGAGTCCCTGCATGCCCGCAAGAGATCTAAGCCCAATCCACCTTGAATTCCTTTCTTAATTCCTGCTCATTTCCTTTGACCACTAGTTCTTCAGATTCTTGAAGAGAGCTTAAGCTTGAAATAAATCTTTATACTCATTTGAACGGTCTGAATCTCCTGATTTCTCCAGTGCCTAATACCCACTTTCTTAACAAATGAGACAAGCAGTGAAGGAAGAGCTGACCATCTTGATACTCCAACTGGGGTGGGTGAAGTTGGAGACCTTCAGTTGTCCATAACTGAGTATCACTTCCCTCCAGAAATCAATAGTGATAGAAATAGCACTTAAGACTTATATACTGCTTCCATAGTGCTTTGTAGCCCTCTCTAAGTGGTTTATAGAGTGAGCATCTTATCCCCATCAACAACCTGGGTCCTCATTTTACTGACCTGGGAAGGCTGGAAGGCTGGGTGAACCTTGATCCAGTCAGGATTGAACTCCAGGCTATGGGCAGAGTTAGCCTGCAATACTGTATTTTAACCACTGCACCCCTAGGGATTCATGAAGTCCAGTGCCACTTCTCCAAACCTTGATATATCTCTCATCCTTCTTATCTGAGCTTCAGTGATCATTAAAACAAGAGTTGGGCTGCTGAGGGTTCACAGGGGTTCGAGAGATCCTCTAGCTAAGATTCTGCACAGTTCAAAGAACCCCCCAAATTGCACTCCTGGCTGGCCACACCCACCCACCCCACCTCTCCCAGGAGTCCCCATGAGGCCCATTTTGGATGCAGGTAAGTGCAGGGCATGTGCAAAGGCTCAGGGAGGGTGAAGAACGGGCCTTCTGGAAGTTTGGGAAGGCTGGAAATGGGCTCATTCCAGCCTCCAGAGAGCCTCCAGAGCCCGGGGAGGCTGTTTTCACCCGTCCGGAGGCTCAAGGAAAGCCACTGGAGTCTGGGGAGGGCAAAACCCCCACCACTGTGGTGCAGGAGGCCGACTAGGCCACACCCACCATGGCCACACCCACCTAGCAACTGGGCAGCGGACCCATTGCTAAAATTTTTGAAGCCCGGCCCCGATTAAAACTCATCACTTGTCCACTTGTCTGAATTTCACATACATCATGCAGCTCATCACGCATATGCGTTCTCTGAATTCAGAAACAGAGTGAACTTCCATAGAAATTAAGATTTGTTTTGCTTAGGCCATACATTGTCTAACAATAACACTGGAGAATTGCTACACGAGGATGCAATCTTTATTTGCCACAAATGTCTACAGAAGAAAAGGAAGATTTGCAAATCCCTAGCAATTGGATTGCTTTTTAAATCACACCAAGAGAAAAAGAAAAATGGGCACAAGGGATTCAGAGAGAGAGAGAGAGAGAGAGATGACCAATTCAACCATTTCCAGGGCTAGTCAGAAGATTTAGCTCATGGCAAACCTGTGCTTCATGTTTTTTCTTGAAGGCCTCCAGCAAAAGAGCGCCAAGGTCACTCTGCTGACTCCTCTTGCTGAGATGTTCATCAGGAAATTTCTCTTGATGTTAGCTAAAATCAGTTTCTTGCCGTTTTCTTCCATTTTCTACAACTTACTCCCATGACTGATTCATACCATCTCTTTTATATCTAACAATGACCTTTATAGGATAGCTATTTTCTTCTTTTGCTCTCCCTTTCAGCTTTAACATGACCAGTACTTTTTAAATTAGTGTGTAATACTGAGGGTAATAAAACTAAATGAGCACAAATGAGAAATAGCAATAGCACTTAGACATATATACCACTTCACAGTGCTTTTATAGCCCTCTCTAAGCAGTTTACAGAGTCAGCCTCTTGCCTCCAACAATCTGGGTCCTCATTTTACCCATCTCAGAAGGATGGAAGGCTGAGTCAACCTTGAGCTGGTGAGAACTGAACTGCCGAACTGCAGCCACCAGTCAGCAGAAGTAGCCTGCAATATTGCATTCTAACTACTGCACCACCATGGCTCATAAATAGCTAGGAGAATACCAGGACTGTGTGGATTATAGTTGATTTAGTGCACCTTAATATGGTAAATGGATCCCATGCAAATCAGTCATTCCACCTCCTTAATGGGGTCTAGGACAACTCACCACAGCCAATTCACTGCAGGACTCTTCAACATTGTATTAATCATTTCATTCAGTTACTTTTATTATTGGCGACCACGTTTTCATCAAAAGTAACTCTTGTATTTCTGGATGGGCTTTCTTTATTTTTATTATTAAGGGCCTTGGCGGCTCAGGCTGTTAATTGCCTGCACTTAAGTTCCAGCTGCCTACAACTGCTGTAGGCTCGAATCCCACCAGGCTCCAGGTTGACTCAGCCTTCCATCCTCTCGGGGTAGGTAAATTGAGGACCCAAGATTGTTGGGGGCAATAAGCTGACCTTGTAAAAATGCCGCTTAGTAATAAGCAGGCATATACAATGGAATGAAGGCTATTGCTGAGCACACTGGGTTGTATCCCAAAAATTGTAAGTCACCCTGAGTCTCCAGAGAAGGGCGGCATATAAATGTAATTACAAATAAAAAATAAAAAAATAAAAAAATAAAAATAAAAAATTATTATTGGCTACCGTTCCATCAAAATTAATTTAAGTTTTGCATTTGTTGAATTGTCCTGTGGCAAATTGGCCATGGGGGGTTGCCCACAGCCTTAATGTGTCAAGTATTTTTGCTTCAATGGCCAGGTGGTTCTGTAGTTCTACTGAAGCAAAGCAATCCAACATAGGAAGCAGTTTGCTCATATTAGGGTAGAAACAGCATTCCATTTCTGCACATAGCAAGACTGTCTGGCCCACAGTCATGTAGCAACCCCCTCAATTATCTTGAAATTCAGTAAGTGCAAAGGACACCATACATTTCTTCTGCGCACTTCACCAAAATTTCCTTTTGTTCTGAAATAAATTTCAAAAAGCCCATTCTCTTTGCTCAAACTAGAGGGAAGAGTGGAGGGAAGGAGAAAATTCTACCCAACAACGCCTTTCAACATGCTTATGGGGAAAATTCTATTCCTAACACATCCAACATCATCAAACTTCTTCTTCCATGGGCAGAAAACAAGCTTTGTTTCAGCTTGTTCCATTTGTTGTTGTTTTTTAATTGAAAGAGTGAGAGCTTTTGCATTCAGAAAAATGGGCAAGAGAAATGGAATGAGTGGGGTGTAATCTGTGAATAGTCTATCTACTGATTGACAAATACAATGAATAATTTATTTTGCTTAGTATTACTCAGCCATACATAAAGCCAGCCAAGTAATAGAGACAGGAAGAACGGATCTGAATAACGGTCTGCTTTTCCTTGGATTTGTGGGTGGGTGGGGAAGTCACTTACAAGACAAACTGGGGAAAGGCCATCAACAGAGCATCCAGTTTTGGTTGCCACAATATAAAAAAAAGATGTTGAGACTCTAGAAAGAATGCAGAGAAGAACAACAAAGTTGATTAAGAGACTGGAAGTTAAAGAATGAGTACCCAAAATAAAGGGAATTAAGTAAGGGTGCCTATCAGATATCTCTTTTGCACAGGGCACAATGTCATATCAAAAAGAATCATAGTGAAACCTATCAACTTAAAGCCTATCTTCCAGTGAAAATTCAAGTCCTGAGTTTTACAATATGTCCAGGCTATTGCACTATAGTTTCCAAGCAAAATGAAACTATGGGACAGAATTTGCATCCAGTTTTGATCACCACGATGTATCAAAAAGATGTTGAGACTCTAGAAAGAGTGAAGAGAAGAGCAATGAAGATGATTGGGGGGCTGGAGGCTAAAGCATTCAAATAATGGTGGCTGGAACTGGGCATGTCTAGTTGAATGAAAAGAAGGACCAGGGGTGACATGATAGCAGTATTTCAATATCTTAAGGGCTGCCACAAAAAAGAGGGAGTCAACCTATTTTCCAAAGCAAGACAAGAAACAATGGAACAAGAAACTAATCAAGGAGAGAAAGCAATGTCGAACTAATGAGAAATTTCCTGACATCGGGAACAATTATTTCCAAAAGTTGTGGGTACTGCATCACGGGAGGTTTTGCAAGAAGAGATTGGGCAACTATTTGTCTTAAATGCTTGAACAGGAGCTGGACTAGAAGATCTCCAAGGTCCCTTCCAATTCTGTTGTTCTGTTGCAAAGTTAACTTGAACGAAGGTTGCCATTTTTGTTTAACACTCTGCTTTTGATAATCATTTGGGCTGTAACAGGGAAATACTTACTGTGCTTCTCAGAGAAGTAAGTGATGGGGATGCCTGAATTCACCAGGGCCAAGCTAAAAACACTACATGTGAAAAGCAACAACGATTACAACAAATGGTAAAGGCTACGTTGAGTCAAAAGCTCTTGAACACAATGCATCAACGTAAGATGGCTGAGTCAGTGTCAGAGGTCTCTTCCTCACTTATGCTGTTGACTGTGCTGAATTTATCCCGCAGGAAAAAAAAACAAGTGTTTGAGATGCTAAATTGGTGGCCATGAGTGAGGTGGAGAAGCAGAAACTGGAGCATGTTGCTGATAGATGAGCAAACATGTTCGGTGTTTTGTACCAAAGTGGGAAATCGGGAAACAAGCAGAGGCAGTAAAAACAACGGAGTGAGAATGAGGCTGTTAAAAAAAAACTCAAGTGAGCCTGTTTCATGTGTGAAATATTGAAGAGTATGGACCTTCTTCTTCTTCCTTTGGAGTGGCAGATGAGGATCTTCCTGCCAAAACATTTGCAGTAAACCCTTCAAAGTTTTCCAGACCTCGCTGTCAAAATTGCCAGGAAGTGTCACCCTAGAAAGGAAAGCGAAAAGTCTCTTGTGCTTTGACAGTTTTTCACTGGATCACTTTAGAGGTGAGAAAGAAACAATCCATACAGGACCTAAAGGGTCTTTAAGGCAGCCCAAGAGTTGAGGAAGGGGAGAGGAGAGGAAGGAGGGAGGATGCTATATACAGGAATAGAAGCTGAAGGAAGAGAAAGGCTCGGTGAAAAAGATGTAAATAATTGAAACCCTTTAGAAGTCAACTTCAGGTTGGCCCACCTCCAGGGATCTCCTCTGGTGTATTACTGGTGCCTTGCTGTGAAATATAAGCAATCGTTCAATAGCTGGATCGTGTGGTGGGTTTAGAAAGAAGATCAGTAGAAAGTCTGAAGAGCGGTGAAGGAAAATGGACGCCGTGTTCCAAAGAAGTTATAAGATGCTGCTCATGGTCAACCTTGGTTTTTTCCCTTGTTAACGAGGCTAGAAGGACTTCAGATAAGTGCCTTAGCAGTTCAATTCCCCCTCCTTTAATTCTTAAATAAGAAGAAGAAAAAAACTGTGGAAGACCACTTATTTATGAAGTCTTCCTTTTAATGAGTTCTTAGGTTCAGTCACTGCAAAGGGTAAAAATGCTTGGAGAAAAATCAGAAACTTGAACATTGAGAGTGGAATGTGGGCAATTTCTAATGGGGGGTAGATGGTGTACGAGATCTTCAGTTTTTTCAGAGGGACTAGCATGCTAAATTATACAAATATGTGTATGTTCACTTTATTTGCATGCAGATTGCATGTGCCAGATAGCACTTTTTAAATGTTGTCGATCAGAGGTGTCCAACTTTGGGAACCTTAAGACTTGTGGACTTCATCTCTCAGAATTCCCCAGCCAGCATAGAACACATTCAGGGAAGAAAGGTTAAGGTCCTGCCCATGTCACCTTCAAAAAATAAAGGTGATGAGATTCAACCTAGAAATAAGGAGGAATTTTTTTTGAAAATGAGAACGATCAACCAATGTCTTCAGAAGTTGTGGGAGCTTCATCACTGGAGGCTTTCAAGAAGAGACTGGACTGCCATCTGTCAGAAATGGTGTAGGATCTCCTGCTTGGGTGCAGGGTTGGACTAGATAACTTACAAGGTCCCTTCCAACTGTATTAATCTGTTAATGCAGCATTCAAGGCATTGATCAGAGTCTTCATGATACCCACAAACAAGTCCTTTCCTGTGGGGTCCTTGGCTGCTCTCTGAACATAATAGTTTTCTTGGTGATTTTCTTGCAGACATTTCATTACCCAACTAGGTAACATCATCATGTATTCAAGGGCAGCCGGTAGGTATATTGCTTCTAGAAATGGAAAATGATTACAACCAGGGGTGGGATTCTACCAGTTCGCACCTATTCACTAGAACTGGTTGTTAACATTCTAAGCAGTTCGGAGAACCGGTTGTTAGAAGAAATTACTGGCCTAATCCTGTAAGGAAGGCAGGAAGGAAACATTCTGGTGTTGCTTACAGAAACTGCCTCTCTGTTAACCCTTATTACATTCTTGGCAGGACTAGACTTCCTGTCTCAGGAATGTCTCTGGAGTTTTTCCCCTTTGCTGGTACTTTGCTTGTGTGGAGTGACCATTCAAAGTTACAGTGGCACTGAAAAAAGTGACTTATGACCATTTTTCACACTGACGACTGATGCAGCATCCCCACAGTCATGAGAGGCCAGGCGAGGAGATGCATGCCTCGATGTGAGTGATCTTGAGTTGGCCATGCCCAGCCAATAACATGACCACCAAGCCATGTCTACCCGATCACATGACCACCAAGCCACACCCACCACCTAAGCCACACCCACAGAACCGGTTGTTAAAAAATTTGAATCCCACCCCTGATTGCAACTAGGAACAAAATAAAAGAATTCTGGCTGGGAAACCTATACAACTAACTGCATTCCATATTAACCTTTCAGCCTCAGCTGGTTTGTTGCTTTGGACTGTTGGAAGAATTATCCTTCTGGGTTCAGTTCCAAGTGGGGAAAAAGACACTGGAAACAAGGAGGCTGTTTGGAAAGATGGTTTAATGGTGAACAGGATCGCATGGCTTGGAGCTTCAATGTGAAAAGGACAATCACATGCTTCAAGATGTTGGGTGAAGGAAAAGAAGAAGGGCTGAGATGCTGGGACCCTTAGTTTTATGCCCTCTGTTGGGCCCCACCTTAGAGTTTCCTGTTCCTGTGCAAGAAGTGTATCCCATTGGCTGTCAGAGTCCCAGGGGCAGGGTCTTAGCTAACTTTGTAGGCTTTGTCTGGACCACATGGCTTCACCTGAGTGCTGGCTGATGCAATCTTCCCAGGCCAGGTGGTGAGATGGGTAGAGGCCTTTGTTATGTAGAATACTCTGGCCCAGGCCTTAATGGCCCGCCCATTAACAAAGGTGAGGGGATGAGCTTCTGCCTCTCTGAGTTTCTACTTCCCTTTTAGGGGAAATATTCTGCCTTTTTAATATTTCCTAGGATATTTCAGGATATTTTTCTAGGAGAGGGGTGGGTACTAACTTCCTACAGGACCAACTGCAAAACATGAACACTCAATTTTTGGTGCTGATGCCTTTTAAATGATGAGTTTTCATCCCCAGTTTCTCGACCCTGAGCATAACATAAAAAAGATCAGGCTGAAAGCTTTGGAGAATAACATTTGTGGACCAGTTTATTGATGCAACATGATTAGATTCCAAGTTGTAGTTGGACATATGAAATGCCCAGAAAGGGAGATTGGGGGCCACAAAGAAATAAAACCAAAAGCAAACCAATTCAGGACAAGCTGTACCCTTAATTCTTTTCTCTCTTTTTTAAAAATAAAAAATAAAAATAAAATAAAATTGGCTGCTATTCAATGGCATGGTTCTCCTTTAGTCACACATTCCAATCGTTTGCATGATGTTGCTTAGGGAAAGGAATGCTAATTGCATCCTTTTGTTTTGCAAGATGGCTACTTTGTGAGTCTGAATACATCATCCTTTGCTAAAAAAATTCCTCAGGGCCATCATCTTTTTAAAAATCTATTCCCAAAGCCTCTGTCTACACAACCCATATTTCTTCCTACCTGCCTGTGCCTGGACACAGGTGCCCATGTGTGCAAATTGCTCTTATCGATGAAAGAAACGGGGAAAGAGAGAGAAAGAAAAAAAATATTTTCTGGCTTTGCAAATAACTCTCCCATATACTGATAAAGTTAATTGATTTCCTTTTTTCCTTCATTAACAAAATCCAATTTTCACCTAATGGGGAGAGAGCTTTGGTGTGACATACTGAAAAGGCAAAGTGACAAGTGATGATTCTTCTTCTTTTTTAAGAAAAAAAGAGAGTGGGGGAAGGGAAAACGCTGGGAAGAAGAAGATAAACCATAACAACAACAACAACAACAACAACAACAACAACAACAACAAGTGCATGTGGAATATCATGTCTCTAATTTTCTGGCTGAATATAGAGACAGGTAGCTAAACACTACAAAGGCTTCCATACAAAGTTTCTTTATTGGATTATATCAGGCATCCTCAAGGTATAACTCACAGTTATGCTGAGATTCATCTAATGTCCAATCTTTGCATAGTCATCTTCATAGTGTGAAAAGATAGTTATCTTCATCCCATAACAATACAGCAAGGGAAGACTCCAGCACGATGCTGGGTCCAGGCAAGAAAGACCAAAACTCCCCCCAACCCAACCAGAGGTCAATTCAGTGACCAATCAGGATTACAGATGTGACCACATGACATGAACTACATTTCCCATGAGGCATTAACTACATTTCCCATGAGGCATTCCCTTAAGGGAACAGCCCTCATTCCCAAACTAACTACATACTGTTTAACCAGCACACTCTATATACTATCTAACCAGCACATGGAAGATGCAGAGAAGGAATGAGATGTTAGAAAGTACTGCAGTGCTATGTAGCTCTCTGCTTTTGGTGCCATTCACCACCTTATTGGCATGCTTTTGTTCAAAAATACCCCTCTTTGTTAGGAGGAAACACAGCTCCTGTCACAAGTAACTTCTCAGCGCAATCAATTCCTTCATCACTGAAAGCTGAGAAAGAGCTGGTTGCAGATTTTTTTGGTCCCCTAGTGAAGTCGATGGCTTTCAGATTTCAACACATAGCACTGATAGCTTCTGCTAAGCAATTGAATAGCCTTACACTGACTCAGCCTCTCTCTTTTTTTGAAGTGGGCAAGGCATTTGAGAGGCAGCCAAGCTGCCTAGATATGTGAGGCAACTGTGCATTTCTCGTGTCCCCCTTTTATAGATGCCTATGACCAAATAGGTTTTATTCCCAGCAAATTCCTAGTGATGGAAATGCAAATAGTTTTCAGCTAAGCTAAGGAGAGGAGAACATAGAATAATAGCCTTGGAAGCAGGGGTGGGATTCAAAGTTTTAACAACAGGTTCTGTGGGCGTGGCTTAGGTGGTGGGCGTGGCTTGGTGGTCATGTGACTGGGTGGACATGGCTTGGTGCTCATGTTATTGGCTGGGTGTGGCCAACTCAATATAACACACATCGAGCTACGCATCTCCTCGTCTGGCCTCTCATGACTGTGGGGATGCTGCAACAGTCGTAAGTGTGAAAAATGGTCATAAGTCACTTTTTTCAGTGCCATTGTAACTTTGAATGGTCACTCCACACAAGCAAAGTACCAGCAAAGGAGGGGGAAAAAACTCCAGAGACGTTCCTGAGACAGGAAGTCTAGTCCTGCCAAGAATGTAATAAGGGTTAACAGAGAGGCAGTTTCTGTAAGCAACACCAGAATGTTTCCTTCCTGCCTTCCTTACAGGATTAGCCCAGTAATTTATTCTAACAACCGGTTCTCCGAACTGCTTAGAATGTTAACAACTGGTTCTAGTGAATAGGTGCGAACTGGTAGAATCCCAACCCTGGTTGGAAGGGATCTTGGAGGTCTTTTAGTCTACTCTTACCCTACTGATCAAGCAGGAATCTCTATACCATTTCTGACAAATGGCAATCCAATCTCTTCTTGAAAACCTCCAGTGTTGGAGCACCCACAACTTCTGGAGGCAAGTTGTTCCTCTAATTAATTGTTCTCCCTGTCAGGAAATTTCTCCTTAATTCTAGATTGGATCACTCCATCCATTACCTCTTGTCCTGCCTTCGGGTGCTTTGGACAATAGGTTGACCCCCTCCCTTCTCTGTGACATCCCGTCAAGTACTAGAAGACTGCTATCATATGTACAAAGGAGAAAATGTCTACTTTGCACTGTTAGTACAGCATGTATTAGCATCTGCAATTTAAATGGGAAATGTTAACTGGTATCTTCAGACAACCGCTTTATTCTTTGTGCTTTCTACCTCACCTTGGAAGTTATTTTATTTATTTATTATTATTTTATTACATTTATATGCCGCCCTTCTCCGAAGACTCAGGGCAGCTTACAATTTTTGGGATACAACCCAGTGTGCTCCGCAATAGCCTTCATTCCATTGTATATGCCTGCTTATTACTAAGCGGCATTTTTACAAGGTCAGCTAATTGCCCCCAACAATCTTGGGTCCTCAATTTACCTACCCCGAGAGGATGGAAGGCTGAGTCAACCTTGAGCCTGGTGGGATTCGAGCCTACAGCAGTTGTAGGCAGCTGGAACTTAAGTGCAGGCAATTAACAGCCTGAGCCACCAAGGCTCAAGTTCTTCTACTTTGCTTGCTCAGAGGGTTTAGATTTGCAGAAGTTGAATCCAAAGGTCTTTCTCTTTCAATTCTTTAATATCAAAACTGAACCAGGGCACCAAAGTTATGGCTGTGTTTTTCCTGTTGCCCAGAAAAGCAAGCTGTGGTAGCTAATGCTTAAGCTGAGCATGAATTTCCTCCCATCTCCTCTTCTTGGATGGTCTCCTGGCCAGTCTTAGAACTCAGAGACAATGACTTGCTGCCTTATCTGACCCAGAAGGAAGGCCAGCTGTCAGCACACAAGTGTGGCTTTTGTTTTTTCTTCAATGAAAGCTCAGTTAATTAAAAGGAGTGATCACTTTTCTTGATCGGTGCGGCTGCCCTATGAACAGCCTTGTGCTGGGTCACACACTAAGCTCCACTGAGCAGGATGCAATTGTTATGACACACACTCCATCACAACACTGGCTTTTCCCCTTTCCAAACCACAGACCTTACTTTTTTGGCATGGGGCTGTCAGTCAACAAAATCCTGAACATCTAACAGATTAACAGATTAACAGAGTTGGAAGGGACCTTGTAGGTCTTCTAGTCCAAACCCAGTCCAAGCAGGAGACCCTACACCATTTCTGACAGATGGCAGTCAGGTCTGTTCTTGAAAGCCTCCAGTGATGAAGCTCCCACAACTTCTGAAGGCAACTTCTGTTCCATTGGTTGATTGCTCTCACTGTCAGGAAATTTCTCCTTATTCCTAGGTTGAATCTCTCCTTGATCAGTTTCCATCCATTATTCCTTGTCTGGCCTTCAGGTGCTTTGGAAAATAGCTTGACCCCCTCCTCCTCTCTGTGGCAGCCCCTCAAATATTGGAACACTGCTATCATGTCTCCTCTGGTCCTTCTCTTTACTAGATTAGCCAAACCCAGTTCCTGTAACCGTTCTTCATATTTTTTAGTCTCCAGTCCCCTAATCATCTTGGTTGCTCTTCTCTGCACTCTTTCTAGAGTCTCAACATCTTTTTAATAGTGTGGTGACCAAACCTGGATGCAGTACTCTACGTGCGGTCTTATTAAGGCTTTATAGAGTGATATTAGTACCTCACCTGATCTTCATTGTATCCCTCTGTTAATGCAGTTTAGGATCACATTGGCTTTTTTTGGCTGCCACCGCACACTGCTGGCTTATGTTTAATTGGTTGTCTCACAAGGAATCCTTTGCACACGGCATGAAATTTGAGTGTATGTCTCAGTTTCCTGCAGACTGAATGCCCATGGACCATTCCTATATAGAAACATGAGACCGTTGCTTGAAGGAAAGAATACACAAAGGATTCAATCATTGTAAATGATTCTGAAGAACTGTCTGTGCTGGGATTGCTGGATTAAGCTGTAAAGCTGAATGCAACATTTGTTTTTAATAATATCTTTTTGCTCCACTCTGCCTTGGTACAATTTTTTCCCCAACAACCCAATACCTAGTTGGCAGGCATTATTCTGTGATAAATTACATTTATACCTGCAATTTATAGAAAACATATACTCAAAAGTATAGGTTTCGGTAAGGCACAAATTTATACTTTTTAAGAAAAGGAATCTCAGGGTAAATCTGAAAATGGGAGGTCACAGATTTATGAAATAACTCATGCAACATTGACCCAGTTCAGAAATTATCCATTTTTCCACTTTCTAATCTAAAGGTACAAACAGATGATTTGGCAAATCAGAGGAAGCAATGTACTGTGCTTCTCAACCTCTAAAAAGCTTTGGTGACCCCATTTCTTTGTTTATTTTGATTTGCTTTATAGAAATCAAGGCAAGCTCAGGAGATTGCCAAGCCTTATAAGATCTAATTTAAGCCTGCTGTGGTCTCAAAATGTCAAAATCATATGCCTTCTGATCTGACAGTATTGCAATATTTTCACAGTGATGTGGCATACATAAGAAACAGAATAACAGAGTTGGAAGGAACCATGGAGGTATTCTTCTTTAACCCTCAAGCAGGAGAACCTCTACCTGTGATGGTGAACCTATGCCACAGGTTCTGGAAGTGGCATGCAGAGCCATCTCTCCGGGCACCCCAGCCATCACCCATTGCTTTACTGAGTTCTGATGCATGCACGCATGCTGGCCAGTTGGTCTTTGCATGCGCTTGCATATTAGAAACCAGAAGACCAGGTGGCTGGCATGCAAGTGCTTGCCGGGAACCTAAGCTTCTGGTTTCCGGTGCTCCTGTGTGCGCACGTCGGGGAGCTGGGTTTCCAGGGTGCGCACACACTCCTATTTCAGCACTCGGTGCTGAAAAGGATAGCCACCACTGTCCTATACTATTTCAAACAAATGTTCTCCAATCTCTTCTTAAAAACTTCCAGTGATGGAGCACCCACAACTCCTGGAGAATGGAATAGAATGGAATGGAATGGGGAATAGAGTAGAGTAGAGTAGAGTAGAGTAGAGTAGAGTAGAGTAGAGTGAATAGAATAGAATAGAATAGAATAGAATAGAATAGAATAGAATTCTTTATTGGCCAATGTGATTGGACACACAAGGAATTTGCCTTCGGTGCGTAAGCTCTCAGTGTACATAAAGCTATAAGTGATAACTCATGATCATAGTCATCACAAAAATACATTCATCATAAATCATAAGATACAACACTTAGTGGTAGTCCTGGGATACTAAATAAGCAATCAACATAAATCATACTAGCAAACTAAATAAAACAATATAAATCGTAAAGATACAAGCAACAAAGTTATAGTTGTTCCACTGATCAATTGTTCTTAATGTCTGGAAATTTCTCCTTAATTCCTAGTTTGCTTCTCTCCTTGATTAGTTTCCACCCATTGCTTCTTGTCCTGCCTTCAGGTGCTTTGCAGAATAGGTTTATTCCCCTCTTCTTTGTGGCAGCTGCTCAAATACTGGAATACCACTACCTAAATGAGATAAACAAGTCGCTTTGCCCTACGCATTTTCTCACTCTTTTTTTTTACTCATCACTTTTGGGGACAATATCCTGAGCTGGAGCAGCTGTTGATCCTGAACTAATGAAGACCATTTTCCTAGCCTTTACCCTCTCTACATGCCATCAAAAAGAGCATTGCCACTTCAACCACCTTCCTCTTTTTAAAAAATTCATGGGCCAGCCAGGCAGAAGGGAGCCATTTTGTCACATTAGCAAAGATGGCTGATCAGCATCGCTGAAAACCATGAACTTCTCACCTCTTTTTGTCCTTTGGGTTGAGGTGGGAAGTGGGGGCCAAGCCTGGCCAGCTGGTAGGGCTGCCAGCTTCCTGTCTGGTTGGTGCTGAAAGGAGACGGGCTCTCTGGCAAAGACAGTCTGTCATTGATGAGATGCCAATCCTGCTGTTTTAAGTATCACCTCTGAGATGAATTAAGTGCTTGAAGACCTGTGAAATTGCAGCATTTGCAGTCTGTCATCTAAACAGTTGCATTCACTGGGAGAAAACAAACTCTCCCTGGTCACTGGCAAGCTGATTTTTTTTGTGGCTGTGAAAGCGACAGCTTAACTGTTGCTGTAGGAACAACAAAGAAACCACTTCCCCTGGCAGACAAATAATTCATATAGTCTCTTGTGGACCAAACTACATGTTGTGTGTAATTGTGTTATTGCTTTTCCCAAGGGGTCTTTTTAAAACTCCCATGCAATCACAAAACTACACATAATGTGTAGTTTAACCCTCATTTTTGTTTCTTGTTTTTGTTTTTGTTTTAACCTTGAAACATATTTGGAGTTTCACTTGGCTGAAAGAGCTGATAACTTTCTAACGCTGAAGCCTACAGCAAGGAGCAGGGTGGAAAGACAAATAGTGGACACAAGGAGCATTTTCCTTGATGGAAAACGGGGAAGAATAAGGATTTCCAGAATAATAGAGTTGGAAGAGAACTTGGAGGTCTTCTAGTCTTACCCGTCCTCAAGCAGGAGACCCTGGACTATACCACTCCAGACAAGTGGCTGTCCAGTCTTTTCTTAAAAGCCTCCAGTGATGGTAGCCTCCACAACTTCTGATGGTAAGCCATTCCACTGGTTGATTTTTCTAACTGTCTCCTTAATTCTAGGTCGCTTCTTTCCTTGATTGGTTTCCATCCATTGCTTCTTCTTCTGCCTTCAGGTACTTTGGAGAATAGCTTGACTCCTCTTCTTGGTGGTAGCTCATCAAATCTTTGAACCTTGCTATAATGTCATCCCTAGTCTTCTTTTCTCTAGACTAGACATACCCAATTTCTGAAACAATTCTTCATATGTTTTAGTCCCTAGGCCCTTGATCATCGTAGTTACTCTTCTCTGCACTCTTTCCAACTTCTTGTTTATATCATGGTGACCAAAACTGGATGCGGTATTCCAGATTTAAAAAAAAAATATTCTGCCAACTGTAACTTAAGGTATTTACACCATGCTGAAGTTGTTTACCATGCTTTGCAATGTCAGAATCTTGTATTTTTCAGAAATTGCTGTCAGGAGTGAAATATTTTGACCGTATTAAATCTGCCTGGCAATGTCCTGACAGTTTTCTTCCCTTCCTCTTGAGGTTTTGTTACTGGAGGGAATAAGAATCCATCCCTGATGCAGTTCAAACTTCTAAAAGAAATTTCAGTTGAAGTTGAATCAATCTGACTTTGCAACTGCAGTCACCAAATCCATCCAACCCACCGTGGGCTTGAGGAGGTCTAGAAAAAAAAAGTGTTTTTTGTTCATCGGAGAAAGTTGATCAAATTGAATCTTTCTGAGTCTGAGTCAATCCAACCCTTTGCAATGTTTGGGCTTCAGCTAAGAAAATCAGTATGATTGGAAGATTCTTTCTGAATCAGATACAAAGGATATTTCTGAACCAAACATTTGTGCAGATCTAATAAAATGTAAAATGTAATGGAAAAGTCTACTTTGGGAACCAATGACAGGTTTTTGCAAGAGATAGCTGTGTGCCACATGATGAATTGCTCAAGTTAAACTTCTGCTTTCAGGTATGGTCAAAGTCAGGTCCAAACCTGGCAACTTTAAGACTTGTGGACTTCGACTCCCAGAATGGCTGGCTGTGGAATTCTGGGAGCTGAAGTCCACAGGTCTTAAAGTTGCCAAGGTTAGACACCCTGGCCTAAGTAGCCCCCATAGTAATAATTACTGGACTTCCTGTATAGAGGTGGAATTTAGCAGGTAATGACCAGTTCTGGAGAACCGGTAGCAGAAATTTTGAGTAATTCGGAGAACCGGCAAATACCACCTCTGACTGGAGATTTTACAGTATCCTTCCTCTGCCACACCCACCAAGCCACCCCACAGAACCAGTAGTAAAAAAATTTGAATCCCATCACTGTTCCTGTGACATGTGCTTAGGTACCTAGGACAGCTCTTCTGTTCTCCTTCACCTTAAGTCCAACATCTTTGGCTGCCTCTTTTTTACAGCATTGCTTTTGATGATGATTTTGAAAGTTTTGTCTGAAACCTGAAAGTTTCTTATGGAATATTGGTAGACTTTAAGAAAGATATCACCCATTGTTGTGGCCAAAACCTGGGTCACCTGGAGCAACCCAATAACTTTGAAGACACAACATAAATGTATTAGCATGCAAACAAGTACAGAGTGCATTGAACCTTGGCAGCCCAGGACAAAAGCACAATCCTGGGTCCCTATCCAATTCGCCCCCTTGCTACTTAGGATCAACCGAGCTTTCTATGAATGTTGTCTTTAAAAAAGAAGACGCAGGAGCTGAGGGAACAATGGGAGTTGCCCCCATCACATGGCATTTGGCTCTCAAACTGCCAATCTTTCAGTCAACAAGCCCAGCCTCTTAACCACTAGGCCACCATGCTCCCTTGACTGTTATCTTACAATGGTACTTTAAGGAGTTTGCATGTTGGGAAGGGCATCTCATGGGTTTGGTACTGAATGCAGTTCACCTGTGTATGGAGGGGTTCTTTAGCACCAGCATTTTCTCCCTATAGACCAAGACAACTATTGTTATTCTTTTGAGCATCTATGGAGATTCTAGGCCATCAGGTCATGGTTGTCCCAAAGGTGTTTTTTCAAGCGGCAAGTGGAGTTTCTGGTTTTTCTTTGAAGACGTTTCAACACCAAGGATAAACACCCAGACAGAAACTGAGTAACATGGTACATGTAGTACAGTGCAGAGAGCCATGCAGATCTGTACATTGGAGAAACAAAACAACCAATTCATAAACACATGGCACAATATAGGAGAACCAACAGATCAGGACTAGATTCAGCAATCCACCTGCATTTAAAAGACATAGGCCATTCTTTTGAAGACAACAAAGCCCATATTTTGGACAGAGAGGACTGGTTTGAAAGAGGGGTCAAAGAGGCCATCTATGTCAAAATTGAACATCTCTGTCTCAACAGAAGGGGAGGGATACAACATCATCTATCTCCAATCTACAACACAGTCCTTTCAACGTTCCAAGAAGGCTCCACACCAATTTGCAACATTTGCAAATGTCCAGGGTTGCTGGACGTGCTGTCTGCAAGGAGTATAAATCCTTCCATCCATTCAGAGCTGAAGAAGTTTCTTGGATGAGAAGTGAAATGTCTTCAAAGAAAAACCAGAAAGTCCAATTTCCTCTTTAAAAAAAGCATCTTCGAAATACTCCTTTGAGCATTGTTCAAAGCTTTGGTTTCACTCAACCAGATAATCTCCAGACAAAGGAGATCCAAGGAACAAACAAGCATCATTTGAAATGCTGTTTAGATTTGTATAATTTGTTTTCAACCTTGGCTCTTAAGCAGTCCCCTTGATTGGCCAATCCCTTCCTGGTTGTCCATGAAGTTAAACAGCCTAGAGAGGCTGGAGGGTGGGGAAAAGAGAGAGAAGAGAAGATGTATAATGAAACGAATTAGAGACTCGCCATCCATAATGAAGTAGCAATCTGTCTTGAACTCTAGATCAAGGTGTGGTTGAGCTAACAAGTTGCCTGGCCTCATGGATGGGAGAATATTAAGCATCCTCAGGTGAAAAGAATCCCCAGGTAGTACGCGCACGCGCGCGCGCGCACACACACACACACACACACAGAGTGTTGGCAAGTGTGTCTATGGAGGAGGGAGGAGAAGAGGGAGATAAAAGCTCGGAGAAATCAGCAGCATTAGACTGGATGACTCCTGCTGTGAGGTTGCTATCTTCTGCACCACAGAATCCGCAAGGCAAGCTAAGTGCTGGGATGAGACCAGAATACAGATCAAATCCAGTTCTGGGTCAATCATTGCCTCCTGCTGTGCACTCTCTCTCTGTCTCTCTCTGTCTCTTTCAGTCCTTCTGTCTCTGTTTCTCTGTCTGTATCTGTGTGTGTGTGTGTGTGTGTGTGTAAAGTTCTGTACCTGATTTTCAAAGGAGATCAGGGAAGAAAACCGGGGAAACCTTCAGCCTTTCACTGAATCCAATGAAATGTTTATTTATTTATTTATTTATTTACAGGCCACCCTCTCTCCCGAGGGACTCAGGGCGGCTTACAATAAAAACAAGAATACAAATATTAAAATAGAGTTAAACTAAACTAAGCCCAATAAAATTTAAAACCCAATTAAAACTAAAAATTGATTAAAAAACCCACCCCCACCCCATTCAGTCCAGGCTGGCCTGTTGGAACAACCAAGTCTTTAGGTCGCTGGCGGAGGTCAGGGGCCAACCGAGCCCCAAGGGGAGCTGATTCCACAGGGTGGGTGCTCCCACAGAGAAGGCCCTACCCCTGGGTGCTGCCAACCAACAACGTCTGGTTGACGGCACCCCCAGGAGGCCCTGCCTGTACAGGGTGATTGGAGGTCGACGCTGGCAGGAGACGCTCCCGCAAGTACCCCGGACCCAAGCCATGAAGGATTTTATATGTGATGACTAATACCTTGAATCTCACCCAGAGGGCAACCGGCAGCCAATGCAGGTCGCAGCCAACATTAGTTAAACCCTTACGGAAACTTCTTCATGGGATCAGGAAAGAGGATCGCTCTATCTAAAGGTATTGACCAGGAAAAGTCCCTTGTCTCAAATTTCAGATCAGGACGGATACTCATAGAACCGTCTGGGAACTGTAAGAGAGTCAGCACAAGATAGGTAGCAAAATGGGAATGATGTGAGAATGACCCAAGGTTCACCATGTCAATACGTGCAATTTCTAAATCACAGGGTGTCCTGGATAAGCCGTAACTTTTGTCCTCATGCCCAGACACAGAAGATGGAATATTTGAAACTTCTCCTCTAGTTGGCCAAACTCATCATAATAACTATCTTTAAGAATTGTATAGCTAAGGACTGAACTTTCATTTGATGCAGGTTTGGTCCTATTCCTTCCTCCCTTCCCTTTTTCCTTTCCCTGAACTTCCTTTCCTTCTTTTTCCAATCTTTGGAGTTTTCTTTACATACTACATATATATACTTTTATTTATTTTATTTCTTTTTACCGTGCATATTATAGTTGGCTTCTTAAGTGCCAGTTCCTTGCCACCAAATGTGACTTGGCTTTGCAGATCCTAAATGGCTATCTTGTATTTAAAAATGCAGAACCTTTTTTTCACTAGAAAGGACCATTTCAAAGTCGAAAGATTTTCACATTTGAAATGTTTTGCAGTGTTTCTAGCAGAATCATGCTTCTTTCATGCTCTGGCTAAGCCACATGAGTGGTGAGAAGCCCTTCATTAATCATTTACTTTGTACTTCCATTTGCTTCCTAGTAGCCCTTTTTGATTTTGGACAGAAAGCAATGAACTATTGATGTCCCTCCCCCAAATAGATTCTCTGGATCACTTTGGACTTCCTCTAATCCTACTCTCAGCATCTTAATGAAATATTTGTTGGTGACAAAATGGGAGGCCAAATCTTGCCTGGTTTGCCTCTGGGAAGTCCACCTTCTGCTAAAATATGCCCTTTCTGTTTTATATCTTATATTTCTCGTATCATAATGGCATGTCTATTCTCCATGAATTAAGGGGGTGTTTAAAAACACAGTATTTATGCAAAGCAAGCTACAACCAGAGATGCCTAACTGCAGATTTGCCTGCTTCCTCCCAATTTGCAATCAACAAGTAAACAAGTGTCTTGCATAAAGCAAAGAGCAGGTGGCAAGATAGGGAATTAGGGAGCAAGTCACCATGTAGAGAATCTGGCCCTTTTCTCCTCTACCCACAACTGTGTAAAGATAAGAGCAATTCTCCACAGTTAGTGAGCGGTCTTAGGTGTTCTCTGAGCTGAGTTGTTTTCTTGCAGATGTTTCATTACCCAAACTAGGTAACATCATCATCAGTGCTGGTCCACTGATGATATACCAGATAGATAGATACATAGATAGATGAAAGATAGATAGAAAGATACATGCTAGTTGTTTCCAGCTCTAGGGGGCGATGCTCATCTCTGTTTACAAAGTCAAAGAGCCACACTTGTCTGAAGATGTCTCCATGGTCATGTGGCCAGCAGGACTAAATGCCGAAGGCACATCCCTTCCCACCAAAGGGGTCCCTATTTTTCTACTTGCATTTTTACATGCTTTCGAACTGCTGGGTTGGCAGAAGCTGGGACAAGTAACGGGAGCTCACTCCGTTACGCAGTGCTAGGGATTCGAACCACTGAACTGCTGACCTTTCTGATCGACAAGCTCTGTGTCTTAGCCACTGAGCCACTGCATCCCTTTTAGATAGATAGATAGATAGATAGATAGATAGATAGATAGATAGATAGATAGATAGATGATAGATATAGAGAGAAAAGAGAGAGACAGAGAAAGAGAGAGAGAGAAACTGAGAAAAGATTATCGATATATTTGAGCCATGGTGGCACAGTGGTCAGAGTGCAGTACTGCAGGCTACTTTTGCTGACTGCCAGTTGCCTGCAATTTGGCAGTTCGAATCTCACCAGTCTCAAGGTTGACATAGCCTTCCATCCTTCCAAGGTGGGTAAAATGAGGACCCATATTGTTGGAGGCAAGAGGCTGACTCTGTATACCGCTTAGAGAGGGCTGTAAAGCACTGTAAAGTAGTATATAACATACATACATATAGACATTGATTAAAATGAAATCATTTCCTGCTGTAGCTGGACAGGAAAACAGGTTTGCTAAAATGACAGTGGGAAGCCCCTTATATTTAATTGCTTTTAGCTTGACTATGTGGTTAAAAATATAAAATGAAAAACAGACATTCAAGAGCTCCTATGGAGCCGAGAACAGAAGAACAGATCAAGGATAGCTGTAGTTACAGCCACCAGTGCTAAATGGGCTCTGCAGGGCCTAATGGGGTTGCCATTCCCTGTTTTTCCCCCCAGCTTTCTTTTTCCTCTATAACAATGAAAATATACTTTGATGGTATCTCTCTGGGGTGGAATAGGGCTGGGGACGGTCTCTTCTCTCCCACATATGACTCGGTCCCTTCCATCTAGCTGCATTCACCACTACAGTGTGCTTTATTAGCTGTTGCAGGCACACAGAAGTGCTTCAGATACTGATTGGGGAAACACTATCTTTCACTGTGATAATTCAGACTCTATTGAAGGGTTGTTGTGGGAGGGAGGGGAGGAGAAGGAGGGAGGAAGGAGGGAAGAAGGAAGGAAGGAAGGAAGGAGAGGAGAGAGGAAGGGAGAGAGGAAGGAAGGAAGGAAGGAAGGAAGGAAGGAAGGAAGGAAGGAAGGAAGGAAGGAAGGAAGGAAGGAAGGAAGAGACGGGGGACCAGTTGTCTAGAGCTCCTGGAGGTATGATTTCATGTATATAAATGAAAAGGAAACTAATTTGGAATGGATGAGTCTCTCCATCTGCATCTCTTCTCTTTCCAACCTCAAATTTGTCCAGTCCTATTTGCATATCCATCTCTGTGTGGGCATTTTCACAAAAAGCCCTGTTGAAAATGCCTCTGTGTTCTTAACGTTTCTTTCCCTTCGAATGTCTATTTTTGAATGTGGATTTTTTAGTACGTGCGATTATGTAAGCCGCCGATAGCAACTCTGTATATATGCTGTGTCGTCTCCCCTCCCCCGTTTACCCTCCCCCCCCTTTTTACCCAGGTTTCTGTTCTTCCCTTTTCTTGAAGTCTGCATCACAAACCCTGTGGGCCCAATGCAGAAAGGGACTGAGCACTTCTGGCATGTGCTGACATGGGGGTCCCATTCAGAATCGCCTTGCATCTCATGGAGGGATTCTATGCTGGCCAGCATCAAGTGTTCAATTTGTAAAGCATCACAGCTATCACCCTGTTAATCCATCAATTATCAACGCTTAGACCGGCCTGTGAGCACTTGAGGGAAAAAGTGGGCCTGCGTGCCGATTAATATTATTGGAATCCCTGAAATGAAAGACAACGTCTCTAATTCCTTTGAGCATCTTTGGAAAACTGCCCAAGCCAAGCCAACTCCTGCAAGGAGGTCATTGCGATATCTCTTTAAGTGCCTGGTCATAGCAGCTGGTGACCAATAGCTGACCTTGGTTGATTTTGAAAACCGAGTTGGTTTTCAGAATCAACCAAGTTGTTTTTCTTAGACTTGGAATTTGAATAGGAGACTAAGAGGAAATCCCAGGATCAGTGGTGGGATTCAAGTTTTTTTACTACTGGCTCTGTGGGCATGGCAGGGGAAGGATACTGTAAAATCCCATTCCCTCCCACTCCACTAACCTGCTTTCCAGTCCGCTTTCATGTGCAGGGCAACAAAGAAGACCCAGCCATCAGCTGGAACTCAGAGCAGAGAATAGATGGGGGCAGGGGTCAGAGGGATTTGCTGGTTCTCGAACTACTCAAAATTTCTCCGCCACCTCAGAACTGGTCAGAACCTGCTGAATACCACTTCTGCCAGTCAGAGGTGGTTTGCTGGTTCTTCAAACTACTCAAAATTTCACACCACCTCCAGAACTGGTCAGAACCTGCTGAATACCACTTCTGCCCAGGATGGTAGGCCAGATTGGGAATTTTTTTAGAAAAAAAAAACCAGGAAATATTTCAGTGGGGGTGCTAACACTTCAGGATTACTGTAGGGAAAAGAATATGGAGGTTTCCTGCAATCAACCTTTCACTGTGATCATTCATTAGATGACTTTTTTGCAGTTTTGCAGGGAAGGGAAGGGAAGGAGGAAGGATGGATGGAAGAAAGGAAGGAAGATGGAAGGAAAGAAATAAATGAAAGAAAGAAAGAAAGAAAGAAAGAAAGAAAGAAAGAAAGAAAGAAAGAAAGAAAGAAAGAAAGAAGCAAGGAAAATGAGAAAGAGGGAGGGGGAGAGAGAGTGAGGGAAGGAAAGAAAGGAAGGAAGGAAGAAGCAAGAAAGATGAGAAACAGGGAGGGAGGGAGGGAGGGAAAGAAGGAAGGATGGACTTTTCAAAGAAGAGATTGATTTGTCTGAAAGGATGGACTTTTCAAAGAAGAGATTGGACAACCATTTGTCTGAAATAGTATAGGGCTTCCGGTCTGAGCAGGGGGCTACCTTAGAAGACCCCCCAAGGTCCCTTCCAACTCTGTTAATATTGATTTCTCACCTTTTTCTAAGTCACCTAGGAGAAATCCATGGACATGATGGAAAGCGCACATATAAATTACATTTATATGCCGCCCTTCTCCGGAGACTCAGGGCGCTTACAATTTTGGAGCGCAACCCAATGCTCAGCAATAGCCTTCATTCCATTGTATATGCCTGCTTATTACTAAGCGGCATTTTTTACAAAGTCAGCTTATTGCCCTCAACAATCTTGGGTCCTCACTTTACCTCCCCCGAGAGGATGGAAGGCTGAGTCAACCTTGAGCCTGGTGGGATTAGAGCCTGCAGTAATTGCAGGCAGCTGGAATTAAGTGCTTGGCATTTAACAGCCTGCACCACCAAGGCTCATTTCATTCTTGGCTTGAGATGCATTTAAAATGCATTCATTCATTGTTTTGTGTAACAGTTGTTGCCGCAGAACACCTGAGGGTTCAAACCTGGTCCTTGTTACAAGTGCTTAGCACTTGATACATATGTTTACTATTACATCTGTCAGATAAATTGGAGTCAATGGGCAATTTGCATAAACATAAAATGTGGAAGACCAAAAAAAAAAAAAAGTGACGATTTGCTGTGTAGGAGCCCAAAAGAAACGGGGAAATTTTAGATTTCTGCTTCTGATATAATTGGTATGGAAATATAGAACTCCGCTTACACTCTGCGGCTCCCATGCTGTGAAAATGCCTTTTTTCTGTCCATGCAGGGGCAAAATAATAGCAAATTATGTGTGCAGAAAATATTTAGCACAAAACAAAAAAGAGGAAGAGAGAATCGTGTAGTGGGTGGGGGGAAAAGTGAAGAGAACAGAACTTTGATTTATCAGGACCGATACACAGCTTGCAATCTTGCACAATTTGTCTTTTGCAGCAGACTGCATGAGTCAGCTATGAATAAAATCAGTCAATTTAACCCCAGAATCAATGTTCCTTTTTTGTACAACTGCTTAAAATATAAGTGGAAGGGAAGGCTTTGAAGCTCTCTTCCGCTGGTAAATGCTCCACTTACAGCCAGTTTCATCTGCAGAGAAGTCTGTCCAATTTTCTGGCTATCCAGCATCTAAGGATCACTTAGGAAGTTGGCTGAAAGTACGTCAGATATGTTCCTTAAATTAAAAAAAGAAGTTAAGCCAAAGTTCTTGTCGTTGTGATTTTCCCCACTGTATCCCAAAGAAGGGCATGAACTCGCTCACCTCTTTTGACTTCCATTACAAGAAGCCCTCAATTTGCAACAGTTCATTTAGTGACCATTTAAAGTTACATGTTCTGAGCAAGGCTTCCTGAGACCGTAATTAAGCACACACTTAGTTAAAACAACTCTTGTTTTATTTCAACGCTGGGAATTATGTTCATTCCCAGCCTGTAATGAGTCCCAATAGCCCCTCGAGATAAGCACCCACCTTTATCTCCTTTGAATTGCTGCCAACAACTAAAGTGGCCAAATGAACTGTAAAAAACCAACTGAAGTACAAAGTCCACACAGAGCTTCAAGGTTCAATATGAACAGAATGAATGACTTTGCTTCCTGCAAAGGTTCTCTACCTTTGCACTTCCTTTATACCTTATGGGAGGGGCAATCACCTCCCAGCCTTACTCCTGAGTCGCTCCTTTTATCTTAGCTGCTTTTGCCTTCTAGCAGCTCTGTGCACACATGCACTGGGAACAGGCTCCCCTCGTTCCTCTGCCTCGCTGCTGCCAGATTCTGGAGGCTCTGGAATCAGCACACAACTCCCAGATGGTCCTGGCCCCATCTCTGCATCGGATGCAGGACCCTCGTCCAAGTCCTCCCCAGGCTCCTGGACTGGTCCCCGTTCTTCCCCACTGTCCGATTCCACTGCCATCTACACAGGCTGCCAGCAAACCACAACATTACAATGGCACTGAAAAAAAAACTGACTTATAACCATTTTTCCACACTTAAGACCATTGCAGCATCCCATCCCCCAAAACATAGTCACCGAACTGGTAATAACACTGGTTGAATCCCACCACTGCTTGGCAACTCAGATGCTTATATTTATGGTGGTTGCAGGCCATAAATTTATAATAAACAAAGAAACAAACAAACAAACAACAAACAAGAAAAAGCCCAGCACATACATTTTATTTGATTTCCAGAAAAGGAGATTGATTTTAGAGCGATGCCCAGCTTCCATTCATCAACATCCAAAGGGCCAGAATGATTCCTGAGGACTGGAAGAGTCAAGGAAGGTTTGGGAAATGCTCCTTTTTTCCATCAGCTGCTAATAGCCACACACTTGTTCTCCTGAATCCTATCCTCGTTTGGTTCAGCCTGCGATGCCATCATTCATAGTCCACGCATGCTGAGGTGTGGTTTTCAGGGTCTCCCTGTGTTTAGCAAATATTTCAGAGGAAACGATCTGTTCAGCTGTTTCCCTGATTGCCAAGATTACAGAATGACAACAAACATTATTTGGGGGGCCTGGAGATGAAATTACAGCCCTCCCCCTCCGTCGTCTGTGGCGAGAAGCAGATGCAGTGTTAATTTTCAAGCTGCAATGTCCATTACACCAAGCTGTGGAATCGCAGCACATTAGCATTGCAGCCAGCTGCCGTTGGATGCTTCCTTGGTAGAACTAATAATAAACTCCATTGCTTGCTGGAAAAGGGGGGAAAAAAACCCTGTATAATATTAAGAAAGGGATGGAGAGAAATCGTTTTTCTAGGGACAGCTGCCTACGATAAGGGTTATTCGAGTGAAGCAAGAGTCATCTGCTCTATGTCAGCGGTCCCCAACCTTTTCCACTTGGTGGACCAACAAGGGAGAGTGGATGGTTCTGTGTGTCAGGTGATCAAGTGTCATGCATCCATTGGAGTCTGAATCTGTGGGGAAGATGAGCTGGAACAAGAGCCAACAGAGATCGAGGGGGCGGCTCCATGGGCTTTGGAGGAAACTGGGGAAGGGCAGGACTTTTCAGGATCAGAAAGGCTTGTAGACAGCAAGGAGCAGTAGAGACAGAGCTCAGGCAATGAGCAGGGACCATCCCCTCCTGATCCTAGAGCTAGAAGAGAAGAGAGAAGGAGGGAACAACGCAGACTGAGCCGGCTATGAGGGAGGAGCGTGCCCTGCCCACTTTCACAAGGCACACTTGGGAATGAGATGTAAGAAGGTGCCAGTGGGAGATGCATTTGTCAGGAACAAGTGTTGAATCTGTTGAATTTGTGGAGCCTCGTGTACACTTGCCGACACATGGAGATTGCTGTACTCTGTCTTGTGGGGCTTGCCCGGTTTGTCTGCTTCGCAGAACTTCTTGCTTGGGTTATTGTTTTGACAAACCTAGCTTACTGGACTGCTGCCCTGGTTACTGTTTGGTTAACCTGGCTTACTGGATGACTCACAGCCAGAGGCTGTTGAAGGTGCATGTGAGAGCTTCGCTCCAGGACTTGTAGTAAACATGGGGAAGTTTGGTGGCAAAGTTGGAGCAATAAAGGGGAGTTAGACCTGTTCTCCGGCTGTGTTGCTTTTGTGCCATGCCCTGGGTCATCACATATGTGGCACAGCTCCATTTGTGCACATGGAGCTTTGTGTGCATGCACAAGTGCCCGCTGCTCACACAAGTGGAGTGGTGCATATATGCACACTCATCCACCATTTCCTCAGCTCAGTTCTGAGTGAGCTGTGGCCTGGAAATGGGCTGCAGCCCAGAGGTTATCTATGTGATCATGGTCCAGAGATGTATCAAGCAGAGAAGGATTGAAACTCAATCAAAATTTGCCTAACAGAAATCTGTGGAATAACAAATCACAAAAAAGCTATCTTAATTCTTTATTCAAGAACTGATACAACATTGATTCAACTCCAGTCCTTCCACAACTGCTAAGCAATGAAAAACTCATTACTCTTGTATTTAAACTTGCTGGTACCCAAGGATAGAAAACATAATGGTGGTGAGTTTCTTTTCATAAAAAATGGCACCTGCTATCTTTTGGAGGCCAGTGTCGGACAGAATCCTCTGAGTTCTCCTTTGTCCTCACCTAAACATTTACAAAATTATTTTTTTATTCCACAATGAAAAATGCATTCCCAAAGAAGAATGCTTCTGAAAGATGCATAATAGAGGCAAGAGCTTATGGTGGATATATTTACAAAGGACATGCCAATTAGCATTTTAAAAGATGTCTTGCAGAAGTTTCATTGAAAAAGTACATACATTATTGGATGTTGAGTTAAATATATTATCTAGGTCAAGATGACTTTTGAATATCAGTCATTCTGAATTTTCCTCCAGCATTTTTTTATGTCAAAAAAGGAGAAAACATTATCTTACTATTGAAAGCAGTAAAATAGAAATGATACAATGGTGAAGTGTGTGTCCCTAACAATAGAAATGTTTATAATACAAACTGTTAAGTTTGCATGAAGAGTCAAACGCGGGGAGCTTCAGATAAGAGTTTATTCAGTGACTACAGCTCGAATGGACCCAAGTTGGCTGGGCTACGGCTGCCTCTTATAGCCTGCAGCCATAGTTGCCAGCCAATGGGAGTGCAGGGTTTCTTCCCGCACTATTTAAACCAATACCATTTGACATTTTACAAGAACAGTTCAAATAAACCAATAACATTCAAACCTACATACATAACGCAAACTTGTCTCTTTAAAAAAAAAGGCTTCATTTAGGATTCAATTAAAACATTTCAACAGCCATTTCTTCATTCTTTCACAATGGTGGCTAACTCCCTGAAGACAAAATAAAACCAAGCTAAGTTAAAAATGTGTTTAAACAACTATTAATATAACTAACCAACAGATCTACAGTAAGTGTTTGAAAAATGTAACTGTGAACGAGTAAAGAAAATAATTCATTGGCACTCTGTCTGTATCTTGTAAACTGATCTCTCCCATCATGGAAAAATGCTATATTTACAAATCTTGCTGATCAGAAATTCATTGTTTGATTATCATAATGTCAGGTGCAAAGGATCAGGACCATACCTTAAATCGCTGCATGGAAGATTTATTATTTAAGCCTATATACAAGCAGTGGTGGGATTCAAATTTTTTTACTACTGGTTCTGTGGGCATGGCTTGGTGGGCATGGCAGGGGAAGGATACTGTAAAATCTCCATTCCTGTTCTCACCTAGGCTTCCTTAGGAAGCATAAAACACAAACTTAATCCTGAAAAAACCTCTTTTATTTCCACGGCTGTGAATTACATTCATTCACAGCTGGCCAGGCTTCACAAACAGTCTTTCAGGGGAATGTTTATAAACACCCACCTTATTGCACTTGGAATCCTGCCAGAGAACTAATTGCCAAACGCAGGGCAAGACCAAACTTGACAGAGTCAAACAGAACTTTGCAAAGCTTGAGCTGACCAGATGAACTAATTGCTTCCTGCAAAAGCTCACATCCCATTCGCTCCTCTTTTATGTCCTATGGGAGTGGCTAATCGTCTCTGAGGTGTGGCCTTACTCCTGAGTCAACCCTGCTTTCCCAATTGTTCTTGTCTTCTGCTAGCTCTGTGCATGCGCAGGCTGGGAACTGGTTCCATAAGCTCCCCTGCATCACTGCTGTCTGAACCCAAAGGCAGCTGTGACTACCAGCCTGCCCTGGCCCCATCTCTGCCTCTGATGCAGAACCCTTCTCTGGGTCTTCCTCAGCCTCCAGACCCAGCCTAGGTTCCTCCCCCATCTCCTCACTACTGTCTGACTCTGATGCCAGCTCTGACAGCTGCTGGTGGGCCACAACAATTCCCACCCTACTCCAGGGGAAGGATAGTGCAAAATCCATTCCCTCCCCACCCCACTAACCTGCTTTCCAGCTCCATTCTCCTGTGCAGGGCAACAAAAGAAGACCCAGCCAATCAGCTGGGACTCAATGGGAGGCAGAGAATAGATGGGGGCGGGGCCAGTCAGAGATGAGATTTGCCAGTTCACCGAACTACTCAAAATTTCTGCTACCAGTTCTCCGGAACTGGTCAGAACCTGCTGAATACCACCTCTGTATACAAGGATCTAGTCAACTAACCATTAGCGTCATCTTGTCTCCAGTAAGGGTCAATAGAATTCAAGGGAAGGGGTTTGGACATGGATCACTTGTGGCAATGTAAGGATTCTAAACTCATGATGCATTTAACTCCACCTCAGTTCTGCCTGCTCTTTTCCTATACATAGTGAAGAATTCTCCTTGCTATTTCTCTTCAGTTTTTGTGCCCGTCTTCGACATCACTTGCAGTCAGAGAGGTGCCTGTTTTTTCAAAGGCTCCTCTTTAGAGAAAGCAGCCATTCTTGAAAGGATGGCTGTTAAAGAGAGATCTATCTGTGAGGGATAATAAATCACAGCTTCAACAAGCCTTGTTCTTTCCATTTTGCTGCACATCAATCATTTCATCTCCAGATTTTCACCAGCTTGAGATGGCAAAGCCCCCAAAACATCTGTCTTCAAAATCAATCATTCCTTTCTGATGGTTTGTCTACCCAGGCCAGTCTCACACCTCTCTTGAATGGAATGCATGAAGAGTTAAGGCCAGTAGACAATAAAAGAATCTCTCAGGAAGGAATGGCCCTTTAGCAAAATAATAATAATAATCCTGCAGTGCAAGTTTTTGTTTTGGGCAGGGCACACATTCAGTAGGTTCTCACCAGTTCTGGAGAACCAGTAGTGGAAATTTTGAGCAGTTTGTAGAACCAGCAAATCCCACCTCTGACTGGCACTGCCCCCATCTATTCTCTGCCTCCTGAGTCCCAGCTGATCAGCTGGGTCTTCTTTTGTTGCCCTGCACAGGAGAACAGAGCTGGAAAGCAGGCTAGTGGGGTGGGGAGTGTATGGAGATTTTGCAGTATCCTTCCCCTGCCATGCCCGCCAGCCACACCATGCCCACCAAGCCACGCCCACAGAACCAGTAGTAAAAATTTTTGAATCCCACCAGTGGCAGGGTAAAAACAAAAATGAAGAGTAGGCCATAAATAGGTATCTTTTTTTGAAAAAAAAAATTGCTGAGAAAAGGCATGCTGCATTCTCTAACAAGGCAGAACTGAAAATGGAAATTTCTGGAAGGTACTTGAGAAAAACCACAGGAATGAAATAAGCTGCAGTAATATCCTTTAAAAAAATTCCATGCATAAAATCTCACGTTCAGCAGTATTTCTCTTAGTAAATTTAGAAAAACATCCAGTCTTACAACACTTAGGAGACCCCTCTAGTCAGCATCTGCAATATTAGACAATGGCTTGACCCCGTAGAACAAGGGTCTTCAAACTTGGGAATTTTAAGATGTGTGGACTTCAACTCCCAGAATTCCTGAGCTAAGATGACTGGAGGATGAATTCTGGGAGTTGAAGTCCACAAGTCTTAAAGCTGTCAAGTTTGAAGACCCTGCCGTAGAAGGTAGCATCCCAAATGTTCATGTTCCAAGTGCCTTTACAGTTCTAGAATTGGAGGATGGATTGATTTATCTTATTAGTTTCTAATTTTATTGGAATTGAGTGAAGCTTCTGTCCATTTATAGGTGGGGAAAGTCAAATCTTACCTGAGAAAGATTTAAGAAAATATATGCACAAGACAGGATGATGTTTTCAGGAACAGGAAAGAACGTGGGAATGGAGATGGAGAAGGTGCCTAGAGATGGAAATGGTGATTGGTTTTTTAAAAATCTGCAATTTAAACACAAAAAAGTGAGGTCCAGGCAATTCTGACCAATATGATACTTTAGTCATGTAGTGGCAAGTTATAGAATATACTATGGAATATGTATCCAGCTTGCTAATAAATTTTTGTGGGGCTTTTAACTTCTGGAATGCTCAACCTCTGATGAAATTACCCACAAATCTAATGGAAAGTTTCAGGATTGTCTGTCCCTTGGAGACAAATGTCCTTTTCGCTCCCCCTTCTAAAAACAGCTGATAATTTGTAAAGTCATTCCCTCCCTTAGTCTCAAACACCAGAACTCAAAAACACCCGACTTAACAACTCCCTTTAAGCCTCCCTCTGATTTCCTTATTTAATAAATGCTTCCCCTGGAAGAACAGAAGAGAGGATGAACAGATGATCAAAGGGAAACTCAGGATGGATTGAGATCAAATATGTTTTGTGTTAAGTGACAAAGGCAGAAGAAAGAATGAGGATTATCAGATGAATCCTTTGTAACATGCCTTTCAAGTGTGGTGGCTCCCTCCCAACTTTGTGATATAAAAATATAAATTTGAAGAGAAAGCATGAGGATAAGAGAATAACATTTTATACCATTCCAAACAAGTGGCTGTCTAATCTTTTCTTAAAAGCTTCCAACCATGGAGCACCC
This sequence comes from Naja naja, assembly GCA_009733165.1. Lineage (NCBI taxonomy): Eukaryota > Metazoa > Chordata > Lepidosauria > Squamata > Elapidae > Naja > Naja naja. The sequence goes on along the minus strand of CM019156.1, from coordinate 25,185,591 downwards.
ACAACCTCTGAAGGCAAACCATTCCATTGATTAATTGTTCTCACTGTCGGGAAATTTCTCCTTATTCTAGGTTGGTTGTTTCCTTGATTAGTTTCCATTCATTCCACCCATTTCAGGAGAAGAAGGACAAATCTAAACAGCAAGAAAATATAATAAAAACTTTGAATTCCTTAAATGATACAACTCCAGTGCCACTTTTGTTTTACTGCCATGTTGTTGATTTGTTTATTGATTTATTGCTCTTGTTTTGCTCTGCACTGTGTTTTCATTGTATGTTGTTATATAATGATATATTCAGAGTTGATTTGGAGCTGGGTGGCCCCTAAATTGAATTAAATAAATAAATTATAGAGGCTATTCTTTTTCTGTAGTGCAATTAATGAGTATCCACTTGAGATCTTAAAATATGTTGATAAGTGGGGCAATTCTTGTCAAAGGGCCTAAGAGTTTTTGTTTTAAAAACAAGTTTGCTAACTCATGAGCTAGCTGATTAAAATACAGTAGGTGGATGAGAAAATCAGAGCTGACACTTGCCAAAGAAATCTGAGATTTAGTAACTAATTAATTGAATAAATTTGCAATGTTGCTATCATATCTTATTTTTTTAATCTATTGTAACTACTTTCCAGTGTCTGATAGTCAGAGGTACATTGGTGCTGTATATGGAGATTCTATTCAAACTTAATCGGTTGGGGAAGGGAATCTTCATAAACACCTGGATCAGGGGTGGGATTCAAATTTTTTAACAACTGGTTCTGTGGGCATGGCTTAGTTGGTAGGTATGGCTTGGTGGTCATGTGACTGGATGGACGTGGCTTGGTGGTCATGTTATTGGCTGGGTGTGGCCAACTCAATATCACTCACACCAAGGCACGCATCTCCTCGCCTGGCCTCTCATGACTGTGGGGATGCTGCAACAGTCGTAAGTGTGAAAAATGGTCATATGTCACTTTTTTCAGTGCCATTGTAACTTTGAATGGTCACTCCACACAAGCAAAATACCAGCAAAGGAGGGGGAAAAAAACTCCAGTGACGTTCCTGAGACAGGAAGTCTAGTCCTGCCAAGAATGTAATAAGGGTTAATGGAGAGGCAGTTTCTGTAAGCAACACCAGAATGTTTCCTTCCTGCCTTCCTTACAGGATTAGGCCAGTAATTTCTTCTAACAACCGGTTCTCCGAACTGCTTAGAATGTAAACAACCAGTTCTAGTGAATAGGTGCGAACTGGTAGAATCCCACCCCTGACCTGGATGAACAGATAAGGAATAGATTCCCACATGCATGGATACATTTCTCAATTATCAGGGCTGGAACAATGTACGAGAACTTCTGTTCATTTATGACAGGTAAAGCTGAAGCTGACACTTTAATGTATGATCCAAATATTCAAGAAAACACTTGAAGGTTATAAGAAGAAGAGATCTGATTCAAAATCCTCTTGTAAACCAGGATGCAGCCTTGTGAACCTTTTCTCCATACCTACCAAACAAAAGCATTGCCTGATGTTATCTTTGTTTAGATCATTTTATGAAAAAGAAAACAGTGGGAAGCTACTTACTGAACTAGTTTATCTTTACTAGAGCTGCGGGATTGCTTCTGAACCCTTGGTAGCCCTATAAAAATTCTTATAAAATTAGAAAAAAAGGAGATATTTATTTGGCAATTGTGTCCAGTTGTTAAGGAAAACACAGGAGAAAGATTGGGTGCTAAATAACAACCTTGGGAGGCAGAGAGGAGGAGATTGACAGCATCTTGCCAACATGCCTTCTGTTGAAAGCAATAGCGATTGCACTTAGACTTATATACTGCTTCACAGTGTTTTACAGCCCTCTCTAAGCAGTTTACAGAGTCAGCTCTGTTTACAATCTGGGTCCTCATTTTACCCACCTTGGAAGAATGGAAGGCTGAGTCAACCTTGAGCCAGTTAGGATCAATCTCCAGGCTGTGGGCAGAGTTAGCTTGTAATACTGTATTCTAATCACTGCATCACCGCGGCCCTTCCTTCCTTCCTTCCTTCCTTCCTTCCTTCCTTCCTTCCTTCCTTCCTTCCTTCCTTCCTTCCTAGCAATAGCACTTAGGACTTATATACTGCTTCACAGTGCTTTACAGCCCTCTCTAAGCAATTTACAGAGTCAGTATATTGTCCACAACAATTTGGGTCCTCATTTGATCCACCTCGGAAGGATGGAAGGCTGAGTCAACCTTGAGCTTGGTGGGATTTGAATTTCCAAATTGTAGGCAGCCAGCAGTCAGCAGAAATAGCCTGCAGTACTGCACTCTCAACACTGTGCCACCGTGGCTCATAAGAAAGAGCCTTTCTTCAGTAAATTGGCAAGCTTTCCTACACATTTCTTTTCAAGAGTGCCATCAAAACTCATTAGTTCAATTCTTTTTAGTACTATATGTCGGCAAATGGACAAGTCAGAGAAGAAAGAAAATTAATAAGGTTGGATTATGCATCCAGTGATTAGTTCAGAACCAAGAAATGGTTCCTTTGAGGGACTTGGTTATTAAATGGAGTTTAACATTTGAGATCAAAATAGATCTAATGAAAACTCAGATGCTAAAAAGTTGACCTATTTGTTAGTGCAGACCAAAGATTAGAAGGCCATAATACGTTCACGTAAAGTTTGAATCATGGGAAAAGCCTTAAAACTGCTCCTCTAATTTTTTTTCCTTCAATTTCAGCAAGCTCCAAATGTTTGACAATTTTTTCTTTCTCCTGGATTTTCTGCTCCATGACTGGAAAATATTTGCCTGGCAAATGAAATGAGTTTGCCATAGTTTGAATTACAGATGCTTACGAACAAGTATTTCTGGCATCTCTTGGGTAGCTTGTCATAGGTAATTAATGTGTTATGCTAATATATCTCAGCCTCTTCTTAGAATTTCCATAACTTAATGAATGACATTTAGTGAAACGGTCTTTAGTCCACAATAATCTGGGTTTCTGATCCATGGGAGTTAAGAAGTAATCAACATCCAATCTGTCTCTGTAGTCAGGAAGTCATCAGCCAAAAAAAAAAGTTTTCTAGCAGGAGTTTTAATATATAAGCCAATATCCAATTTATGCTGAATTATTCTGTTAAAACTGCCCTATATTCCAACTATACTCAACTTACAGACCCCTTACATCCCAGACATGTTTCAACTCCTTCCCTCAAAACAACACTATAGAGCACTGCACACCAGAACAAGTAGACGCAAGAACAGTTTTTCCCGAAAGCCATCACTCTGCTAAACAAATAATTCCCTCAACACTGTTTAACTATTTACAAAGTCTGCACTACTATTACTGTTAATCTTCTCATCACTTCTTATCACCCCTCCCCTCCCACTTGTGACTGTATGACTATAACTTTATCCTTGTATCCTTACGATTTATATTGACTGTTCCCTAGTGTGACTTGATTGTTTATTGTACCCTATGACTATCATTAAGTGTTGTACCTTATGATTCTTGAGTCTTGATGAATGTATCTTTTCTGTTATGTACACTGAGAGCATTTGCACTAAGACAAATTCCTTGTGTGTCCAATCACACTTGGCCAATAAAGAATTCTATCTATCTATCTATTATATGGTAGTCACACCTGCCTGTGATCTTTTTAATTTGAAACTAAGGGTGTGGTTCTTAAATCTGTTCTCCAGATGTATCCAAAGTTTTTTTTAAATTACATTTACATGCCGCCCTTCTCCGAAGACTCAGGGCAGCTTACAATTTTTGAGATACAACCCAATGTGCTCAGCAATAGCCTTCATTCCATTGTATATGCCTGCTTATTACTAAGCGGCATTTTTACAAAGTCACCTTATTGCCCCCAACAATCTTGGGTCCTCAGTTTACCTACCCCGAGAGGATGGAAGGCTGAGTCAACCTTGAGCCTTGTGGGATTCGAGCCTACAGTAATTGTAGGCAGCTGGAACTTAAGTGCTAGGCATTTAACAGACTGAGCCACCAAGGCCCTTGTTGTTGCTGTTTTAATCATTCAGTCATATCCAACTCTTGACAACTTTATAGGCAAGTGGACTCCATGCTATCCTGTCAAATACAGCTTCTTTCAGTTGTTGGGTGTTTATCTTTGTATCAGCTTTGATGTTATCATGCCAGTGTGTTCCTTGTTCACCCCTTCCATGAGTCTTTTGTAGAATCATTGACTTCTCCAATGAATTTGCACACATGATATGGCCAAAGTAAATCAGATGTAGTCTTACAATTTTAGCTTCTAGTGATGTGTCTGGTTGTATACAGTTTAACAGCTCTCTGTTAGTTACTTTGGTTGTCCAAGGAATGTGCAATAATTATACACCAGTACCACAGTTCAAAAATGTCAAGTCTTCTTCGAACCAAAGTACAACTAAGGGCCTTGGTGGCTCAGGCTGTTAATTGCCTGCACTTAAGTTCCAGCTGCCTACAACTGCTGTAGGCCCGAATCCCACCAGGCTCAAGGTTGACTCAGCCTTCCATCCTCTTGGGGTAGGTAAATTGAGGACCCAAGATTGTTGGGGGCAATAAGCTGACTTTGTAAAAATGCCGCTTAGTAATAAGCAGGCATATACAATGGAATGAAGGCTATTGCTGAGCACACTGGGTTGTATCTCAAAAATTGTAAGCCGCCCTGAGTCTTCGGAGAAGGGCAGCATATAAATGTAATTTTAAAAAAACTCCCAGAATTCTCATCCAACATGTCCAACAGCTTGACCACTGAGCTCTTTCACACCTAAGCAGAGTCTATCAAGAGTGTATCATTCAAGACAGAAAAACCATAGAGTATAATGGAAGAAATGATAGTATCTATTCTGGTCAAAGGCACAAGATTCTGTTTCACTGCCTGATTCCCCTCATTTCTCTGAAAGTCCTTAGGGGAAAAGAGAAACAATGTGAATTGATAATTTTCACATTAGGTTTGGAACGATCTTTGCTCCTTCACAATTACTTCCCACAGATATTTTCAATGAGGCCTTCAAAGGGAACTATTGTGACTACTGTTTAGTGGTCCCTAGTTAATTTACATGGTGAATAGAGAGCTTTTCCCTCCCAAATGTTCAAGGAGGTACTTAGTTTCTTTCTTTTATTGATCACCCAGATTTTCTTCTCGAGTAAAACCTAGGCAATTACAACTATAAGACAACAGTGGTAAAACTGGACATGCACCTTCAATTTTGGCTGTTAATACAGTTCGTGATTCACAGAAAGGCAGAAATTGATCTAGTGACAGATGCTTCCTGTCCAAGGATGGTGGCAAGGTGAATCCAAGAACTTTGGAGAAAAAAAGTAGGAAGAATAGAAGAATAGAAATGTGTTATAGGGAGTTCTATGGATGCTTTGATCTTAACTACACTGACCTGCCTGGAGCTTTTTGTAACACCACACAAGGGAACTTCCTCAAGGTGATGGGTTGAGTCTGATTTTTTTTAATGCAATTAATGTAATTTAGCAGTGATTTGTCCATTTTCTGCAATAGGAACAGAAGGAGCCATTGGATAAGGGTTGGCTTGAAAAGGGTTAACAGATAACAGATAACAGATTAACAGAGTTGGAAGGGACCTTGTAGGTCATCTAGTCCAACCCCCCCTACCCAAGTAAGAGACCCTATACCATTTCTGACAAATGGCAGTCCAATCTCTTCTTGAAAGTCCCAAGTGATGATTCTCCCACAACTTCTGTTCCATTGGTTAATTGCTCTCACTGTCAGAAAATCTCTCCTTATTTCAAGGTTGAATCTCTCCTTGCTCAGTTGTCATCCATTATTCCTTGTGTGGCCTTCAGGTGCTTTGGAAAATAGCTTGACCCCCTCCTCTCTGTGGCAGCCCATCAAATATTGGAAGACTGCTCTCATGTTTCCCCTGGTCCTTCTCTTCTCTAGACTAGCCATGCCCAGTTCCTGTAACTGTTCTTCATATGTTTTAGCCTCCAGTCCCCTAATCATCCTGATTGTTCTTCTCTGCACTTTTTCTAGAGTCTCAACATCTTTTTTATAATGTGGTGACCAAAACTGGATGCAGTATTCTAGGTGTGGTCTTACTAAGGCTTTATAGAGTGGTATTAGTACCTCTCAATTGTATCCCTCTGTTAATGTAATTTAGGATTGCATTGGCTTTTTTGGCTAATATATTTGTTAAAATTTGACAAACATCCTCACTGTTGGTCCTCTCATACACAATTAAATGCTTTATTATTCCCAAAGGGTCAAGTGTCCAGTGTGCCATTAACCCAGAGGGGAGAGGTCCACTAAGAAAAAGGAATCCCAACATCCACTAGCAAAGAAAATAATATTTAAAGTGTGACAGGTATCACGTATTGCAAGAGATGTAAGACTTTACAACCAGATTTTTTACTCTAATGAGGGTTGCTGTGGTCTCCCTTGTTTATTTGCATTCAGTGATTTTCATCAAAAAGTTGCTGTCATTACTAGGTAAAAGATGTTAGCTCCCTCACTCCCATCTCTGACCCCTCATCCAGAGTTTCAAAATCAAATTTCATTCTCTCAGCTCCTTATCTTGTTAAGAATAATAAAGATTTTGCAGCCAGCCCAGAGCTGCTATGTTGAAGGGCAGACAGCTTGGATTCCCAGCACTGCATTTAAGAGCTGTTCATGCCAAACCACAATTCATCGTGCCTACATAACACCTCTCATCCAAAATACTTTTAAAGCACCCGTCAATCATTAAGATTTTATCTAGCCTTGTTTCATAGCCCGTCTGCTGTGTCCTTTGCAACTGAGAAAACCCAACATGAGAGAAACTAAGGGAAGTGCTATGGAAAAGGCAAGGCAGCATGCAGGGGGCATTGTGGTGAAGCTATTGAAATGACACTTAAGAAAGTGCAAGGTGTGGGTTTGCAACTGGACTCCTGAGGTGACTTAGAGGGTTTTTTAAAGACTGAAATCCTTTCTTTCCATTAATTCCATTTTCCCAGCTGAAAACAGGGAAGGGAGAACAGAAGGTTGCCTAGAAGACCACAGCTGACTTTGGATAAAGACTTTGGAGACCAAGTGGAGCAAGTGTTTCTGGGTGTTACCCTAAAAGAGGGCCTGACCTGGGGTGCCCACATTGCAGCCCTGGCCAAAAGGGCCCAGCAGAGATTATACTACCTGAGACTTCTCAGAAAACAACAACTGAATGAAAAACTGCTGGTGACCTTCTACCACTGCACCATACAGAGCATTTTAACATACTGCACCTCTGTATGGTTTGCCAATTGCACAGTGGCAGATAGGAAAGCACTCCAGAGGGTTAATGTCATTGCCCAGAAGATCATTGGTCACCCTCTCCCCTCTTTGGAAGAGCTTTATAGCTCCTGCTGCCTTAAGAAAGTTCAAAACATTCTCAAAGATCCATCTCATCCTGGGCACCCTTTTTTTTGAACTATTACCATCTGGCAGATGGTACAGAATAATAAAAACAAGGACAAATAGGCTGAAAAACAGCTTCTATCCCAGGGCAGTAGCTCTTTTGAATTCTGCTGTATAGTGCAGTGTTGGTGTGGTGTCGGGGGTTTTCGGTTCAATGTGTGGAGGGTGAAGGATGTGTGTTTGTGTTTATTTTCATGGTCATGGTCATGATGTGCACTGAAGATGGTGTTTGATTTCATTGTACGAGGTGCAATGACAGTAATGTAAACTAAAGTAAATAACAAGTTCTCTCTTGACTCTTTGCAACAACAGGTCAAATGCCTTTCAGGTTATTATGCATGCAAACATAAAGGAGAGTAAAACATTGAGCAGTGGTGAATGATCAGCCAAGAAGTTCCCAGTTCAAATCTTTGGTCATTCACCAAATAGTACCAATAGAAAACAATATTTAAAGTACAGGGTTGAACAGTAGAGTCCTTGGTGCTCTCTGAGCTTGGTTGTTTTCTTGCAGGCATTTCATTACCAATGTAGGCAACATCATCAGTGCTAGAAGGGAGTGGGGCTTACTCTCTGTTTACTGTACTAGTAGCTTGCCTGAAAGTGTTGACTTCTTCATAGTTCCTTGATTAGGGTATTATTTACTGCTTGATTGTTGGTCTGGTGTTAATTCCTGATTACCTGAGTATTGATTGCTGGGTTCAATCTTTTTATTCCATTTTTAGCCTTTTGACTACCTCCTCTGAATGGTGTAGAGAGCAAACCCCCACTCCCTTCTATCACTGATGATGTTACCTAGCTGGATGATGAAACACCTCTAAGAAAACCATCAAACTCAGAGAGCAACAAGGATCTCACCAAATAGTTCTGGGAAGGTTACTGGCATTTTCCTTACATGGCCCTTTTCATTATGAAATGGTTGCTTTTGAATCACCATTAAAATGTCAGGGAAGACAGGACAGAATTGAGCCAGTGGGAAACCCACAGTCTATGGGCTGATTCCCAAGCGTCATCTTCTAGACGTGGCCATCCAAGTAGAATCTGAAACCCCAGACTAAATCTAATGAGAGGAGTATCATGGGTGACGGTAGTGAAAGTTACTTTCAATTATTTCCTCTCCCGTAATATGCAGAGAAAGGAGGGGAAAATACAGCTGCCTTTTCTGCATTTAGCTTGATCTAATTTTAGGTGAAATCCATCACCGCAGAGGCTCAGGCAGGAAGCAATCCTTGTTAGCTATGAATGGGAAGTATTTTGAAGAAGAGGATGTATCAATTCTGCCTCAAACTGGATTTAATGATATTATCTCTTTTCTAGTTTTTAAACGGTGGGGATTCTGAGTAGCTGTGGGGAATGTGCGCAAAATATTTGTTTTCTAGTTCAGCATTGCTTTCCCAAAATATTGTAAAATCCTTGACCTTTTCTTTAGTTCTGAAAGCACACTGAAAACACAACGAGGAACCAAGCAAGGCAACGAGTTCAGTGCTCATGCATGAACATGTCTGCAGCCATTTTGGAAGCTATAGAAAGCAATCCAGCAAACGGGAAGAGTAATTACATTATTTGATGCATAAGAGGTTATTCTTTTTCAGCTTTATTAACTGAAAACAGCAATAAAGCTATATAAAATTGCAAAGTATCTGTACACCTCCTGCCATCGAAATACCATTCTACAGTGATCTCTCTTTCTCTCAGTGCAGGCATGTATACACACACCCACACACCCAAACCAGAACTATAATGAAATAGATCAGCTAATAACGAACATTTATTGGTTTTAGGAAAGACTTAAGACACTTAAACTGTCACTTGGATGGATAACACAAAAGTATAAAATTGTCTTCTTGGCCTAGCCTTTGTTATCTCAGTGAAACCTGTCATGTTCTTTCAGCAGTTGTATTTAGAGCCTGCTTTTTGTAGCTACCTAAAAACATAGTTCCATGCTTTGTTTCTGTGCACTATCTCCTTAGAGAGCATCACATTATCATAACTCTGCCTGTTCTTTTCTACATGGGAGGGCATCTTGCCAAAATTATTGAGCATCACAGTCTTTCAATTAGTAGATTATGGGCAACATAGGGTACACTAAATATTTGAGCCACAATGGTGCAGTGGTTAGAATGCAGTACTGCAGGCTACTTCTGCTGCCTGCTGGCTGCCTGCAATTTGGCAGTTCAAATCTCACCAACCTCAAGGTTGACTCAGCCTTCTAATCTTCCCAGGTCGGTAAAATGAGAACCCAGATTATTGGGGGCAATATGCTGATCCTTTAAATCACTTAGAGAGGGCTGTAAAACACTGTGAAGTGGTATATAAGTCTAAGTGCTATTGCTAAGTGCTATTTCTTCATGGCTGTGCATTGTAAAGGTGAATAAACTATACTTCAAAGGAATCCAGTTTGACCAGGATTGGATCTTAGCAATAGCAATAGTGCTTAAATTTATATACCACTTCACAGTGCTTTTACAGCCCTCTCCAAGCAGTTTACAGAGTCAGCATATCCCCAACAATCTGGATATTCATTTTACTGACCTCGAAAGGATGGAAGGATGAATCAACCTTGAGCTGGTCAGAATCAAACTCTTGACAGTGAGCAGTGAGTTAGCTTGCAATGCCGCATTTTAACCCCTGAACCACCCCAACTCAATCTTGGTATTGATTGATTGATTTCTAAAATGTATAGCCAGTCTTACCACAAAGAGCTTTGGTGGCTCAGGCTGTTAAATGCCTGCTCTTAAGATCCAGCTGTCTACAATTACTGTAGGCTCGAATCCCACCAGGCTCAAGGTTGACTCAGCCTTCCATCCTCTCGGGGTAGGTAAATTGAGGACCCAAGATTGTTGGGGGCAATTAGCTGACCTTGTAAAAATGCCGCTTAGTAATAAGCAGGCATATACAATGGAATGAAGGCTATTGCTGAGCGCATTGGGTTGTGCTCCAAAAATTGTAAGCCGCCCTGAGTCTTCGGAGAAGGGCGGCATATAAATGTAATTAAAAAAAAAAGTAACTTTGGGTGGCTTACAATTTGATAAGCCGAGGGGGCTTGTGGCTTCTGTAATTCTGGGCTACTCTGATACATGTTGCATTAGTTATTGGGTAGTGGTTAAGACACCAGGCTGAAAACCAGAAGAATGGGAATTATAGTTGCACCCCAGCAGCAGTGGGATCCCACCTATTCCACTACTGGGTCGGTGATCACACACACACACACACACACACACAGAGCTTTCCACACACCAGCTGAGGCCTGTAGCACCAATCAGCTGAGAGGATAAAGAAGAGAAAACCACTACTGCACCCCGGGCACAAAGGCAGCTGGGTGACCTTGGGCCAGTTCCTCAGCCTTAGGAAGGAGTGGTAAACCACTTCTGAAAAACCTGACCAAGAAAACCAGTGACTTGTTCAGGCAGTCTTCAAGAATTGGGCATGACTGAGATACTGGCCTCATGTTTCCTTTCTTGGTTCTTTCAGGGAAAAGGTTATGATGGTTAACCAAGTATGTATGGCATGAGGTGTCGATGCCTAAAGATATCAATAATGTGGGGGAGGGAAAAGGCATTGTAGTAATTAGTCCCACATTTCTGGAAACTTTGCAGCTTTGTTCCTAAGCCGCTTAGCTGTTTCTTCTTTTCATGTCGGCTTTGATAAGGTCTAAGTTTCATCCATCACATTGTTTGAATTACTACTCCAGATTTTCTTTCTCTCTTTCATAATTCTTTACTTCCATTGTAATTGCTGCCACTTCTGGAGAGGTCACCCCTTAGAAGAGAAAACAGAACAGGGTCACTCAGTTGCCTTGGCAACTCAGGAATACTTTTTTATGTTTTCCCATGCTAGGTTTCAAGTATTGACATGTCCCAAGTGCTATGTTCTGCAAAACAAAATGACAAAGCGATGATTTTTACCAACAACCCCTGAAGAAAATAGAGGAGAGCAAATAATTATTGCTAAATAGTCTGAGCCCTACACACACCATGTTTCTATTAGTTGATAGATGTTTCCTTAGCATCAGAACACCCTTTCCTTAAATTCAGTTTTGGTGGGATTTCCAAACAGCTATTACCACCTATTCCAATTTCTTCTCTAAAGTTTGCTTTTTTTGGGGGGGAAAACCCATCGTTACAACATGCCAATGGAAAATTCATCAAAAGGACTTTATTTCTTGAAATGAATTTAGAACACAGAAGATTCTGCATCAACCTAAATGAAACTGATGTGAAAAGAGACAAGAAAATTTTGCAAAGGCCATTGACTTTGACAATGATGGGCAGGTGTCAATAGTAATCATATGGTCAGCTCTGCTTTTTACTTTGTTTTACTGGGAAACTCTTTCCTCTCAAATAATGTTTTTTTCCTCCCCTAAAGTCCTAGATAAGGACCAGAAATGTGGTCCAACCTTGGGAACTTGACAAAAGGTTTATTCAATGGATAAGAGCAACAAGGGTGATTATTGGACTGGAGGCTATAACACATGAAGAGTGGTTGTAGCAGTTGGGTACGTCTAGTTTAATGAAGAGGAGGACTAGCATGATAGCAGTGTTCCAGTATCTGAGGAGTTCCTACAAGGAAGAGGGAGTCAAGCTATTATCAAAGCACCTGAAGGCAGGACAAGAAACAATGGATGGAAACTAACCAAGGAAAGAAGCAACCTAGAACTAAGGAAAAATTTCCTGATGGTGAAAACAATCAACAAATGGAGTAGTTTGCCTTCAGAAATTGTGGGTGCTCCACCACTGGAGGCTTCCTGGAGGCTTCCTGAAATGTAAGTTATCATAGTTTAGGACTCATATTAGTCTTACATATTTCTTCCATGGATGCCAATTCTCCAACTTCCTTTCCAGGAGGGGAATATAGCTTTGGCATGTCAGTCAAACATCCTAACTCCCAGCTAATAAAATGCTTGAAAAGAAGCTGAAGTTCACATTCTTAGAGCTGGCTGGGGGGGGGAAAAGCCAAAACTTCATTAGAAGTCCTTGATTACTACGGAGTGTGAAATTGCATCTTGTCTTGTACACAAATGTGGAGAAGGGAGGTCAGGAATTAAACATTCAAACAAAGCCAAGAGGATTAATTCTTCCCCAGCAATAACTCTTCACACTCAAGGGTTTTCCCTCCATCCTATCCCCTCTCTTCCTGGATGAAAAAAAAAATTGCTAAAATTTCCAATAGTGTTGTCTACCTATATTTGAAGAGTATAAGCTCCCCTGTCTCTGCCTACCATAGACCTTCCTTTTCTCTGTGCCAAATGAGCTTTCCTTGCTTCAGATATTTCTTAATCATGGTTTCTTAAAGGATTATGGCAAAGCTGTTGGGGATTATTTCTTTTTCCATTTTTTTTTTGGTCAAAGTTTAGTGTAAGCCTATGTCTGGGATTTCACTAAAACTTCGAGTTTGCAAAACAGGTGCAAGGAGCGTGCGAAGACATTCCAAGTTCATTTTATTCAATAGCTCACACTTATATCGTATCAATTATCTTATACATTTTTTTTTCAATGTGCCGCCTTCCCAGACACTGAGATAAATGACATCACGATTGCAAAAAAAGTCTTCCTTTTAAATCAGGGGTGTCAAACTCAAGACCCGTTGGCCGAATCCAGTCCATGCGGGGCTTAGATCTGGCCTGCAGGAAAACAGCAAAGAAAACAGCTCAATTTTCACTGGCAGAGGGTTGCAGAAGGCTGTCATAGCTGAAAATGGAGCTCAGGAGCACATTTTTTGCTGGTAGAGTGCTTGGGCCAGCACAGGTGCCCCCCACATGAGTGACATCGAGCTGGCCATGCCCCCTGGCCATGCCCCCCTGTTGCCCCAAGGTCAAATACAATCCTGATGTGGCCTTCAATGAAATTGAGTTTGACACCCCTGCCTTAAATTGATGAAAAAGTAAAATTAACTCCCTGCTCTCTGTATTTATTTATTTATTAATGAGACTTATGCATGACTTTGTTTGCCTTCTCTTCTCCACCATCTCCATGGTCATGTGACTTTTGATCATGTGACCATGGAGATGCTACAAGGGTCATAAGTGTGAACAACGGTCGTAAGTCACTTTTTCAGGGCCATTGTCACTTTGAATGGTCACTAAATGAACTTTTGTAAGTCGAGGACTTTTGTAAATTGAAAGTATCCTACCCTTCCACGGTGAAAAGAATGAGGAAATCTACAACTAAGTGAACTTCCATGAAATACATAAGGGTGGAGAAAAAAGCCACTCAGGTTGGCCTTTGAAGGTATATATTCTATTCACACTGACCTTTTCTGATGTATATTTAAAACCCAGCTTTCTCTTTGCATGTTTTCAAACCTGGAACTGCTTGAAAAGCCCAATTGCATTTTTTTTTCAAGGCGCTTCATGCTGATGTTTTAAAAATTCTGTGAACTTTTGCTTTAATTTTTTCCTCTTTTTTTTTGTTAAGGTAAATGGCATTTGCTTATTGTAGAACATCTTGCAAAGCCTGTGTGTGTAAAGACATAAACATTCTCCACTGTGGGTGGTTTCTTTTGGCAGGTAAAATTCACATTTTGGGCTCCCTTTATTCCTGTGTACAATTGTTTTCTTTTGTTCTGCCTCCTTTCGCCCGATTTGAAAGGTGAGCATAAGGAAGCAAAGGGGTCTTTTCATTCACATTTCAGTGGCTTTAGGGCTGAACTCGCACCGCAGATTGGCATAACTGTCTCTTTATGTCCATTTCCAACAGAGCTAGGTCTCCAGAATTTGGAATACTTCAGAACTTTTGAAATGATGCCTGGAGATATTCCTTATGGTGTAAACAGTGACTTGGCACTTATGACCTAATCTGTGCCCTCCCTGCAACTTAACTGCTTTTGTTCTGAATCCTGGCTCATGGTTTACTATGTGTCTTGGGCTGGAAACTTGGTTTGCGAATGAGATTCCACCATAAACAATGAATCATGTCTTGCAACTCATGCATAAATCCTACTGAGTTTACTGGAATTCATTTGCTCCTTCTGATGAGTATTGTGGAAGTCTGTAGAGATTCTCAGTCATCCAGGTTGTGGTTGTCCCAAAGGTGCTTTTTCAGGAAGCAACTGGAATGTCTTGGTTTTTTTTTTCCTTTGAAGATGTTTTGCTTCTCATTCAAGAAGCTTCTTCAGCTCTGACTGGATGGTGGGGAATGCAAGGGTTTATATTCCTTGCAGACAGCTGGTCATTTGCATCCTTTTAGAGGGTCATTGAGGCCACTTGGAGGTTTATCTGTGTCCTCAGGGTCACCTGAGTGGTGCTAATGGTTCCTGCAATTTTTCCTCTGGAAATCAGTTCATACTCCTACACCATTTGAAGGGTGTTCATCTCAAATCGGATAGCTAAATGTCTGTATAGATTCTCAGTCATCCTGGTCATGGTTGGTCCAAAGGTGCTTTTTCTGGAGGCAACTGGACTTGGAAAAGGATGCAAATGACCAGCTGTCTGCAAGGAATATAAATCCTTCCATTCCCCACTATCCAGTCAGAGCTGAAGAAGCTTCTTGAATGAGAAGCAAAATGTCTTCAAAGAAAAAAACCAAGAAAGTCCAGTCGCCTCCTGAAAAAGCACCTTTGGGATGATGTGTATTGTGGTACCTTAGAACCATCACAAAGTTAATGGATGGGGCAGTGGCATTTGAGATTTGAAGTCAGCAAAAGGCGATTTCAAATTGGCGGTTTGAGAGTTGAAGGGTAACAAAATAGCAGAGTTGGAAGGGACCTTGGAGGTCTTCTAGTCCAACCCCCTGTTTAGGCAGGAAACCCTACACCACTTTAGACAAATAGTTGTCCAGTCTCTTCTTTAAAATCTTCCAGTGTTGGAGCATTCACAACTTCTGGGGGCTAGTTGTTCCACTGATTAATTGTTCTCACTGTCAGGAAATTTCTTCTTAGTTCTAAGTTGCTTCTCTCCTTGATTAGTTTCCACCCATTGCTTCTTGCAAATTTGAACTGAATTTATTCAAGAATCAAGAATACATAAACATGTCTGCAGTAATAAAATACATATTTTATAACCAAGTAAACCTTCAACACAACACAGCAATTGATAGTTGTGCCAAAGTTCCTTCTAAATATTTTAAGTCTAAGAACAGACAGTGAAATAAAGTTGAATACCGTGGTTCATGTATATATTTTTCTTACAAGGAAAAACTTTGCTGTGCTTTACAGCTTAGAGGAATTTCCTTCTTGGAAATGTTTTTTTGAGAAGCATAGCCTTGAACCTTGTAGAGCCTTAATTGAAATTGCCTGCAATTGAAAACACCTGATTATTATGACATCATGTAATCAAGAGTGGGTTCATCTCACCTGACTGCCAGGACTGCTCCTTCATCTGCCTCCATCTTTTTTTATTTTGTTCTCTCAAACCTACTCAACAGACCTCGGAATGGCATTTTCCAAAGGTGAATTTTAATATTCACAACTCTGGATGATATAAACAGAAGAGCTCAACAAAGGAAAAAAATGGCAGTGAAGAGGCAAGTCTTCATCGCACAAAGAGCCATTCCTAAGGCCTTAAAGCCTCTCTTTACCTTCTATCACTTAGTTGCTCAAGTGAGAAGAACCTTGTGCAGCTTGGATGGAAACATCTTCAAGCAAAGTGCAGAGAAGAGCAACTAACATGGTTAAAGGTCTGCAGACTAAAACATACGAAGAAGGGTTGCAGGAATTGGGTATGTCTAGTTTAATGAAAAGAAGGACTAGGGGTGACATGATAGCAATATTCCAGTATTTGAGGGGCTGCCCCAAAGAAGAAAGACTCAACCTATTCTCCAAAGCACCAGAGGGCTGGAGAAGAAACAATGGATGGAAACTAACCAAAGATAGAAGCAATCTGGAATTAAAGGGAAACTTCCTAACAGTGAGGACAATTAACCAGTGGAAAAGTTTGTCTTCAAAAGTTGTAGGTGCTTCATCACTGGAGGTTTTTAAGAAGAGACTGGACAGTCACTGGTCTGAAATGGTATAGCATCTCCTGCTTGAGCAGGGGGCTGGACTAGAAGACCTCCAAGGTCCCTTCCAGCTCTATGCTGATTCTTTGATGATAACAATATGCCAGAGAAGGAAGAAAAATCATGTTTGTTGTTGCAGCTTCCCGAAGTTTGAGGGGAGCCACACTGAGGGGGCAAGTGGCACTTCAGCAAATGGTGTGCAGATGCTGGATGAAACTGGTTAATGCTTTTAAAAATCAAAGCAGTTCATTTCATCACTCATAGATGTTATAAAGCAACAACAACAACAAAACCAGTAAGGGGACTTTACACTACACACTGAATGAGGACTCCTGCCCTGGACATGCAGGCTAGACTTGAAGACCTTCAAGGTACCTTCCATCCCTAGGACTCTATGATCCTGTAAGTACAGTGGCCATCTTGTTTCCTAATCAACTTTTGACCGCTGGCTTCATTTGAAACTGTGTCAGAGGGAAACAATGCTCGAAAGGGTTGGGAGAAATATCATTCTGGGTTCAGTTCCAAGTGGGGGGAAAAGACACTGGGAACATGGAGGCTGTTTGGAAAGATGGTTTAATGATGGACAGGATCAGATGCCTTGGAGCTCCTGAAAGGGAAGAAATGCTGAGAGTCCCTTGGTTTTTTGCCCTCTGTTGGGATTTGAATTTGAGCTTGTATTCTGGTTGGTTGTCAGACTCCTTGCAGGAGCAACTCTATAGGCTGTCCTGAGTCCCAGGCTTGGTTGAGCCTTGTTGGATGATGTAGTGAAAGGGCAATTCAATGGCTCTGCCTGAAGGAGGTAGATCTTTGTTATGTACAATAGACTGGCCCAGGCCTTAATGGCCCATTAACAAAGGGGGGGGCTGAGTTTCTGCCCCTCTGAGTTTCTACTTCTCTTAGGGGAAATGCCTTTTTCGTATATCCTAAAATACTTCATTTTTCTAGGAGAGGGGTAGGTTATAACTCCCAACAAAAGAATTGCCTGGCCCTAGTAAGCATTAATGATGAAACAAGAATGTTCATTTGGGGAAACTCAGCTCCCCAGCTCTGTGAAACTCTCTTTCCTGATCCTTAGCAGATATTTCAAGGAGCACTGGAGCTAAAATATTTAGGAAGTCTTAATAATAGCCTCCAAAGTTAAGGGAGTAAAATGTACAGCACACATTTGTAGCCGTGGTCTGTGCAGCTTTCTCCTTTGGAAGAAAAAGCAACCCTTCCCTTGTGTTTTGTTTTAGACATATATATATGTTTTAGACATATTGTTTTAGACATATATATACTTATATATATATATATATATATATAAAAATATATAAAATCACATAAGTATTTAATGGACTATCTTAAAAGATTGAAAGAGTCTTTAAACTGTCAAAGAACCATTCTTATCCAGGGCTGAGCCAAAGTTCCATTGGCTTTTTATGAAGCTCGTTCCAGGATGGATGGCATTTTTACAGCCCCCACAATGGTTCTATTGATGCAACTGCCCAAAATGTGGCTACTAAATAGTTTATAAAAGAATAGGATCACTCTCCCACCTCTATGTTTGTAGCAAGTGATGGGTCTTGTGATTTTGCTGGTTTGTAGACCCAAAGAGCACGGCTTAATTGAGATGGGGAGATGTTTTCTCAAACTTTTTTCTTCTTCTTCTTTCTTCTTTCTCCTTCCTCCTTCTTTCTTTCTTCTTTCTTCTTCCTGCTTTATCAGAAGGTGACTGAATAACATCATTGTGCTCTCTGTTTCACTGACAGAGCTTCACCCTACAGCTAGTCCTCAACTTACAACAGGGCTGTCGAACTCAAGGCCCGTGGGCCTCATCCGGCCCACAGGGTGCTTAGATCCGGCCCATGGGACTGCCCTGGAAACAGTGAAGGATCAGCCCATCCCGGCCTCTGCCAGCAAGAATGAAGCTAGGGAACGCCATGGGCAACCCTCTTGTGCTCCGTTTTCGCTGGCAGAGGGTTGCAGGAAACCACTGAAGCCTAAAATGGAGCTCGGAGAGGCCACGGGTGGCTCTCCCAAACTCTGTTTTCACTGGTTTCAATGGTTCAGGGATTGCAGCCCAAAACAGAGCTCGGGAGCCTACTTTTGCCGGCAGAGTGACATCAAGCTGGCCACACCCACCCAGCCCTCCCCAAGGTCAAACACAACCCTGATGCGGCTCTCAATGAAATTGAGTGTTACATCCCTGATTTACACCCCTGATTTATGACCACAGTTGGGATCTGGATTTCCATGGCTAAGCAAAAGTGGCGGTTGAGTAATTCACACTCCATTTTATGACCATTTTTGCCATGGCTGTTAAGTGAATTGCTGCAGTTGAGGTGAATCCCATGGGCGTGATTCTGGCTCTCCCCATTGACTTTGTCAGAAAAGCTGGCTGGGATGTCATAAATGGTGATCACATTAACCCCGGGACACTGCAATCATTGTATACCCATGCTCGTTGTCAAGTGCCTGAATTTTGATCACATGACCATGGGGATGCTGCAATGGTTGTAACCTGGTTGTAACCCAGTCGGTTATAAGTCACTTTTTTCAGCACTATTATGACTTTGAATAGTCACTAAATGAATGGTTATAAGTTGAGGACTACCTGTAGTGTCCATAGCTAATGCTGCTTGAATTGCATGAGCTGAGGACAAGTTGCGTTATTAGCGTCTTTAAAATCTTCCATGAATGTCCTTCATGTATTTTGAGGGCACCCTCTTGCTTGTTTAGCATTGGGGTGGGGGCTTCCATGATCTCATTGCCATCATTCTCCATGCAGAGAACATGACCTACACGTTGGAATTCTCTGAGTGCATCCATGTTATGTAGTTTGCAGGATAAACTCTTTTGAAGCACTTCTTTGTTAATAATGTGGTCAAAAGAGCAAATCTTTAGGATCCGGCGAGGGCATCTTTGTTGGAATATGTCAAGTCTCTTGTTAATACTTTCTGTCCATGTCTCATGGGCAAAAATGGCTGTCAGGATCGCTATAGAGGCAAGGAAACAGAGTTTAACTTTTAACTGAGGACAGTTGAGCTGCCTCAAACAGATCTGAGAAATTTTGCGTGTTTGTGTGTGTTTAAGAATCAGGAAAATGAATCGCCTCCTGTTTTTATTTATGTTTTATTTATTTGTTTGTCAAACATGTACAAGATAATAAGTATAAGTATGAACATAAACAAGAACAAAGGGAGTAAATACAGATAAATGGGGACAGTAAGACAGGGACGGTAGGCCCACTGGTGCACTTATGCACACGCTCTTTAAGGACCTCTTAGGAATGGGGTGAGATCCACGGTAGACAGTTTGAGGTTGAAGCTGTGAGGGGTTGAGGCTATAACAACAGAGTCTGGTAGGGCATTCCAGGAGTTGACCACTCTGTGGCTGTATTTTCTGCAATCGAGTTTGGAGTGGTTTACCTTGAGTTTCTATCGGTTGTTTGCCCATGTATTATTGTGGTTGAAGCTGAAGAAGTCATTGACAGGCAAGATGTTATAGCAGACAATTTTGTGTGCTATGCGTAGATTGGACCTCAGGCGGCACAGTTCCAGATTGTCCAGGCCCAGAATTTCAAGCCTGGAGGCACAGGAAATTCTATTGTGAGTGGAGGAGTGGAGAGGTTTTCTCGAGAAATACCTCTGAACCTGCTCAATTGTGTTAATGTCCAATATACAGTGTGGGTTCCAGGCAAACAAGCTGTATTCTAGAATTGGTCTGGCAAAGGTTTTGTATGCTGTAGTTAACAATTCAATGTTGCCAGAGAAGAAACTTCACAAAATAAGGTTAACAACTCTTAAAGCCTTTTTGGCAATGGTGTTACACTGAGCTCTGGGGCTTACATCGTTTGAGATGAGTACTCCTAGATCCTTGACCGAGTGAGGGTTGTCTATGAGATCGTTTCTCCTAACTTATATTTGGTGCTCTGATTTATTTTACCAATGTATAGGACATTTCTGGGTACCACCAGCATCTTTTAACTCCAACCAATGGTAACATTTAACAAAGAACCATAAACATGTATTTTGAGCCCGTTCTAGAACTGCCTTCCATCAAATGTTTCTAAAAAGACTGAGTTGTCCAAAGTTGATGGCATTTTTTCAAGGAAATGAATCAACATCACCAAAGTGTGTTGATGGGCTTGTCTTTCGAACAGTTGGAAAATAACAGTGTTGTGGGGTTTTTTTAAGGCGCAAGGCTCTCTTTTAAAATTGTGCTTCCATGCTGAGGTATGTGACATATTCCTATTGGTGTTATGGCTACAAAGGGCTCCCTTTGTTTTGCAGCTTTCTTGCACATCAGAGATCTGATTCCCACAGATAAGGCCCAGAGTGCAAGAGTGAGAGAGTCTACCAGCATTTGAATGTATGAACCCAGTTGATCAAAAAGCATTTGTGCTGGAGGGTAGGAAAACATTTCGGACAGTTGTAAATTTGTTGTATTTGGAGGTTGGCCCCACTGAATGCTCTGAACACAAGAACTAACATGTCGGTGAGAATAAACTAGACTAGCCCTTGGAGGTCTTCCAGTCCAACTCCCTACTCAGGCAGGAAGCCCTATACCAGGGGTCTTCAGACTTGACAGCTTTAAGACTTGTGGACTTCAAGAATTCCTCCTCCAGTCATGTTAGCTCAGGAATTCTGGCCCTGGAAGTCCACAAGTCTTAAACTTGCCAAGTTTGAAGACCCTTGCCCTACACCATTTTAGACAAATGGTTTTCCAATCACTCCTTTAAAACTTCCAGTGTTGGAGAATTCACAACTTCTGGAGGCAAGTTGTTCCACTGATTAACTGTTCTAACTGTTGGGCAATTTCTCCTTAGTTCTAGGTTGCATCTCTCCTTGATCAGTTTCCACCCATTGCTTCTTCTCTGGCCCTCAGGTGCTTTGGAGAATAGCTTGACTCCATCTTCTTTGGGGCAGCCCCTGAGATATTGGAAGACTGCTATCATGTTACCCCTAGTTCTTCTTTCCATTGAACTATACATACCCAGTTCCAGCAACCGTTCTTCATATGTTTTCTCCTCTTGTCCCCTAATCATCTTTGTTGCTCTTCTCTGCACTCTTTCTAGAGTCTCAATATCTTTTTTACATTGGGGCAACCAAAACTGGATGCAGTATTCCAAGTGTGGCCTCACCAAGGCATGATAAAGTAGTATTAACACTCCAGGTGATCTTGACCTCTGTTTATGCAGCCTAGGAATGTGTTGGCTTTTTTGGCAGCTGCACCACACTGCTGGCTCATATTTAAGTGATTGTCCACTCAGACTCCAAGATCTCTCTCACAGTTACTACTATTAAGCGAGGTACCACTAATACTGTACCTGTGCATTTGATTTTTCTTGCCTAAATATAGAACCTTACTTTTTTCACCATTGAACTTCATTTTGTTAGATAGCGCCCAATGTTCAAGTCAGTCAAGATCCTTCTGAATCTTAAGCCTATCTTCTGGAATGTTGGCTATTCCTGACAGTTTGGTATCATTTGCAAATTTAATGAGTTCCCATTGTATCCCCTCATCCAGATCATTGATGGATGGTTGTATTTAAGGGGTGATAGGTTTGTAGGCTAGTTCTTGCAACCGTTCCTTGATTATTATTTTTTTCCACATAGCTGGATGAAATAGGAAGGAGGTGTTTAACTGCTGAAACATACTCTTGCATTTTCACCACAGCAAGCCCTCAAAATGCCTTCTACAATAGGAAAGAAAATCCATTACTCTTTGGACAGAGATATTGATATGAAGGGACCGAGCCATTTTGGAGCTGGCTTGGCTTGCTATTTTTTTTTCTTCTTCTCTTAACTTTGCAGTCTTCTTCTAGGTTTCCATTTCTTAGGTCCAGACATACACACCAGCAACCTTGTTCTTCATTTCTGCTGGTCACCAGCTGGGAACTCATCCTCTCATCTTCCAGCAGCCCCACCGTGTTGTCATTTCTATTTTCCCTTTTGCTGTGGCAACTTGATTTTCACACTCGGTGTGCTACACACCTCTGGAGCTTAATAAACCATTTCTGTATTTGAAAGCAAGTTTTTTCCTCCAACAATATGCAGGTGTGTTTTTCTGTTTGTTCCCTCTGATTTCTTAATAATACATAGTTACCCCTCTGCATTGAATGGCTCCTTGGTTTAAAATGTGATATTACAGCATCTCCATTGAAGAGGTGTGCCTGCTGCCCACTTAAAGATCCTGTGGGGGCATTAGTTTACCATATTCATTTGTGGATGTATTATTTCATCACTGGAGGCTGGGAAGAAGAGAATGGACTGCCACTGGTCAGAAATGGTGTAGGGTCTCTTGCTTAGGTAGGGGATTACACTGGATAACCTATAAGTACATGGGGGAGATGGATTTGCTTAATGACCATGGGCTTCACTTAATGACCATGGTGATTCATTTTTAAAAAGTGGAAAAATTGGGTGTGACTCATTGTCTCTTTTTAGCACAGATGTTCTGGTCCCAATTGTAGTTGTAAGTTAAGGACTACCTGTAATGTATTATGTGTGTGCTTGTTCTATCTTGCTCAAAAATCAGATTAATCTAGAACACAAGTTATGTAGTGCAGGAGAAAAAAAAAGACTCTGATTTCCATTATTTAAAATTATGTAGGACAGCCATATTGGTACTAATACAATCCTATTTTCCAGCGGTAGCTGTGTACTATTTGTCTATTCTTAAATCACAACATTTGGAAAAGTTCAATTTTGAGTAATGCGTGCCCGCCATATCTACCATAATTCCCAAAACACAAAACTATAAAAATTCAGGGGAAAAAATACCTCATCCTTCCCAATCCTTCTACCCCCCTCTCCCCACCTCCACAAATTTCACCTCATCCTCTGAAAACCATCAACACTAGATATCAGTAAAACCTGTCTTCTATTAGTGCAGTTTAATTCAATTTTCCCTCGAACACCTTAAACAGCTTGCGATTCCAAATACTTGATAGAAAGGGTATTTTTATTATTATTATTGTTATTATCATGATTCCATACTTGTTTATGATTTGGGCTGTTATCATTTCACTCCGTTTCTAGTTTTTTTCCATTCCACATAATTGTGGGTAGTATATAGCAATAACTTTCAGGAAGTGCTATAAAACCTAGTACAGGACTTTAACAGATTCTATAAATCCAAATGTTAAGGCACTAAAATACGATTCTAATATACTACCAGTTCATAAAAAAACTGCCTGTTGGAATAAAAACATTTTACAGTCCGTCTCTCCATTTCCTTGTACCTCTGGTTGTATTGTGACTGCAGTGCAGCCATCTGCTCCTTGATGGATTGGAACTGGGAGCTAAGTAAGATAGATTAAGTTGTCCATGATGAGCAATAAGGGAAGAAACACCTACTTAAAACTCTGTGTGTGTGTGTGTATTTGTGTTGTTTGCTATCTGCCCCACTATGTTGACCAGACCCTGAATCATCTGTGCAGAAAACTTAAGAATGGCTATACTATAATAACAGAATCTTGCAAATCAGTTTGTGTTTAACCCAGTGGTGGCATTCAGCCAGTTCTGACCAGTTCTGGAGAACTGGTAGAGGATATTTTGAGTAGTTCGGAGAACCGGCAATAATATCACCTCAGACTGGCCCCGCCCCGATCTATTCTCTGCCTCCTGAGTCCCAGCTGATTGGCTGGGTCTTCTTTGGTTGCCCTCACAGGAGAACAGAGCTGGAAAGCAGGTTAGTGGGGTGGGGAGGGAATGGGGATTTTGCAGTAACCTTCCCCTGCCATGCCCACCAAACCATGCCCACCAAGCCACGTCCATAGAACCAGTAGTAAAAAAAATTGAATACCACCACTGGTTGGAAGGGACCTTGTAGGTCATCTAGTCCAATCCCCCACCCAAGCAGGGGACCCTACACCATTTCTGACAGATGGCAGTCCAGTGTCAGCCTTCCAAGTAACAAATCCCCTGAATAAAAATCCAAGGCATCCATCTTCTTTTAAAATCGGTTTATTAGAGAAATATTAAATTGGCAAGAAACTGATGTAATTCCGACTCTGATTAGATTGGAATGCCACCTAGACATAACAATCCCCACCTTTTCTCCATAACTCCCCTCTCACCAGCTAAAGAGTGGCAAGCCTGAAGTAGCATTAAATTCTTTTGCAGAAAGCCTAAAGAAGCTAAGAAAAAAAAATAGGCAAAAGCTAGAATAGAATATGGCTATACTTAAGTCATCTTCAGTGTCGACATTCAGTCTCTTCTTGAAAGCTTCCAGGGATGAAGCTCCCATAACTTCTGAAGGCAACTTCTGTTCCATTGGTCGATTGTTCTCCCTGTCAGAAAATTTCTCCTTATTTCCAGGTTGAATCTCTCCTTGTTCAGTTTCCATCCATTATTCCTTGTCGGGCCTTTGAGAGCTTTGGAAAATAGCTTGACCCCTTCCTCCTCTCTGTGGCAGCCCTCAAATATTAGAAGACTGCTATCATGTCTCCCCTGGTCCTTCTCTTCACTAGACTAGCCATGCCCAGTTCCTGCAACCGTTCATCGTATGTTTTAGCCTCCAGTCCCCTAATCATCTTGGTTGCTCTTCTCTGCACTCTTTCTAGAATCTCACCATCTTTTTATAGTGTGGTGACCAAAACTCGATGCAGTACTCTAGGTGTGGTCTTACTAAGGCTTTATAGTGGTTTTAGTACCTCACTTGATCTTGGTTGTATCCCTCTGTTAGTGCAACAAAACCTGTTAAGTTTGCATGAAGAGTCAGACACGAAGAGTTTCAGTGAAGAGTTTATTAGTGACTACAGCTCAAATGGACCCAACTTGGCTGGGCTATGGCTGCTACTTATAGCCAGCAGCCGTAGTTGCCAGCCAATCAGAGTGCAGGGTTTTCCTGCACTTTTTAAACCAATCCTATTTGACAAGAACAATTCAAACTAAACCAGTGACATTCAAACCTACATACATAACAAAACCCATTTGTTCTCCTTGTTGTTTTGGTAACAGACTTAGTCCATCTCTGGCAGGAACTACTACTTCATTCTCAAAAGGTGGAGAATCAAGGGCTCTCTGAGATCTGTCTTGGCAGTGTTTATTTATGGTGTTATTATAAAACTTACATCATACAGTGTATTATTTCAACACTCTGGCATTTATGCAATGCCAATTAAAAATTGTTAAACACACTAATGTTTAAGCAATTTAAGCCAATCAATGTTGGTGTCCCCCATTTCTCTACTGCTTTTATCCCAGGTAGCAGAAGTAAAATAATTCCTGTTATTTCCTATTCATCCAGCAATACCGGTAAAGCATTCAGGGATCTGGGTCTGCATTTGAAGGGGTGTGAGATGGGTGGTGTCAACAGTGAATTCATTAAACTGTCAACTTCTGATCTTAAATTTATTCTCTGGCCTAGTCCAGTTTAATTCTACCAGGTCAATTGAGTAATCGCCTCCAAGTGAAAGACAGGGAAGTGATATCCTTAATATCTTAGCTTTGTTTTTCCCTCTGTCTTCTAAAGATCAGCTTGGGCAAAGCTGTCTCTCTTAAAAAATGGTCTAAATATTCAGAATAACAGAGCTGAAAGGGACTTTAGAGGTCTTTTAGTGCAACCCCACGCTCAAGTAGGAGACACTATAATGTTCCATGTATGTTGGCTGTCCAACCTTATAAACCTCAAGTGTTGGAGCACCTACTACTTCTGAAAGCTGTTCTACTGGTTAATTGTTGTCACAATTTCTCCTTAGTTCTAGGTTTCACTGATTCCTATTTGGTGAGCTGTTTATTTTAATGGAACCAGAACCAGAAGTATAATCAACACCCTTTTAGAAATGTGCATCTTTCCAAGTCTTTAAACTCTCGTTGTGAGAGCCAGTTTGAATTTTTCCTTCATCCAACTGGGATGTCTGGGAATGTTGAACTAGGATGCTTTTTTTCCATCTGGTTGCCTGTCTCTCTTCTTTGTTTCTTTCTTTACCCATAAAAGAGCCCACATCTATTGACTTGGATCCAGCTGGGCCGCCATGGAAGATAAAAACATAAACAAATGTTTCCTTCATTTCAGAGAGGACTCTGCCGAGCTGTAGAGATCAATCTTTATTAAAGACCCCGAATGTTTTCTTATTCTTTATGAGTCATTAATTAGCTGGAGTCATGATGTGGTAGCATTCAGCTACCCGCTGTGAGGTCTTGCTTGATAATTTCAAAAAGAAAGGCAAGATAAAGTTAGCCACCTGAAGCTGCCTTAAATAGTAATCTGATCCCATTGGAGGTTAAATGTTGAAACTTCATTATGTTGCTCCTTGCATTCCACCTTTTTCATCTGATGTGAAGACTTGTCTTGTCTTGACTTGTAGGCTTTAGAAAAACAACCCCATCACTTCCTTTTCACAGTTTTTAAAAACTTCTGATGGCCTCGGTGCCAGAAAAAAGAGGTTGGAGGACATAAAGTTGAGCTTGACATTTTTTTTTATACATCATCTGGTACAGGTGGTCCTCAATTTATGAACAGAACTGAGTGTAAAATTTCTGTTGATAAGTGAGACATTTGTGAAGTGAGTTTTGCCCCATTTTACAACAGTTGAAATGTGAATCACTGCAGTTGTTAAGTTAGTAACACAGTTGTCCAGTGAATCTGGCTTCCCCATTGCTTTTGCTTGTGAGAAGGTCACAAAAGGGGTCCCCATCATCCCGGGATCCTGCAACTGTCATAAATATGAGTCAGGTGCCAAGCATCTGAATGGGGATGCTGCAACAGTCATGTGAAAAATGGTCAAAGTCACTTTTTTCTGTTGCAAGTCATTGTAAATTGTGGTCTACCTGCATTCTTTCCACAAGAAGACTAGAGTTATAGTTTATTGAGATGGGTTACTGTAACAAAAAGTGGGATGCTGTGGCTCAGTTAATGAGTCCCAGGAAAGCTTGCAAGTCTGTTTTGCATTTAGGCCTGGGGGCTTCTTTGATTGCCTGAACCTTGGCTTCTGTGGGGTGGATACCATGTTTGTCAATCATATAGCCTAAGAACTCTACCTTGTCAGTTCTAAGTGTGCATTTTTCTTCTTTGACTTTTAACCCCGCTTTCTTGAATCTGGTTAGGACTTCTCTGAGTCTCTCGTGTAACTGAGTGTCATTTTCAGCAGAGATTAACACATCATCAAAGTAAGGTACTACCCCTGGCAGTCCTTGGAGCATTCTTTCCATAAGGCTTTGGAAGATGCCTGGTGCCACACTCCCAAATTGCAACCTTTTGCATTTGAAAGCACCTCTATGAGTCACAATGGTTTGGGCCTCTGCAGTGGCATCATCAACTGTTAACTGTTGATATGCCTGGGCCAGATCCAATTTGGCAAAGACTGTGCCCCCAAGAGAATGTAATAAATGATGCACCACTGGAACTGGATATGCGCTCTGTTGTAGCGCATGGTTCAATGTCCCCTTGTAGTCTCCGCAGATTCTCACAGACCCATCAGCCTTGACTGGTGTTACTATGGGGGTCTCCCACCTGGAGTGGTCAGTGGGCTCTAAAACCCCTTGAGCTATTAGTTTATCTAATTGTGCATCAATTTTTTCCTTTAAGGCAAATGGGACCCTTCTGGGCTTTAATCAGATTGGGGGCACCTTGGGATCTAGATTGAAAGTGATAGGGGTCCCCAAGTACTTGCCTAATCTGTCGCTGAAGACCTCTGGAAACTCAGACTTCAAGGCCTCCTCCCATTCAGTGTTGCTCATGTGATTGATGCCAGTCACCTCGATGCCCAGCGGGTTGAACCACTCAAGTCCCAGCAAACTTGGGCGATCCTTGTCCATGACGGTCAGGGGCAGGCGTTTGGTTTGGCCTTTATTTATTTATTTATTTATTTATTAATGAGACTTGTATGCCCATCTCCGAAGACTTGGGGCAGCTCACAAATAAAACAAGGAAACAATAAATAATTAAAAAAGAATTAAACTAACAAGCCCCATTGAAATATAATTACATAAATACATAATAAAACCATGATAAAACCGCCCCCAAAGGGTCACAGCCGGCTTGGTTAAATAACCAGGTCTTCAATTCACTCGCGGAGGTCAGGGGCCAGACTTCACATTGAATTCTCTTGTTCCAACTACTGGAATCTTGTTCCCTTGGTAGTCTTTAAGAGTCAGTGCTTGCTTCTTGAAGTGATTCTTCTGAAAGTTTGGGAGTAGTCTGTGAATAGTGTCCCATGACACCATAGATAGATATGAGCCTGAGTCCACTTCCATTTGGCAAGGCCTTCCTTCAATAAGTACCTTGACATGCAATAAGTACCTTGATAGAAGATGAATGACCAATAGTTACTGTCTGATGCGTTTCATTCTTCCCCTTTGCTTCTGTGCTGCACCCCATTTTCTCACTGAGATTTTTGGGCTTGAATTCTTTGTCTTTGTTCGCAGGAAATTTCCTTCTGTTGGGTGGAGTTCTGGATGATTTGCAGACTCTTGCTAGGTGTCCTCTTTTTTCACAATGGAGGCAAATGGTGTCTAAAAACTTGCATTCAGTGTGGGGTGGCTTCCCCACAACCTCTGCAGTAGAAATCTTGCCTCTTCCTATCCAGGTCTTTCTTTTTCCATTCCATTCTGAGTCTGTAAATTCCCTCTTCCACCTCACTGCAATCTGATTCAGAATCAAGGTCATCACAATGGTTTGTGGTAGACTTTTCCCCATCAGAATGGTTTGTGGCCCTGTTCATCTTCCTCATGGCTGCTGCTGAGGACTTGGTAGCTTCTGCTGAAGAGGCTTCTTCTATGGCTTCTTTTAGCATGATCTTAGGTTTCATTAATAACTTGCTCTGTAATACCTTGTCTTTAAAGCTCAGAACAAATCAATCGCGCATGGCCTCTTCTAAACTGTTAAATTCACATGCACCCCCAATGTCTCTTAAACTTGCCACGAAGTTGTTTACGTTTTCGTTTTCCCCCTGATCACGACGGTAAAACTCGTGTCTCTTAATGAGGCACGATACTTGTGGTGCGTAATGGGCTCTTAACAGCTTTTCCAAGTCAGGCCAGTCCATTACCTTCATGTCTGCAGCTCACGCCAATGCCTTCGCCATCTTGAAAACTGCCGGACTGCAGTACGTAAGAAAGACCGCCCTCTTCCGCTTCTCAGAAATGTCGGCTAGATCATTTCCTTCCAGATACATTTGGAAACAATCTGCATATGACTCCCAGTCTTCTGCCGTCGGATCGAATGGGGCTGGGGGGGTGTTCAGCACAGACATCTCGCTCTTCTTCTGTTCCGCGTTGCCTTCTTCTTCAGGGGAATCCCATCCTCGTTGCCAGTAATAAGTTTGCATGAAGAGACAGATGCGGAGTGCTTCAAGCTCTTTAGTTTATTAGTGGCTACAGCTCAGAACGGACCCGATTTGGCTGGGCTGCGGCTGCTACTTATAGCCAGCAGCCGCAGTTGACAGCCAATCAGAGTGCAGGGTTTTTCCCGCACTTTTAAACCAATCATTTCTAACACTTTACAAGAACAGTTCAAACAAACCAATGACTTCAAACCTACATACATAACACTCTCATACTGGCACTGCCCAGTATGAAGCCAACTCTGGCATACCTAATTTACAGTCCCCTGTGACCCTGTTTCCCCCTTCCCTCCCCCAGGTGTCTCAAAAACCAGATACTCCAATTAAGCAATTGGGGAGGGGAAGCTGGTTCCATAGGGTGGGTTCTCCCACCAAGAAGGCCCTACCCCTGGGAACTGCCAGCACCCAGAGAAGGCCCTGTCGATGGGAGCACATGGGAAGCTGTTATCGGCAGCAGGGTCTCCTGCATATATCCTGCTCCAATACCATGAAGGGCTTTATAGGTCAACACCAGCATATGATGAATGGTTGAAGGAGCTAGGTGTGCCTAGCCTATTGAAGATAAGACAGAGTAGGGACACTATAACTATCTTCCACTACTGTCACAGAGAAGAGGGGATTGACTTATTCTCTAACACATTCGAGGGGCAGGACAGAGACTAATAGGTAGAAGCTTCTGAAAGAGAGATCCAGAAAACCAAGGAAAAATTCCTGACAATGCAAACAATCAATTAGTGGAACCCCTTGCCTTCCAGAGTTGTGCGTGCCCCATCACTTGAGATGTTAAAAAATTGAGTGGACAACCATTTGATGGGGTTGGTATGAGGCCTTGAGCAGAGGAGTTGGGCTAAAAGACCGCTGAGATCCCTTCTGGCCCTATGTTCTATACATAAAAATTCAGGGACAGAATGCAACGCACAGGGAACCAACAGAGGAGAATGGAAAAATATGGTTTAATGGAGCATAAAAGCTCTCATTGAAAAAAAAGGAGAATATTGGAGGAATAGATGATGTGCTGTGGTCTGCAATTTAATAGGAAAAGGGGCTTAGTGATGGGGAGGACAGGATTAAAGATTGTTTTAACAGTAAGCCATGCAATCAATTTCTCCTTATCCGGTTGAATTGTTTTTCCTTCTCATCTCTTACTCTGTAGGGTTACTCATATATTAATTGCCCCAATTCTTTGTCTCCCACCCTCCTTTAACTACCGGAAAGCTTTCTTTTCAAGGAGATGAAGTTACTTTGCACCAGAAGCTGTAAGTGGTGCAGGGGTTAGAATGGAGTATTGCAGGCTAATTCAGCTCACTGCTAGGAGTTCGATCCTCACTGGATCGAGGTTGACTCAGCCTTCCACCCTTCTGAAGTCGATAAATTCAAGATCCAGATTGTTGGGGGCAAGATGCTGACTCTGTAAACTACTTAGAGAGGGCTATAAGCAATATATAAGTCTAAGCGCTAATGCTATATTTCTAGCTGAACAACTGCAGCAGATATTTAGCAACCTACTATAGTTGTTGGTGAGAATAGACTAGACTAGACATTGGAGATCTTGTAATAGTCCAGCCCCCTGCTCAAACCTTATGCCCTATACCATTTCAGACAAATGGTTGTCCAATCTCTTCATAAAAACCTCCAGTGTTGGAGCATTCACAACTTCTGGAGGCAAGTTGCTCCACTGATGAACTGTTCTCACTGTCGGGCATTTTGTCCTTAGTTCTAGGTGGCTTCTCTCCTTGATTAGTTTCCACCCATGGCTTCTTGTCCTGCCTTCAGGTGCTTTGGAGAATAGCTTGATTCCCTCTTCTTTGTAGCAGCCCCTTGGATATTGGAACACTGCTGTCATGTCCCCCCTGGTCCCTCTTTTCATTAAACAAGACATGTAATGCTGGTGGCTTACAGTATGTGTGTAGCCAGTGAAACGGGAAAGGATGGAGTGTAAGTCCATTAATTCAGGGCTGATGCTATACCAGAAAAACAGTGTCCTAATTGAAGTCCCTGATTCTCAGCACCGAAGCAACAATCGCATACAAAAAGAATGCAAGAAGCAGGAGAAATTGGGGCGGGTGAGATAATACTGATATAAATGCACCCACCACTCTTTGGTAGCAGGTCTTCATGACATCCCAGACAAAGAGAAATAGAGAGGAGGGGAGAGGGAGAGAGGGAGGGATGGGCTGGCTGTGAATAAATCTGTGCACTTGAAACGCCTTTGACATCCTAGGATTTGGTGGCGAAGTTCTTTTTCTCCCTTGAATTCAAGATGCAGCTAGTGCCAGGTGTAAAGCTCGTAATTTGCATTGATTTCATGTCTCCTTGCAGCCTTTATGCAAATGTGTGCAAAGCCCGAGTACAGAAATCAATTGACACAACATATGTAATGCAACCATTTACCAGCGACTAAAAATGTGTATAAATTTGACATTAAGCACATGTTTATACACGGCTTCTTCTGTTGAGATTGACAAGGCTGGGTAAATGACATGTCCCCTCAGCTTGTTGTTATTTATTTATTTAGCGTGTGATGAGAACAGGATAGCAGAGAAATAAACACACACACACACACACACACACACACATATATATAATTTCTAAGGGAAACTTCTATAGGGACACCGCAGTGGTCTCATAACTGGATGTCCAATTCAGCTATCCGGGCACTCACAAAATGAATGAAGGGCCTTGGTGGCTGAGGCTGTTAAATGCCTAGCACTTAAGTTCCAGCTGCCTACAATTACTGTAGGCTCGAATCCCACCAGGCTCAAGGTTGACTCAGCCTTCCATCCTCTCGGGGTAGGTAAATTGAGGACCCAAGATTGTTGGGGGCAATAAGCTGACTTTGTAAAAATGCCGCTTAGTAATAAGCAGGCGTATACAATGGAATGAAGGCTATTGCTGAGCGCATTGGGTTGTATCCCAAAAATTGTAAGCCGCCCTGAGTCTTCGGAGAAGGGCGGCATATAAATGTAATTAAAAATATATATATTATTAAATTGAGGACTAGCTGTACAGAAATTTGAAACCAGATCACAGAACCATAGCTGCAGTACAGACGCACTTCACCTGGGCTGTCAAATCTTTCTGCACCCAACGTTGCTCTATGACCCAAACAAATGGACTATAGGAATATCTGGAAAGAGCCGCAGTGGCACAGTGGTTAGAGTGCAGTACTGCAAGCTACTTCTGCTGCCTGCTGCCTGCCTGCAATTTGCCAGTTCGAATCTCACCAGGCTCAAAGTTGACTCAGCTTTCCATCCTTCTGAGGTGGAAAATGAGGACCCAGTTTGATGGGGGCAAGAGGCTGACTCTGTAAACTGCTTAGAGAGGGCTGAAAAGCACTGTGAAGCAGTATATAAGTCTAAGGGATCTTGCTAAAACAAAAGCATCGAACCTTGGCAACCTCTATTATGGACTTCAACTCCCACAATTCCCCAGCCAGTCATGGTAGCTGGGGAATTCTGGGAGTTGAAGTCCACAGGACTTAAAGTTGCCAGATGTGTATTAAATCTTCTTTTTTCTTCAAGTAGCTGTACATGTCCAAGAAAAGGGTTGAATCTCGTCAGAACCATCAGAGATTAAACTCTGAGATTTAAGCAATCTAAAGACAGCAAGGAATCTTTGCTTTCACCATAATACAAGTAGCCTTGAGAGATCCTTAGCTCTTTCTGAGCTTGGCTGTTTTCTTGCAGGCATTTCATGACTCAAACTAAGTAACATCCTCCATGCTAGAAGGCAGTGAGATAGAAAGCAACACCAGCCCCTTCTAGCCCTGAGATGTTACCTAGTTTGGTAATGAAATGTCTGTAAGAAAACCACCAAGGTCAGAGAGCACCAAGGATCCCTCATTCCACCCCTGAGGTACAAATATTCTTATTCTCATTGTTGGTAGGAGAGAGAGAAGCTCAAATTCCAGGAAAGGCTCTATCAAGCTGCTAAGCTAATCTGTTGCTCACTGATCGGCTTTCAAAGTCATAATTTGTTATTTGCATTTTAGGGGGTGTATCCAGAATTGCATCATTTTTCTTCAAAGAGTGCATTTCAGCCTAGAACCCCATGCATATTTCTGCAGTTTTTGCCTCTTCCTTCCAAATCCTCCAGGTGAACCCATGCTCCAGCTTATGGATAGTTGACACATCATTGCTCTTAGGAGAACTGCAGGCAATCATTTTGAGGTGCCTCTCAGGGCTCTTAAGATAACAGATTAACAGAGTTGGAAGGGATCTTGTAGGTCATCTAGTCCAACCCCCTGCCCAAGCAGGAGATCCTACACCATTTCTGACAAATGGCAGTCCAGTCTCTTCTTGAAAGCCTCCAGTGATGAAGCTCCAACAACTGCTATTCCCTTGGTTGATTGTTGTCATTGTCAGGAAATTTCTCCTTACTTCTAGGTTGAAACTCTCCTTGATCAGTTTCCATCCATCATTTCTTGTCTGGCTTTCAGGTGCCTTGGAAAATAGCTTGACCCCCCCTCCTCTGTGGGGCAGCCCCTCAAATATTTAAAGACTGATCTCTTGTCTCCCCTGGTCCTTCTCTTTACTGGACTAGCCATGCCCAGTTCCTGTAACCATTCTTCATATTCTCTAAGCATTGACTCCCCAACCCAAGTCTGTTTAGCTTGACTTCCATTGATGCCTTAAGTACCTTCGAACTAAGCAAGGGTGGGGGATAACCTTGAGAAAGGAAGACGTGTGCAATCAGGTGGAAAAACGGATTCCTGAATTCTTTTCTTGCTTCTTCCAACACACCTTGAGACAGCTTTCTTGACCCTCACTTTATTTACCACCTTCAAAAACCTACTTTACAATAATTTATAAATAAAACTTCACCCTTCTGAAGTATGAGGGCTTCATGCTCACTCAGAGAACCAGCTGATTGAGCCCTGTATTTGCCTGAACTTAATTAAAAGCTTAAATATCTCATTAGTGTTAACTGTGGGCCATTCATGTGGCGATAAAAGTTCCTTTATCCTAGGAAGAAACCTTTGTATTATTTTTCCCCCTTGGTCTCCTTCCAAAAATGTGGGGGGGACCCCTCCTTTTTCTCTCCCCAGTGAAGGCCAATTTTCTCCCATTTAATTGCTCCCCTTGACATGAAATCTGGACATAAATGCTGTGTATAAAAATTGGCCATGTTCCACTTTGCCTATTTCTTCCCATTTCTTTTGCCGAGAGCAGAATACAATGACACTCCTGTGTAGACACAACACAACACAACACACATACACATGTACACACATGCATAAAACATACACAACTTTTAAGATAATCTTCCAGGGTCTTTCAGTTACGCGATAGAAGGTTTCCCCTTATTGGATGTTTTTCTGAGAGCGGCTGACCAGACATTTGGAGTTGTTTTAATTTTGAGTAGAAAATTGGACCATCTAAATCGGCAGTTTTCAACCCTGGCCACTTTAAAACAGGGTGGCTGGGGAATTCTGGGAATTGAAGTCCCCACATCTTAAAGGGGCCAAGACTAAAAAGTGCTGATCTTAAATTGTCTCTTCCACCTCCAGAGTTCTCTTTGCTGCCTGTGGCTTTTCCATTATTTTCAAAGGAAAAAAAACTTTCCTTAGGAGCCGTACCCCAGTGGTTAAATGCCATGCCTAAAAATACACACCTGATTCCCTCACTGTGGTCACTTATATTTTTTTTTCTTATTTAGCAAGGCATTTCACTTGAATTCAGCCTATTAAGAGAATTGTTTGTTTGTTGTTTCCAAAACTTGTATTCAGTGCTTTGTTGTGAGTGCTTTTCTATTTGTTTCTGCCTGGTGCACGCTGCTCTGAACTTTGACAGGTGGGAAAGGCAGTATCACAACCCAGGACTGCAAATGTCATTGTCCATTCTTCTAAACACAATGGGCACTCAGGGTGAAAAATAGGCATTAAATATGCTGCTGTCAGGACAGAGCACTACATATATTGCTGGATTCATTTTCCCCAGTTCTTTTTACCTACCGGCCTCTCACACACCTCTAGCTCCACACTCTTCCTCAAACAGACCTACATAAACTCACCTCCCTTGAAGTCTTCTCGTCTCATATATTATTTTCATTTTCATTGTAGTTGCCTCTCTGAGGCACAACAGGTATATATATACATCTTATACATCTTTGCATGGCAGTCTTCTAGGGAACCCAGGACCTCAGTCCTTCTTTGTTCTGAGATCCAAGAAAAGAAAGGAAATCTGCTAATTTTCTTTTTAATATGGTCAATTTGTTTCAGCGGTTCCATCATGCAGGATAGGATATTGTTGGTTTGAGTTTAATAGGATTTTGAGGTAGGTAGATAGATAGATAGATAGATAGATAGATAGATAGATAGATGATAGATGATAGATAGAAGATAGGTGATAGACAGACAGACAGATGATAGATAATAGATGATAGACAGAAGATAGATGTGTAGATAGATGTGTAGATAGATGTCTAGATGTCTAGATAGATGTCTAGATGTCTAGATGTCTAGATAGATGTCTAGATGGATAGATGGATAGATAGATAGATAGATAGATAGATAGATAGAGACAGATGATTCTAGATAGACTAGATAGATTTAGATGCATATAGACAGACAGACAGACAGACAGATAGATAGACAGATGATAGATAGATAGATAGATGATAGACAGACAGACAGATAGAATAAAAATTTTAGATGATAGAAAGATAGATAGATAGATAGATAGATAGATAGATAGATAGATAGATAGATAGAAGATAGGTGATAGATAGATAGATAGATAGATAGACAGACAGATGATAGATAGATAATAGATGATAGACAAATGATAGATGTGTAGATAGATGATAGATAGACAGATGATAAACAGACAGACAGACAGAATAGAAATTTTAGATGATAGAGATAAAAGTTAGATGATAGATAGATAGATAGATAGATAGATAGATAGATAGATAGATAGATAGATAGATCTAGTTTAATGAAAAGAATCACATGATAGCAGAGTTCCAATATCTCAGGGGCTGCCACAAAGAAGAGGCGGTCAACCTGCTTTCCAAAGCACCTGAAGGCAGGACAAGAAACAACGGAGGAAAACTAATGAAAGAGAAATCCAACCTAGAACTAAGGAGAAATTTCCTGACAGTGAGAACAATAAACCAGAGGAACAGAAGTTGCCTCCAGAAGTTGTGGGTGCTCCATCAGTGGAGGGTTTTAAGAGGAGATGGGACAGCCATTTGTCTGAAATGGTACAGGAACTCCTGCCTGATCAGGGGGTTGGACTAGAAGACCTCCAAGGTCCCTTCCAACTTTGTCAGTGTGTTATTCAGATAGCTAGATGATGTATATATAAATATATACAAAAGACCTCTTTGCATCAAAAAAAATACCCTGATGTTCAGATAACTGAAGAAGTTCAAAATATCCCATTTTGTGTCAGCCAGGAAGAAAAAAGCAAGATGGGGCTTTTGATACTTGTTTGTTAGTAAAAGAATGAGGTAGAATCCTTAGTTTGCAAGTTATAATAACTGGACACAAATAAAAGCATTCAGATTTGTTGGACATGCAACCGTGTATGTGTGTGTGTGTGTGTGTGTGTGTGTGTGTTACAGTTGGAACAATCCACTTGCACATTTCACAGTCCTACCTAACAACAACAACAACAAATATATGCAAGGATATGGAAAGAAGTGAACTCTGTATTTTTTTTTTCAAATATAATTAAATATATTTAGGGACTTTAATAGTTGCTATCTTCAAATTTGAAGTGTTGAGAATTGGTAATCAACCCCCAGGACTTAAAATGATCCATTTTGAACCCCAGCTCATCAAATGTTCTGTCTCTCTCTCTCTCTCTCTTTTAATTTGTGTGAATCTGTGAAACAAACAAAAGGCCGAATGCACATCTTTCCATTGTACATTGTCATAGTTGTGTCAAGGGGGCTTATCATACAGATACAGATATAGATAAACAGAGTTGGAAGGGATCTTGTAGGTCATCTAGTCCAACCCCCCCATCCAAGCAGGAGACCCAACACCAATTCTGACAAATGGCAGTCTGGTCTCTTCTTGAAATTCTCATCTTCAAAGAAGATGTTCTGATGCTGCTAGGCATCTTAGCAACCCTTCCTTTCTGTGACACTGAGATCATCTCATCTCATTTGTATCTTTCCCCTTGAAATTCTTTCTTCTTTCTTCTATATTTAAGGAAGGCAATTTACCAAAGCTCTCAACTCCTTCATATCCAGTTATGCTTGGTTAATGTAGTTGGGAGATCCTCAAATTCCCTATTATGCTGTTTTGAATGTAACTTACTTAACTTTAATCATAATTTTGGGGATAGTAATGCTTCCCCATTATGTCCTTTCTCTTCTTCTCTCTCCTTCTCCTTACTTGCCAAATTTTCATTTCAGAAGAGGGGAAAAAATTGAAGGAAGTACCATTTATCTAGGTTTCTGAGAGGGCCCCATCAATCTGTAATTGCATCATTGTAAAAATACTTGATTTTACATCCTTTACAAGGGAAAAATTACAGCATGTTGCATTTTTATATTTTAAAGCCCATATCTTCTTTTTTATTTTCTAAATTAATTGTCTTATGTCTGAGGATGTTTACCCATGTAGTATGGCTTTATGGTTATTATCCTCATCTTTTCTACTACCTTCTCCTATTGGTATCTTATGATTATATTACTTCATTGTTTGTATATATACTGAGAGCTTATGCATTGGAGACAAATTCCTATGCACGCTGGCCAATAATAGCAATAGCAGTTAGACTTATATACTGTTTTACAGTGCTTTACAGCCCTCTCTAAGCGGTTTACAGGGTCAGCCTATTGCCCCCAACAGTCTGGGCCCTCATTTTACCCACCTTGGAAGGATGGAAGGCTGAGTCAACCTTGAGCCTGGTGAGATTTGAACTGCCTAATTGCAGGCAGCCAGCAGCCAGCAGAAATAGCCTGCAGTACTGCATTCCACGGATGGAAGGAAGGAAGGAAGGAAGGAAGGAAGGAAGGAAGGAAGGAAGGAAGGAGAAAAGGAAGAGCAATAGCACTAGCACTTAGACTTATGTACTGCTTCCCAGTGCTATACACCCTTCTCTGAGCAATTTACAGAGTCAGCTTCTTGCCCCCAACAATCTGGGTCCTCATTTTACCCACCTCGGAAGAATGGAAGGCTGAGTCAACCTTGAGCTGGTGAGAATCAAACTGCTGAACTGCAGGCAGCCAGCAGTCAGCAGAAATAGCCTGCAGTACTGCACTCTAACTACTGTGTCACTGTGGCTCAGTGTTCTGTTTAGTTGTTCCAAACAACTAACGTGTTCTGTTCAATTCTGTTTTCTAGTCCATATGTAAATGCACACAAGCACACACTGCAATTTTAGTTGAACAGTTTTTAGATTCATTTTATGGCATATCATTGAATTGCATAGTTTATTTCTTTCACTTTAAGGGCCAGGTTTTTGATGCACCTGGCCTGGAGGTATATCTCTTGAATATACAAATCTCCAATCCAACCATGTCCATCCATGATTTGGTGTTCCTGGAGGCTGTGAAGATTTGGATAAATGAAACAGATTTAAACTGAATGGAGTCACTATTTGTCCACTGGGTTTCTCCATGGGCTCTCGTGGTGATTCTTGATTGGCTGGCACTAGCCATGAAGGAACAAGTTTTCCAACTTGAGGGATTCTCTAAAACAATCAATCCATGATTGTGTTTTCTGCAAGATAACTTTGCTGGGTGGCAAAGTAACTACATTCAGATCAAATAGGAGATGAGATGGAATCCTTGGCAGAACATTATGACCCATCAGTCAACACTTTGAAGATAGCATTTCTCATATCCATCATGATCTGGATATCACAGCCTATGTAGATCAGCCAAAGGAAGCATTCAAAACACCATCTGGCCTACTTTTGTTCAATGACTTTCATCTGCTCAGGCCAGAGGACATGGATGAAGCAACTGATCAATTGCGTGCATTCTTCTTGCATCTTGCAGTTCATCAAAGCTTCTCCAAACTGAGCATTTTCAGGTATGTCAAGACTAAAGCCTTAGTAAGACCACACCTAGAGTACTGCATCCAGTTTTGGTCACCACACTATAAAAAAGATGCTAAGATTCTACAAAAAGTGCAGAGAAGAGCAACCAGGATGATTAGGGGACTGGAGACTAAAGCATATGAAGAACAGTTACAGGAACTGGGCATGGCTAGTCTAGTGAAGAGAAAGACCAGGGGAGACATGATAGCAGTCTTCCAATATTTGAAGGGCTGCCACAGAGAGGAAGGGGTCAAGCTATTTTCCAAAGCACCTGAAGGCCAGACAAGGAATAATGGATGGAAACTGATCAAGGAGAGATTCAACTGGAAATAATGAGAAATTTTCTGACAGTGAGAACAATCAACCAATGGAGCAGAAGTTGTAGGAGCTTCATCACATGAGACTTGCAAGAAGAGATTGGACTGCCATTTGTCAGAAATGGTGTAGAGTCTCTTGCTTGGGCAGGGAGTTGGACTAGATGACCTACAAGGCCCCTTCCAACTCTGTTAATCTGTGTGACTATTAAAAAAATAGTTTCACTGACTATGGATGGGAATTATATGCAGTTTTGTCCAAAATACCTGAAGCTCAGACTGAGGAAGGCTGGTTTCTTACATATAATAGAAAGGGATGCTCGTCTTTGACCTTGGAAGTTGACATAATGAAGTTCTTCATTGGCTGATCTCATGCAATACACTCAACTAGTTCTGTTAGAGAACAATGTGATAAGCTTGGTTATAAGTTAGCTTAGTTGTTGTTTGAAACAAAGCTATTTGGTTACAATACAGTATTTTGTAAGAACCTGAAATGAGTACATTGAATAACTGGATGAACAGAAATATAGGTCAAAGCAGTCAACAAGTCAAGTATCACTTTTAAAGTATCTTGCTTGGCATTAAAATATTTATTTATTTATATCCCACCTTTATTATTTGCATAAACAACTCTGGGTGGCAATCACATCCGATACTCCTTCCTCCTCTTATTTCCCCCACAACAACAACCCTGTGAGGTGGGCTGAGAGAGGGGGATGAAAACTTTCAAACAAGGGAAAAGTTGCCTGGAGATTTCCTTAGCTAAACATACTTGGCTGAAATTTATTTTCTGCCTCTATTTTCATTAGAATCCTGCTTGTTATTGCCATAGAAACAACCAAGGTCAACCTATTGTAATGGTATTTTAAAACATTTTCTATCTTCTCCTGAGACATTTTAGGGGTTATTTTATGGGAAATATTATACACATTCTCTGTAAATAACTAAATTATTGGTACAAGCTGTGAGTGACATGATAGGAAAGGAGACGTAGATAGAGAACAAGATGAAGAAAATCATGACCATGTCAGTCTGTCGTCTTCCACAAGCATTTGTGTTTGTTGGACATAAATTTTGAATTTTTTTATTAATTCAGAGAAAGAGACATGAGGTAGCAGCCTTTCCAAGAGAAGCAGAGTGGAAAGTAATTTGCATTTCCATATTTTATTGCATGCATGGGAATTCACGTACTAGAAAGATGTTGATACTGCTTAAAGGGATGTATATGTATGTGCAAGTCACCTGTATATATTGTACATACCACATTTATATAGTGCTGCAATCATACAGAGTCTTTGGGGCTCACAATAATTGCACTAAAAAATAAAAACGCAAAACTCAACAGTCAAAAAAACCCAATGTAGCTTCCAAGTAGCATCTGGCACCAAATCCTAACTAAAATGTTCTGTTTTCAAAATGTTTTGGCAGGTGGATTTGGGGGCAAATATACTTTTGTTTTGTGGGAAGCCATTCCAGAAAGCTAGTTTAGACTGGTTAGATAAATGTGTGAGGTTTATCAACCAATGTGAGTCATAATCTCTTACTAATGGTTTGTTACTGCGATCTCCATACAAATTGATAGAAGAGAATATTTGTAGTTCAGAATTGAACTGTGGGGTCAGTTCAGCTTGGTTGCTTTCTTGCAGATGTTTCATTACCCAACTAGGTAACAGTATCAATGCCAATAGGAAGTGGAGTTTGAGCCAAGGTGGCACAGTGGTTAGAGTGTAGTACTGGAGTCTGCTTCTGTTCAAATCTCATCAGGCTCAAGGTTGACTCAGCCTTCCATCCTTCTGAGGTCGGTAAAATGAGGACCCAGATTGTTGGGGGCAAGAGGCTGACTCTAAACTACTTAGAGCGGGCTGTAAAACACTGTGAAGTGGTATATAAGTCTAAGTGCTATTGCTATTGCTTTCATTTTATAGTCTAATTGCTTGCTTTGTCACTGTTGGTAGATGTGGTCTTAGTAATGATTTAGTAATTAGTTTAGTAATAGCCTATTACTAAATGTCTACTTCAGAGCTGTCTATAATCACCAGAATAATCTCTTCTGTTTTTCAACAGCTCCTACCTTGTCTTGACTTACTTTCTGCATGTACATAAAAACAAAATTTCCATACTTCCATAGGATCCACATTTTTAAAATACCAACATATTGGGACCAACACAGTAGATTTTCTCTTCCATGTGCTGCTTCTTAATTTCCTGATAACAATGTGTTAGTTATCTTTGCTCTGTTTTACTTGCTTTTATCTCAACTGTTTGTTTCCCATTTATGGTTATCTCATCAGTTTTGATTCTGCCCTGATTAATTACAATGGCAAGATTTGTCCTTTGTGTTTCTATTGTGGATTTTCTATCCTAAGGCAATGAAATTTTCAAGGATTCATTCAATCACCCCCAAAGGCATAAGACCTGCCAGTCTTGGAAAACAGCCTCCGCTTATGGACATTTATAGATACTTAATTCCAGATCTAATTAACATTGGAAGGAAGAATGAAAAACAGGAGCCAATTTGACATGAGTTGTAAACTAAGGCTGGCTGAAACTCTATTCTGCACGTTGACTGAGATGTTAACGTTAAAGGCAACTAATGTATTCATCACCACAGTTAGTTTGCGTTATCTAGATGCAAAATCAGGAAGGATTTAATGTCTTTTCTAAGCCACTTGCTTTCAATCTTAGCTCCTATTTTGCAAACCTCAATATCCTAAATCCAAGTTTTGGGAGATCTCAGTATAGAAATGCCTGCAGCTTTCCCCACCTCTAGAAGATTTCTAGAAGACAATTCGAAGGCATGATGGACTAGGAACAAATGAGAAATCCCAAAACAGAATAAAGGAAGACGGATTACAGACCAAAGCTCTTTCTTTTATCATCTTTCTTCCCCAGGGGGTTTCTGGCAATAAAACCACTGAATCTAGAGCATGGGTGTCCAACTTGTGATGTCACGTTGTTGTTACGTGATGTATCATGACTTTTTTCCCCTTCACTAAACCGGGGATTGGTGTGGCCAGCGTGTGACGCATCCGGGCTGCGAGTTTGACATGCCTGATTTCTAGAGTAATGTCCCCTGTGAGATGACAAGTTGCCTAAAAAATAGCCAGCACTTGGGCTCCTGTGGACAGGGGAGGAGGAGGAGGAGGAGGAAGAAGAGGAGGAGGAGAGTGGCCTTGTAGTGTTTGTGTCTGTATTGCTTGGCTCCTGTGTGATTGTGCTGTCTCTTTTGGATTTTGGAGTGTACTGACTTGGATATATGTAAAAGAACCCATGATATGTCTTTTTTTTTGTAAAGAAATGATAATCATGAATTGGAATCACCAAAGCATGTTTCTGTTATAGCAAGCCTCTCCCATTAGCACATCCCTCCTGTTTGAAGGCTATCCATAGCCTTTGAAATATGATGAAGCCAGCCAGTTCCAAACCAAAACTAGCATTTATATAGTCCATGGACAGTTCCTGATTTCCACCGCTTTCTATCAAAGCTAAAATTGACATTTTCCGTCCTCTCTAGACTCCTTTCATTGCCTGCTATGTTAAAATGTGTAACTACTGATCCTGTCTCCCCTTGTATGCACATACTCAGGCAGAGGTGTCCAACCGTGACAACTTTAAGACCTGTGGACTTCAACCCCCAGAATTCCCTACCCAGCCATGCCGGCTGGGGAATTCTGGGAGTTGTAGTCCACAGCAGAGATGGGCTGCACTTTTTTTGAGAAGGGGTTCGCTGGTCGTGAGCATGCGTTTTGGTGCTGAAACGCGAGTTCAAACAAGCAGCCAATAGACTCAGGCAGCTCCAGTGAGTACAGCAGGGTGGTGTGGAACTCACCTGGGCAACCTGAGTGGGGGAAAAGTTAGTTATTTAGGAAAAGCATAGCACAAGGGTGGGTCGACGGGCCCAGCCAGAGATCACAGCTAGGGGTTCACCTGAACCCCTCTGACCATCTAGCAGCCCACCACTGGTCCACAGATCTTAAAGTTACTAAAGTTGGACATCCCTGTTCTGAGGCTTGGCCTTCAAGCTGAATTTATTTATTTATTTATTTATTTATTTATTTATTTATTTATTTATTTATTCGATTTATATGCTGCCCTATCTCCTGAGGGACTCAGGGCGGCTTACAATTACATAGGATTTAATACAATCAGACAAACAAATGGATGAGTTGAGGTCTCACTACTGATTAGGATAATTTAGGATATGTTCAGAACCCTTTCCTGTTCTCCCTCAGTCCGGGTAGGCTAGTTGGAATAGCCAAGTTTTTAAATCATGGCGGAAGGAGCGGAGGTCAGGGGCCATCCGGAGCCCCAGGAGAAGTTGATTCTGTAGGGTGGGTGCTCCCACTGAGAAGGCCCTACTCCTGGGGACGGCCAGACGAAATACAACCTGAAATACAGCTATGGAACCAGCATATTCTACCAATGAACACAATTTGGGTCGTAATCAGTAGTGGGATCCTACCTTAGTCGCTACCGGTTCGGTGGGCGATCGTGCCTCTAACATACGTCTCCCCCTAACAAGCCAATCAGTTGAGAGGATGAAGAAGCTAGGAGTGACCCTCCAACCCTCCCATGTGCTTTTCAGTCTTTTATCCTCCTCTCAGTTGATCAGAGCCCCCCTCCCTTTTTTTAACTACCAGTTCAGTTGAACCAGTCCAAATGGGTAGCATACCACCACTGCTCTTAATGGCCAAAGCCCAAGAAGGAAAGGACATTCTTGGCCTCTTTCATTATCTTTTCCCCAACCACCCTAAACGAATGTGCTTACTGACCTGCAGATCGATTGTCTCATTTGCAAAGACCAATGAACGTAACAGATGCAACTCTAGGGCATCTTGGTTCTGCGGCAGTGCATTCCTTAAAGGTACAATATATACTTAGCAATATATGTCTTCCAACCTGTGATAGATGAAACCAGAGACACAG
The DNA here is from genome assembly GCA_009733165.1 of Naja naja. Taxonomy (NCBI): domain Eukaryota; kingdom Metazoa; phylum Chordata; class Lepidosauria; order Squamata; family Elapidae; genus Naja; species Naja naja. The sequence goes on along the minus strand of CM019156.1, from coordinate 25,140,790 downwards.
CAGTCCCTTCCCACACATACCAAATACCATTTCTTGAAACCTTACCTGCTAGTCTCCAGGATATTTATCTGTTCCCCCAAAAGCTCCAAGGCACCAACTGTATGATATGGTCATTTGTTTTGCAGTAACCCCTTTCAAGCTCACTTTAAAAAAAAATTCTTGGGTTTTTTGGTGGTTCAGATAAAATGGTAGAAAACCGCCATGGATTTACAACAGTCGTAGTGTCTTAAGTCCTGTGATCATTGCTTGTGATTTTCCCAGCCAAACCAAAGTCAATGAGGGGTAGCCCGATTCATTTAACCACTTAAATCAGATGGACACAAAAGGGGGTTATATGAGACCGGGACACTGTGACCGTCATAAATACGAAGCAGTTGCCAAGCATCAGAATGTTGATCACGGGATCATGGGGATGCTGCAATGGTCATAAGTGTGAAAAACAGTCATCGGTCTGTTTTTTTCAGTGTCGTAACTTCAAATGGTCACCCAACAAACTACTACTATTAATAATAATTTATTCGACTTGTATGCTGCCCTACTCCCTAAGGACTCAGGGCGGTGGACATTAAAACAGAGCAAATTTACAATAAAAAACTATTAAATAGAACAAGTCAAATACATTAAAACATTAAAATAAATTAAATAGCCCTAAAACCCCACCCGGGTCATTCCAGGCCAGCCTGTTGAAACAACCAGGTCTTCAGGTCTCGGTGGAAGGAGCAGAAATCAGGGGCCAAATGGAGATCCACGGGGAGCTGATTCCAGAGGGCGGCTCCCCAGGAGAAGGCCCTAGCTCTGGGGACCGCCAGCCGACAATGCCTGACTGACGGTATCCCAAGGAGGCCCCTCCTATGGGAGCGAACAGGGCGATTGGAAAGTGATGCTGGCAGGAGGCATTCCCTCAAGTACCCTGGACCCAAGCCATTTAGGGCTTTGTAAGTTGTTACTAGCACCTTGAAGGTAACCCGGGAAACAACTGGCAACCAATGCAGGTCGCGAAGGAGGGGTGTAACATGGGAGTATCGGGACATTCCCATCACAGCCCGCGCGCCCAGATTCCTCACCCTATCCATGGGGGCGGGGGGCAACACCTCTCCCCCCATGACCAAAGATGGTACATCCAATGAAGACCGAGATGCCAGTAGGAACAGCCACTCAGTCTTGGTCTGTTGTAAATCAAGAACTACCTGTACAGTTGAAGATGAAATGTGCATAATTTAGTGAATATTTTAGTACTCCAGTGATACAGGGGAGGAGGGGAGAATAGCAATAGCACTTAGACTTATATACCGCTTTATAGTGCTTTATAGCCCTCTCTAAGCAGTTTACAGAGACAGCATATTACCTCCAACAATCTGGGTCCTCACGTTACCCACTTCAGAAGGACAGAAGGCTGAGTCAACCTTGAGCTGGTAAGAATTGAACTCTTGGCTGTGGGCAGAGTTAGCCTGCAATACTGCATTCTAACCACTGTGAAGGGAAGAAGGAAGGAAGGAAGGAAGGAAGGAAGGAAGGAAGGAAGGAAGGAAGGAAGGAAGGAAAATAGCAATAGTACTTAGACTTACATACTGCTTCACAGTGCTTTACAACCCTCTCTAAGCAGTTTACAGAGTCAGCATATTGTCCTCAAACAATCTGAGTCGTGCGCAGAAATGGACAAATTGACAAAGGAATTAAAAAATAAGGATGAATCAGATTATTACAAAGTATGGGGTAAGTTTTATGGTTGGTTAGAAAAAAGAAAGGATCAAGACAATAAGAAATGATTAAATGTATATATATATTCTATATAGAATGTAAACATGTATTATTTTTATATGTGATTTAGCAATGCAAGACAAATATGTGGGTTAGGAGGATTGTACCATGTTCAATGTTTTTAATGTTTCTTTTTCTTTTTGTTTGTGTTTGTTTGTTCAATAAAATTTAAAATTAAAAAACAAAACAATCTGAGTCTTCATTTTACCCACCTCAGAAGGAAGGAAGGCTGAGTCAACCTTGAGCCTGGGGAGATTTGAACTGGCCAAATTGCAGGCAACTGGCTGCAGCAGAAGGCACAACAGTGACATACATGTGTGGGTCCAAAGTTAAACTCAAAATTTCTCAGCCTTCCTTTATTTTGCCAAGAATTATATGGGCTCACAGTATAACGTCTGGGAGAACCGTGAACATCCCCATGAATGGGGACAAATGAACACATTTACAATCTACACAGATTCTATTCTTCAGGGTGTCATTTCTCAGGACTGTAATAGGTGATTGCTGAACAGTTTCATGTTGATGGTCTTTAAAATATTGTGCTGGATGTCAAGGCTTATCTTTATGCCTGTCTCCTCTCTTTCCCATATAATTACGTTGTGTGCTTCTATCCTTTGTATTCATGTTCCACTGACTTTGATTGAGGGGTGGTAGGGAATATTGCCATTTAGAACAGAAACAGAGAGCCAGATATCGTATTGCACATTATTTCTTGGTTAAATCCACATTACAGTAACACTGCAATTTTGTTTGGCGACAGATTTTGCTCCCTTTTCAGGATTTTATGGTGTTTTGCGACTAGTCAAACTTCTTGGAAAATCCGATCCTTCTCCTTTGCACATGCCTGCATTCATGCCTAGACATGGAATTCCTTGTTGTGGTTATCTGGAATGAAAAAAGTTCTAGAAAGAGTGCAGAGAAGAGCAACAAAGATCATTAGGGGTCTGGAAGATAAACCATACACTGAATGGTTGCAAGAATTGGGTATGTCTAGTCTAATGAAGAGAAAGACTAGGGTGATGTCATAGCAGTCTTCCAGTAATCGGGGGCTGTCACAGAGAAATGGGTTCAACATATACTCCAAAAACACCTGAGGGCAGGACAAGAAGTAATGGATGGAAGCTTATCAAAAAGAGATCCAACCTAAAATTGAGGAGAAATTTGTTCTTCAACTATCAGTGAAAACCATCAGTGAAATAGCTTGCATCCAGAAGTTGTGGGTGCTCCATCAAGGGAGGTTTTTAAGAACAGATTGGACAGCCATTTGCCTAGAATGGTAAAGTGTCTCTTACTCAAGTAGAGAGTTGGAATAGATCAGAGGTGGTATTCAGCAGGTTCGGACCAGTAGTGGAAATTTTGAGTAGTTCGGAGAACCGGCAAATACCACCTCTGACTGGCCTTGCCACCTTGCCAGAGGTGGTATTCAGCAGGTTCTGCCCAGTTTTGGAGAACCGGTAGTGGAAATTATGAGTAGTTCGGAGAACCGGCAAATACTACCTCTGACTGGCCCCGCCCCCATCTATTCTCCGCCTCCCATTGAGTCCCAGCTGATTGGCTGGGTCTTCTTTGGTTGCCCTGCACAGGAGAATGGAGCTGGAAAGCAGGTTAGTGGGGTGGGGAGGGAATGGGGATTTTGCAGTATCCTTTCCTTGCCACGCCCACCAAGCTACACCCACCAAGCCACCCTACGCCCCCAAGCCACACTCACAGAACCGTTAGTAAAAAATTTTGAATCCCACCACTGGACTAGAAGACCTTCAAGGCCCCTTCCAACTCTTTTATTCCTTATTCACCGTCCACTTATTTTAGAAGACAACTGTTGGTTAGGTGCAAACTGACCCTACTTCATATTAAATGTCCCATAAAGCATGAGTTGTTTTGGAAAGTTCCTTAAGTAAGGATGCAGTGCCTATTTTTTCTATCCTGAAATACATATATTTAGAACCACAATCACCGTCCAGGAATGAAAGTAATTCTTGCCTATTTGTGAGTCTGTACAGATATGTGCAGGGACTTGTTCCTTAAGCTGTTACGCAGTTAAATGGAGCTCTGAAAATGAAGAATGGTACAACCAATAATATTTGGGGCAATAGATTACTACCCCACGGGCAAAGTGATCAGAATTTTGAGCGAGAAACGGATGTGTCATTAAGCATATTCGCAAATCAGTCTCTTAAAACTTGGAACTTGAGCAAAGGCAGGTATAAATATTAACAGAAAACAGGAGTGCTATATTTAGAAACCTTTGAATGTCTTTTTTCCTCCCTTTCTTTAAATGGAATTTTCATACCGAGCAAGTCTTTCCAGCTTGTGAAAAGATTATAACACCCTTTAATGCACTGGGCATGATAGAAAGTCCGACTTAGACAGAAAAGAATTTCTGATAATTACGCTTGGATTTCTTGTGTGGACATTGTGAGAATGGCCAGTCAGATATTTTCATAGCTGATTTTAATCACATTTCTTGTGCTGTTCAATATCAGCCTTTTGACAACATCTTTTGGATTCAATTGGAAAGAAAACAAAAGAGACACAGTGGACTATGGTATGCAAAAAAAAACACCCACATTTTCCGTCTCCATGGCATCCTCTACCTCAAGGCATACAGCTAGCCCCTAATTAGTTAATAACCTAATCAAATGAAAATGTTAATAATAAATATCTGGAACAATATATCAGCATTAATCCCCCAAACCCCTGGCTTTTTATTTTAATTACATTCCCCTTTCCTCTCCTTTTTGAAAAAAAATATATATTAGGATTTAAAACCAACCCATCTTGTAAAAATAATGGGCAGTATACCAAGCTGTCTAGAACAGTGAAATTGAAAGAAAAGAAAAGTTTAGTGGGGAGGAATCTTTTCTAATCTTGTTATTTATTTGTTATTTATTTATTAATTGACCAATTATATGCCACCCTATCTCCCTAGGGACTCAGGGCGGCTCACATAAAAAGACCCAATACAAAAGTTAAAAGAAGTTAAAAAATTATTAAATATTAATTTGACCAAATAGTATTAAAACCCCATCAGAAGACATTTAAAACTAAGCCCCCCCTCTCAGTCCAGGCCGGATTGTTCAAATAACCAAGTCTTTAGGCCGTGGCGGAAGGAGTGGAGGTCAGGGGCCAATCGTAGCTCCAGGGGAAGCTGGTTCCGTAAAGTGGGCGCCCCCACAGAGAAGGCCCTACCGCTAAGGTCCATCAGCTGACATTGTTTGGCCGACAGTACCCCAAGGAGGCCCTGTCTGTGGGTGCGTACCGGACGATGGGTATTCAATGCTGGCAGGAGAATTCTCGCAAGTACGCCGGCCCTAAGCCATGTTATCAAGTATGTATGAATGCAGAAAAAATTGTTGGGATATAGGAAATGCATGTTGAAAGGTACAGAATTCTGCATCCTGGATTTTGTCAATATAGATATGTATTTTGAGGCTATTATAACAACACTGGTGGGTTTCAGTTCATACCATCCTGCTTTGGAATACAAGCTTACCTGTGTTCAGGTGTCTATCTGGAATTTTTTTTGGCTTCAGCCTCCTGCAATCTCTTGTAATGTACCATCAACTTCCTTTGCTTTGCTCCTTCCTGATTTACTTTTGAAAGTTTCCATGTTTTTCCCCAATCAATGAAAAAAACATATCACAGGCTGATCTCTTAATTCTGAACTTCCTTTTAGGTAAATCAGTAAAATATGATTATTGGTGCAATCACAGGTCATAACATGGAAATGTCATAAAATACAATAAAATGATTATAAAACCATGAAATTAGAATATAGAATAACTAGCTCCATACCCATGCTTTGCTACAAAACTCTGTGATCGGGCTGCTGCTGCCTACCAGCATCCATTGGTATTCATCTGGCTAGCGTCCTGTCAGTGTGTGAGAGAGTTGAGGGCTGTTTGGAAACTGAAGCAATATTTGCTGTGTGAGCAAGAAGGAGACAGCAAGAAACTTGGGCATGGCTTAGCTCAACTGTTCTGCACTAAAGCTGCTTGGTGCCATGAAACTGAAACTCCTCTCCTCTGCTTGTGTTTTGCATTTGGAACATATTTCTTTTCAGATGGGGAGGGGGAGTAGAACTCCTTAGCATTAGAGCATGTTAATAGTAATATGAGGAATACTAGTGCTCTGATGGTCATTTTGAAAAATCCTTTCTTAGTGAGTGTGACGACCCAGAGTATATCAGAAATATAACAAAACCCAAAACATAACTAAAAGTCCTTTAATGCCTTCAACTTGGCTTCACTATTTAATTGTTCACAGCGGAGCTGTAAACTATTTTCAGAATAACATTTCAAAGGAAAGTAACACAGTTCAAATTCAAAGAGCCAATAATGAAGCAAAAACCAAAAACAAACCACACTGAATAAAGTTCCATGACAGACCAGGATAGATAATTGCCAACTTCAGGAAGATAACCAGGTACAGTCCGTTGGAAGAACGCCAACCAAGATAAACCTTGTTTAGGAATAAAACACTAATTTCTCTCCAGCGTCTGTTAGCATGCAGGTCCCAACTCTTATGCAAATCTCACACCTGCAACCCATGAAGAAGATCATGGCCCTCTCCTCCCGAGTAGACCATGTTTTACCCTGATCCTCTCCTCCCTGCATGCCCTAGGATGATAAGAGATGGGCCTGGGTCCTCCTCTGACTGCTCAGCCGGCCTCTTCCCTTCCCCAGCCTCCTCCACCACCTCTGGAGCCACACTTCCACTCCCTGTTGGCTGTTCCTCCTCTCCCTCGGAGTCAGCCTCCACCAGGGGTATGACAGTGAGCACCTAGAAGCCAAGAGGAACATACATGCCAAATTTCAAGTTTGTAGGCTTTACGGTTCTGGAGATTTTGTGATGATGCATGAGTGGTGTTTCATAGATAGATAGATAGATAGATAGATAGATAGATAGATAGATAGATAGATAGATAGATAGATAGATTGAAGGCAGGACAATGGATGGAAACTAATCATGGAGAGAAGCAACCTAGAACTAAGGAGAAATATCCAGTAAGGACAATCAACCAGTGGAATGTCTTGCCATCAAAAGTTGTGGGTGCTCCATCACTGGAGGTTTGTTTTAGAAAAGCTTGAACAACTATTTGTCTGGAATTGTATAATTATTGAGCAGAGAGCTGGACTGGAAGACCTTCAAGGTCCCTTCCAATTCTATTGCTCCTTCTTCTGTTATTCTGAGGTATTTAGATGTCAAAAGATTACCACAAAACAAAGCCAAAGCTACAACTAAGATTTTAAAGCATTTCCCTCCCCCAAGTTTAAATGGCAGCTGACCAAAAGTTGCAACAGTTGGAAACACATCTGGAAGAACATCACTTTAGACTTTCAAGAAGAGATTGCACTGCCATTTGTCAGAAATGGTGTAGGGTCTCCTGCTTAAATGGGGAGGGGGGTTGGACTAGATGACCTACAAGGTCCCTTTCAACTCTGATTATCTGTAACTTCTGTAATGTTCACTTTTTCAAGGGTCACAACTCTTGAGTTCGTGTACCATGAATAACTTGCCGCCAGGGGTGGCATTCAATTTTTTTTAACAACCGGTTCTGTGGGCATGGCTTAGGTGGTGGGCATGGCTTGGTGGTCATGTGACTGGGTGGGCATGGCTTGGTGGTCATGTAACTGGCTGGGCGTGGCCATCTCAATATCACTCACATCGAGGCACGCATCTCTTCGCCTGGCCTCTCATGACTGTGGGGATGCTGCAACAGCCGTAAGTGTGAAAAATGGTCATAAGTCACTTTTTTCAGTGACATTGTAACTTTGAATGGTCACTCCACACAAGCAAAGTACCAGCAAAGGAGGGGAAAAAAACTCAAGAGACGTTCCAGAGACAGGAAGTCTAGTCCTGCCAAGAATGTAATAAGGGTTAACGGAGAGGCAGTTTCTGTAAGCAACACCAGAATGTTTCCTTCCTGCCTTCCTTACAGGATTAGGCCAGTAATTTCTTCTAACAACCAGTTCTCCGAACTGCTTAGAATGTTAACAACCGGTTCTAGTGAATAGGTGCGAACTGGGAGAATCCCACCCCTGCTTGGTGCCGATCTCACTGTAAATGGGGAAACAGACATCCTTTTGGATAAGACTCAGCGCCAAACATTTGAGGTAGCGGTGCAGTTTTGGCCACAGGTAAAGCCCCTATGGACATGGTGATCTACTCCTGCAACATCACAACATACAACAGTACTGTACGGTGAGCATGATTCTGCTCTGCTCCTTTTGGTGAGCCAGGAGACCAGCAGCTTCCTCCTCTTGGGTTCATAGTTTCTTTTTCTTTTTTTCTTTTTTCATGGCAAAATAAAATCAGTGGATAGCACATATTTTTGTGGCACCCCTTGCTTTCTTTTCACACCTTCTGATACCTTTTATGTACAAGGTCAAATGCGCAGCTTCTGGTACTGCAAACGTCTCTTGACCTTCCGCAACCAATTGAGCGACTGAGCATAATGCGTAAGGAAATAAGCAAGAGAGACTTACTGCCCTTTGAGTAGAATACACACCAAGAGTCCTTCCCTCTTTTTAAGCAGTGCCATCAAGGGAGAGTTGGAAGCACATCTTCTTCCTTTTTGCTCCTTACCGCAGTTTCCTGCGTTCTGTCTCAGGTTTGCTTTTTCCTCCAATCCAGCTTTTCTTTCCCCTAATCTCTGGGGATGCTTTGATCTCTGCTTGCCCTTGTAAATCATTCAACAGAGCAGCCACCTTACAAAACTCGCTTCCTTAAATGTTTCAGTACTTTTACTGCACTCTCCGGGGCCCTTGCCTATATCCGGCAAAGTAGCACATGAAGCGGAAGCGCCTCTCTCTCTTTTTTTCTCTCTTCTGAATTCTCTCTGAAGCTCAATCTGCAATCACCTTAATTGCTGCTTATCAACAGTAAATCAACAGTCCTCTGGATGCACCTGAAATTAACTTGTCCTTTTATTCGTTCTATGGGCATTTGCAGGGGCGGGGGAAACGAAACCCCCCCCACATACATTCCTATCCTTCAGCATGCACAGACAAGCAATTGCAGTTTTCTCCTTGTTCTTGCTGTGATAGTGGAGTTAGGAAGCCATGGCTCAGACAGAAACATCCCTGAATTAAATCTTCAGAAATGACTCCCTTTGGTACGGGAAGGCAGTTTCCATCTGTTCCTTGTGTTGCTAACAGCCGGATCTGTAATCAATTTGCTTGTTTTTGACCATGTGAGAATGAACTCTTACAAAACAGAGAGGTCAGAAGGAGAGAGAGAGACAGACAGAGACAGAGACAGAGGCAGAGAGAGACAGACACAGAGACACAGACACATAGACACAGAGAGAGAGAGAGAGAGAGAGAGAGACAGAGACAGAAGACAGAACAGAGACAGAGAGAGAAAGAGACAGAGAAGAGAGCAAAGACACAGAAAAGAGAAAAAACAAAAAAAATAAAAACTAACAAAGAGAGGCAGAGAAAGAGACGAAAATCAGCATAACAGACAAAGAGACAGAGACATTCAGAAAAGACAGAGAGACAAGAGACAGAACGAATGGCAGAGAAAAAAAGAAAAAAAGAGGAGAGACAGAGAGACAGAGACAGGAGATGAGAGGAGAGAGAGAGGGAGAGGAAGAAAGACCAAGAGACACAAGAGCACATTTCCACATTCACAAAATAAAGATAAAAAAAAGAGCATGAAAACACAGAGAGAAGAACAGAAGATAGAGCAAAGACCTAGAGAGAAAGCTCAGAACAAAGATGACAAAGACACAGACACACATTTCACAGAGAGAGAAAAGAAAAGAACAAACAGAGAGCCAAAGACTCAGACCAAGAGAAAAGAGAGACTCAGAAAGATAGAAGAGATGAACACTAGAGACTCAGACACAGGAACTCAGAGAGAGAGGAACAAGAGAAAAAAAAGAAGAACTCAGAAAACAGAAGAAGAAGAAAGAAGAAAGATAAATGAAGAGAGAGAAGAAGAAAGACAGAAACAGAGATAGAGATAGAGAGAGAAGAGAACTCAGAAAGAATATAAGAGACAGTCAGAGAGATAGAAGAGACATCAGACTCCCAGAACTCAGACTAAAGAAAGAGAAGAGAAGAAGAAAGAAAGAGACTCAGAGAAAAAGAGAAACAGAGAGAAGAAGAAAGAAAAGGGGGGGGAGAGAGAAGACAGACAGAGACCAAGAGACCAGAACACATGAACCTACACTATACACAGATAGAAAAGAATCCGAGAAGAGAAGACAAGAGAGAATAGACGAGAGGAAAAGACAAGAAAGACACACACAGAGAGAGAGAGACAGAGGCAGAGAGAGACAGACACAGAGACACACACACACACACACAGACAGAGAGACAGAGACAGACAAAGAAAAGAGACACAGAGAGCGAGAGACAGACAGAGACGAGAGAAAGACAGAGAGAGAGAGACAGACAGACACAGACACACAGACACACAGAGACAGAGACAGAGACAGAGAAAGAGAAAGAGAGAGACACAGAGAGAGCCAGAGCCAGAGAGAGAGACAGAGAGACAAGAGAGAAAGAGAGAAAGAGAGAGAGAGATGGACTCAGCCTGGGAAACAATGAACATGTTAATTAAGAAAATGAACTTTTTTGTAAGTCCTGGAACACACAGGAAAGCAAAATCAAGATATGTTGGGCCTTTTCATCAGGCTGCCTCCTTTCCAATGATCAGCTGGGTGAACTGCTCCCTTAAATGCTTCTTACAACAAATTTTAATTATCTGCATTTCTCATACTTCCCGTCTCAGCCTACAACTTACATGTTTGTTTGGATGTCCTACTAAATGTGTATCTTTCTAACTAATACGTTTCTGTGGATTAACAGATGCTGTGCCACCTATTCGGGCTTTTCTTTCTTTCTTTGTATCGTTAGATTGTAATTGGCTTTAAATTCCAAGCGGCTCATTGCTAATGATATTCAGTCCATTTTAATTAAAGGGACACTGTCAAGTACTTCCTTTATAATTCCCCCTCCCACTTTTGCGGGTGTACTCTCAGTTGTAATACCTTTTTTCCCCCTTTTTTTTGCAAGCTTGGAGGTAATAATTAAAATAATTCTCTGCTGATTTTGTTCTTTTCAGTTGGACAAACTTTGATCCATTATTTTTGTTTAAATAGAGCTAAAATTAACATGGATGCTTTCTTTTTTTTTTTAAATCCCCTGACTATTTTTCAGCTGTAGGCAGTGCTGCGTCTTTTCCCTGATTTTGTTCTCACCTTTCCACAGTTCCTTGTTCTCTAACAAGTCAGTGACGGTATGGACAGCCTTGCAGACAGATAGGATCAAGATCATGTGAAGTGTTAATACCACTCTATAGTGCCTTGGTAAGACCACACTTGGAATATTGCAGCTTTGGTCATGATAATATTAAAAAAAAAATGTTGAGCCTTTAGAAGAAGAGCATGGAAGAGTATGGAAGATGATTAGGGGACTGGAGGCTAAAGCATATCAAGAACGGTTACAAAAATTAGGTATGTCTAGTTTGATGAAAACAAGGGGTGACATGATGGCAGTGTTCTGATATTTGAGGGGATGCCACAAAGAAGAGGGGGTCAAGCTATTCTCCAAAGCACCTGAAAGGCAGGACAAGAAGCAATGGGTGGAAACTAATCAAGGAGAGAAGCAACCTTGAACTAAGAAGAAACTTCTTAACAGTGAGATCAATTAATCAGTGGAATGACTTGCCTGCAGAACTTGTGGGTGCTCCAACAATGGAGGTTTTTAAGAAAAGACTGGACAGCCATTTTTCTGAAATGGTATAGGGTTTTCTGCCTAAGCAGGGGGTTGGACTAGAAGACCTCCAAGGTCCCTTCCAGCTTTATTTTATTCTGATTCTGGACCATGGTCTGCATTACCTACAGGAAAGGCAAGGGATAGGCTGCACCTCACAACAACAGCTATCCTATGGACAGAAGGTTTGATTGGAAAGGCAGAAATGGCTAAGTGGGAGAAGTCATAGAGGCCTAGGCTTCTGCAGCAAGCCAAGACTGTGTCAAAATTATGACACGTGCATGGTGAAGATCATGATGCCAGTAGCAAGCAGCCTTACACTTTCGCATCCCAGCCTCTGACAAAAGTCATGGGTGTTATTACATTGAATTGAACAGAATTGAATACTTCATTTGGCCAAGTGTGATAAGATATACAAGGAATTGGTCTCCAGGATAGATGCCCCCAGTTACATGAAAAACAACAACATGATAATACCATTAAAAGGGAAGATAAAAATATTAGGATTAATATTAATATCACAGCCATACTACATGGATAAATGTTAGATGTTCGACAGCACTGTGAGAATTAGAGAGTTCAGCAGAGTGATGGCTAGTTGTTTTGGCATGTAGTGCTCTATAGTGCCACCTTGAGGGGAGGAGTTGAAACAGTTTCTGTCCAGGATGTGAAGGATCCACAGATATTTTCTCAGCCCTCAGTCTGACCCACACAATATAGGGAACTTCTATGGAAGGCAGACTGGTTGCAAAATATGCCATGATACGTGGTTTATTGCTTGCCTCTTGCCTGCAACATGGCTTGTAGTTCAACTTTGAGATTTAAACTGGATCCAAGTCTCTCATTTCTCAGGAACTGGAAATTGTGGATCACTGTAACCCAGCCAAGATTGAACAGTCTGTTTTCCTTGATACATAGGATTTGGGGAGAATTTATCAAACATTTAGGCTGCCTTGAGCTGCTTGGGGGAAAGACGGACTATAAATCTAATGTAATGGCAGAGATAGTTTTACTTCTTGAAAGTTTTAAGGATATCTGAGCCAGTGACCCAATCATGGCATGGCTGGGTCAACGGGTTCTTCATAATTAAGGCAACCCAGTATTCTTGTGAGTAATATATTTCAAAGCAGCCTTGTTTAGACTTGGAAGGTGGAAGCAAACTGAACCCCATCAATGCAAAAAGAATATGAAACTGACAGGATTTGCATAGCAGGTCAGCCTGTAAACAAAGCAAATGTTTTCCACATGACAGTTTCTGCCAATAATTGCTTCTAATTACTTTCCAGGCATCAACGAATCTGCCCTGTGCCTGGTACATCTCTGTCCATTCAACTCTGCTTTATTCGAAGGTTCCCCATCCCCCATTCTGAAACAAGAACTTGTTTGCAAGCAAATTGCCCGCACAGGCTTTAAATTGCATGATTGTGTCCAGAGACATAAAGAGGTTTTGTCTTTTTCATCATCTCAAATTTTAGTAGTTACTCAGATATTTATTGTAGTGAAAGTACCTTGGCAAAGGACTCTGCCCGGAGTCCTTTGGGAGTTGTAAGTTTGATTATGTAAGTTTGAAAATAAAATAAATTGTTGACTTGCAAGCAGTTACCTGCATCAGCTTTATCTGCTGTGGTGATTGTTGACTTGCAGCAGTTCCTGCAAGCAAACTTAAACGATGTCCGTAGGCTTCAAACTGAG